>CM042009.1:155355882-155908382 GCA_023525715.1 Cichorium intybus | reverse complement strand
TAAATGTGACACGTGCACAACTCTGTTACAACCTCACATATCCCTTTTGGAACAAACCCTCTACTAGCAAGTGGAAGCAAGCATTGCATAAACACGTGACAATCATAATTTTTAAACTACATGTTATCTTGGATGTTTAAACAATTCACTCGTCTGGAAATTTGAGCTTTATTAACCATGCACAGACTTTTTAACATTGCTTTTTTTTCTAGAGTGTAATTTTTCTTATCTTTCATGATAGGGGTTTAAAAGAGGTCGGTCACAGAGGACCTTAATGTCTTTCCTTGCCTTCATATTTTATTTGGATTGGGAGGTGGCCATAATTGTGTGATACATATTGTCAAAGAAATTCATCTCAATATGCATCATATTGAGGTAGTGTTGGATCAGAAACTTGCACCAATATAATAGATTCTAAAAGATGCTTCTTTGTACGTAATTATATGAAACCATGAAACCATACGATTTTCTATATGTCGTATTAAATGGAGTACCTTCGTAAAGAGTGAGAAATGTTGGATAGACTGCTAGATATCCTTTCTGATTAGCTCCATAATATATGTTATGCTTCTGACCATTACGTTTTCCTAGAAGTTTATATTATCTTTTAGGAACTTGTCTCCGATGGGAAAAAGTGTCTATGACAGTCAAACCAACATGGTTTCTCTCCATAATCAAGACGGAATACTCCTACTTTAGCAGAGCAATATAGGCAAGCTAACTTACAATATGTGCTCCATCTGGAAAAATATCGCATAAGTAGGGAAGCTACTAATTGTACCTATCAGTACACAACCCGAGACAAGCATTATGCGTCTCTTTTGAAAATTTAGGAAAGGCGGAGTCAAAATAGTTACGCTGACCTTCACTAAGATGTATTAGCTTTTTCGTTTGTCTACGATGATCAACGTGTCAAGTCAATTGTTGGGTCGTCTGTTTTGAATAAAACAATCTTTGAAGTCTTAGTTCAATCGTCATGTAGGTCATGACCAAATTAGGCACATTATTCCCTCTTTCATTATCCGCTTTCACGACATATTCTACAATGATTCTACAGAATTTTTCCATTGAATAACATATTTTGCATAAATGAATCTATTATGATGGCAACTCTAGTGGCTTTAACATTTTCTTGGTCTCGTAAAAGTATTATAGGTAGCTTCTCACCATCAGGAATATTGCCTTTAAATATCCGATGTAGTTTATCATCTATTGGGTAGGAAACATTGCAATTTAATTTCCAATTCATAATTTGATGGTGGTAGAAAGTGTGGTAGCTTTTTCAGACCAGTCCCACAAAGGGCCGTCAACTTTCCTTAACATGGCATAGAATGTCTAAGCTGTTTAATTTGGGCCTTGTAATGATTGTAAGGATCAACATTTGTTCCATGCTCTCCGTAAATATTTTGTCGTATCTGGTATATTCACAAAGCTCATCATCGATGTCTTGAGTAATTTCTTGTTCTATGCGTTGACGTGCATGTTGAGACGATACATAGTTTAAATATCGTTCCATGTCATGCATATGAAATGATTCACAATGCACATACCATACCAAATAATTAGTCATGAATCCAATCATACTTAGTCGACACTCTCATCTTGTAATAATGATTTTGCATTTGGAACACAAACATCTAATTTGAAAAACCTCCACCCCTTCTATAGTTTTACTTCTAATGTTCTTTGTGTTGGTGTATGAAAAATCTAAGAAATACTTGACATGTAGTTAATTAAAATGCCAGATTGAAATAACTATTGTTAATGACCTTCAACGTGTACATCCATTCTCTAATCTCTATTAGATCGTATTTTTCAATCTATAACTAAAATTCCACAATTGTGAAAAATCGAAGTAAGAGCTGAGACAGAATTAAATGGCTACTGCTAGTTGTGTGTAACTAAAAAGCTACATAGAAAGAAAATGGAAACCCACTACTTTCAGTGGATTAAGATTAAATATGATAATCGAAGGAACGATATAAATCAATAAACTATAGATGAAACGGCGAAGAAAACCCACAGATTTCATGGAAGAACTGAAATTTTTTTATCATCAAAATATAAATCACATGCCTTTTTTATAATTTTTTAGTGTATGGTTGGAATAACACTGCATTTTAGTGTTGGAATATCACTATTTTAGTGATTTTTTGTGTTATGGATGGAATTGTCAAACATAAAGGCTAGTGTCTAATCATGAGTTGGTAAACCCGAATTGAACAATTTACAAAGAATAGATGTTCCTTATATCGTCTTCTAAATTATTAATTCAGAAAGCAATTATTCAAATTCTAATTAGATGTATGAAATTTTTATTTCACCAATATAAGAAATTGTTTTTTTTTAATCCCTCCAAATTTTATTTAATCAATCCAATTAAGAAAACATTTTTCTAATCTAAATCGTCAACAATTATTTTATCTCCATTCAGCCCTTTTATAAAATGAGGTACTCTGACCCTTCTATAAAATGAGCCATCCTGACCCAATAATAATCGTCTAAATGAGCATGATCATTTTAGTGCCCATGTGTATATTCCAATTCGATTCCAAAAGAGTTATCTAGTTAATCTTTATTCTTCAATTAAAAGCATAAAACAGTTTTATTTAAGCCGATCCAAAGTTGTAAAATGCGACAACCATTGCAAATTTAAGCCAAAATAGTTGTAATGTCATGCAAAAACTAAATATCACAATGAATGCAGCAAAATAAACACATCTAAATGTTCTAAATTAAAAATTAGTATTTTTTGGGCCGTAATTCATTTTCTTTTGGGCTTGTGACTTTGTGAGTGTTAAATTAAAAAGCATGTAAAATAACCAAGAACCCGATAATAATAATAATAATAATAATAATAATAATAATAATATACAAGAAAATGATTGAAGCAGTATGCATGTCGTTTCTGGAAAGTGAACTCACCTCCTAGAAATCTTTGTGTTTGAATCTTCAATCCCTTAACTTATGCATACTCAACATTTACGTTTAATTGTATTTTTATAGTTGTTGATTGAAAGAGAATTCTTACAATTTTGTAATTTAGTTTTTATAACTCTAAGTATTGTGTTTATTAAAACATTCTTGTGAAGTTTGTTCAAATATGTTTATTGTTTATAAAAAGTGTCACGAGCACCCACGGAATGCATTTTCAAGAACAGTCAAAAACATCCTAACAAGAATAATCACCATTCTTTTAAAAGAATTATCACAATTCTTATGAAATTTATATGACACTCAATCTAAAAACATGACAATTCTAAGCATGATAATAGGACTTCTAAAGGAAAAAGGAAACAATAAAACACATAAAAAAGGGCAAGGAAAATTGTTAAAAACAACTCCAAAATCTTATGAGTAAGCCCAAAATAGCCAAAACTCGAAGCTCTCAAAAGCTATCCAAAATAGGCCCATGCAATAATACCATATTTTTTTATATTTTTATAGAAAAGTAATTTGTTCGGGTTAATTAGGGCAGGTGTCATATGCAATGATAAAAATTGGAATGAAATAAAGTGTACAAAAAAGTTATTTTATTTATTTACCATGTACTAGTATAATTTAAATGGAATTGAAACATTTTTCAAGAAATGCGATTCGTGGATTTTAACAAAATAACAAGTGTCACCAGTTTTCTATGAATTAACTAATATATGGAAAGTTTCATGGATATTGACATGCGTCAGCAGTTTGTTACGATCACCATTCTCTCAGAGAAGTTTGTTATGATCAGAAAATCTCTCTCCGTCACCCTCCTTCCACCCGTCGCCACCGATAGCCTCCCTGCATTAATTCTCTCCGCCGCCGCCGATTACCAATAAGCCGTTGTTATATATTTAGTTGTGCGTACACATACGTGGAGAAGTAAGATTAGAGAATGGAGCCGGAGAAATATATAGTAGAGGTTGAGCCGGCGATCGAGGCGAAAGATGGAAAGCCGTCAATGGGACCTGTTTACCGTAGTCTGTTCGCTAAAGACGGTTTTCCCCCTCCGATTGATGGTTTGAATTCCTGTTGGGATATATTCCGGTCAGTCTCTGTTTAGATTTGCAGTTTTTTCGTTGAATTATGTATTTGTTAAAACTGCTTATCGTATCAATTAGCATAGACGGATCAATGTTAGTGCATGTCCTTCATTATGATTGTTCTCATATCTTAGTTCGAATTAATAAAAAATCGCCGCATATTACCTAGATTTCATTCGGAGGATGATAAATTTTGGACAAACCGCAGATATAATAATGCAAAATACGCCATGGTACTAAGCATCTTTTAGGGATTATATGGCATTTGAGATTTGAAATTGGAATTGGAGCTCTTCTATCAAAAACTGTTACTGATTTTTCTCCATATCCAGTTGTCTATCAAAAACTAGAAACACCATTATACATATACCGTGAGTTGTAACTTTTTCATCTTGTATAATGTTTGTTTGGTCATGTTACAGCATGGCAGTAGAGAAATATCCAGATAACAAAATGCTAGGCACCCGTGAATTTGTCAATGGAAAGGTATAACTACGGTTCCATGATACTGCCTTTTATCCGTCTGTTTGTGTAAGTGTGTGTTTCTGTCTTTCATTTGGCTATATATATGTACTTCTGTACTTTGTAGCATGGGAAGTATCTGTGGTTGACTTACAAACAAGTATATGACAAAGTAATGCAACTTGGGAATTCTATACGTGCTTGTGGAGTTGAACCTGTAAGTGACATTCCTATAATAATCATATGCTCTTCAATTACACATTGTGGTATCTGTATTTCTTTTCATTTACAAACACTAGTTTGTGATTGTTAGGGAGGAAAATGTGGTATTTATGGTGCCAATTGTGCAGAATGGATCATCAGCATGGAGGTATGTTAATAATTTAATATCCTTCTAATTTTTTTAAGGTTTGCTAATAGCCATTGCTACATACCTTTTTCTAGAATGAATGTTTCTATAATTGTGTTGTAAATTGATGCAGGCATGTAATGCTCATGGCTTGTACTGTGTGCCATTATATGATACATTAGGTAAAAAATTAATCTTTTTCCACTCAATGGTTCTTCTTATATATTTTTAATTCCAATCAATTTAGTTTTAATAATGTACTTTTCCCATGATTTGTTTCATGTAGGTGCTGGTGCAGTTGAATTCATCATATGTCATGCTGAGGTTACAATTGCTTTTGTAGAAGAAAAAAAGATTAATGAGGTAATTACTTTTCATCCTCTTTTCCATTTGCATTCATCAAGATTAGCAGTTTTAGAATACAAAATCTTTATATCTTATAGAAAATTCTCAACTTCTCAATATTATATATTTATTGGTTCAGTTGTTAAAAACATTTCCAAAAGCTGGAGAACATCTGAAAAGTAAGTTACTTTTCCTTTCTATTTTTGTAATATTCAACAGATTTCTATGTAATACTAATATGCATACTTTCTTTAGCAATTGTGAGCTTTGGACAAGTTACTTCTGAACAAAGGGACCAATTCAAAAAATTTGGTTTGACAACACATACATGGGATGAGTTTTTGTCATTGGTAAAGCTTTTTTACCACACTACTTAACTATAATTAAATCATTAGCACTATCTTTACTCTCTTTTTTCTCTATGTTCATATGGGACTCTTTCTAATTACTGTCTGTATGTCTTATTGAAGGGTGAAAACAAAAAGTATGATCTGGCAGTGAAGGACAAAGATGACATTTGTACAATCATGTACACAAGTGGAACAACCGGTGATCCTAAGGGTGTTCTGATATCCAATAAGAACATAGTTACACTTACAGCTGGTGTTCGCCGTCTGTTAGAGTCTGCTAATGAGTCGGTGAGTTTTTTTTTTACCCTTTTAGTTCTGTTTTTCATAAAAAAGATAACTAATAAATAACATTTAAATTTTTGTATGTTTGGGATTACAGTTGACTTCAAATGATGTGTATCTCTCGTTTCTACCACTAGCACATATATTCGATCGGGTGATTGAAGAATGTTTTATATATCATGGGGCTTCAATAGGATTTTGGCGAGGGGTAACATTATAAGATCTTTTTTTTTTAATTTTTGATATATGTATCACGTTATAATTCGGTTAATGGTGTATTCAGGATGTTAAATTATTAATTGAAGATATCGGGGAGCTGAAACCTACTATTTTCTGTGCTGTTCCTCGTGTCTTGGAAAGAATTTATTCAGGTATTTTCTCTCTAAAAAAAACATTACTTGATATATATTATTCTTTACTAATTGTTTTTTTTTTTTATTAAATCAGGTTTGCAGCAGAAGATTTCTTCTGGGAGTTATTTCAAAAGTAAATTGTTCAATCTGGCCTACTCATAGTGAGTCTTCCAATAACAACCTTTCTTTTTTCTTTCAACACAACACTACTAAATTCCTTCATGAATATACTTTATAGTTTATAAACATATTTTAATGATATGCAGTAAGTTGCATAACATGAAAGGCGGAAGTAAACACGAAGAGGCATCTATATTAAGTGACAAACTTGTTTTCACTAAGGTCAAGCAAAGTCTAGGTGGCAGGGTACGCATCATCCTATCTGGCGCGGCCCCACTCGCGCCACATATCGAAAGTTTTCTCAAAGTGGTTGCATGCTGTCACGTTCTTCAAGGATACGGTAAAAAAAAATAGAATTTTAATTTTATTATTATATCATATATGACTATATGACTAAAATTCAATTAACGATGATTTGTGAAAATGGCACGTAGGATTGACGGAAACATGTGCTGGATCATTTGTGTCACTGCCAAATCAAATGAGCATGGTGGGTACAGTGGGCCCGCCTGTTCCAAACTTGGATGCCCGTTTGGAGTCTGTTCCTGAAATGAACTATGATGCTGTTTCAAGTAAGCCACGTGGAGAAATATGCATAAGGGGGGATACTTTGTTTTTAGGGTACCATAAACGTGACGATCTTACAAAAGAGGTCTTGATTGATGGCTGGTTCCATACAGGTATACATGTAATCTTACTTTCATTACACAAATAAAAAAAAGTAGAAAAATAGTTTCTTTTTTTACATTTATTACAAAATAACCATAAACAAGGTGATTTGAACATGTTTCAGGTGATATTGGTGAGTGGCAAGCAGATGGAAGCATGAAAGTAATTGACCGCAAGAAAAACATTTTTAAGCTGTCACAAGGAGAATATGTAGCAGTTGAAAACTTGGAGAATGTTTATGGACTTGTTTCTGCTGTTGACGAAGTATGTTTCTTATGATTTATTTATATATTTATGTTCACATGAATTAACGTTTTTTCTTATAATTTCAGATATGGGTTTATGGGAATAGCTTTGAGTCGTTTCTTGTTGCTGTTGTAATACCAAATAAACATGCTGTTGAAAATTGGGCAGTGGCACATAATATATCTGATAATTTCACTGCTTTATGTGAAAATCCAAAAACTAAAGAGTACATACTGGGAGAGTTAAATAAAATCGGAAAAGACAAAAAGGTTTGTCCTCTATTTCTTTTAATTTTTAAAGCTAAAAAAATAACAATTTTATTTGTTTAATCTGGCAGTTAAAAGGGTTTGAATTCATTAAGTGTGTACACCTTGAGCCTAAACCTTTTGACATGGATCGTGACCTTTTGACCCCAACTTTCAAGAAGAAACGGCCCCAGTTGCTCAAATATTATCAGGTATTAATTTCCCTTTTAAGAAATTTACCCATAATAGCAACTTACTTTATTTGATGGAAGTCAACTTTTATTATATTGAATACAATATTTTATCGAATTGGGTGACTGATAAAACACTTGTTTGATGGCAGAAAACCATCGACGATATGTACAAGAGCCTTAACAATAAGTGAAGCTTGGGCTTTCCTGAAAGGCGTTCCTTTTAATTTAATAACTTTTCCATTTCTTTGTATTTGCAATTCTTTTGACATAATTAATGCTTGTACAACTCATGAAAGCAATGAAAACAATTGCATGGATCTTTTTTACATCAATGGAGTATAATTTATTATTTATTACTACTTCTGAGGGAAATAAAACTGAAATTGGTTTATAACAGCTGGACTTGTGAAATCCAAGTCGTATTCTGATTTATGGCATAGAAGATGCCCACTTGCTTTATTTTACAAGTTTTACGAGTAGTGAGTTTCCAATTTTATGCATAAGTAAAGCAATACATATTAATTTTTTATTATATCCAAATCTGATAACAAAGTATCTTAAGGTTTTAGTTATTATCTTTCAACGTTACAAAGAATGACGTTTTTCTAAAAAAATAATTCAATTTAGGTCAAATGCAAATTAATACTCATTATAATTTGTTTGGGATTGTTTATTTATGGTTAACCACTATTAAGCATTTTAGAGTGTTTTCATAGAGTACAATAAAAAATGTTAATTGACTTAAATAACTAGTTTTTAATAAATTGTTTCCTTCCAATCCAATTGAATGTGCTTGCAACTTATCTAACAATGCTTATACATGGAACACAATTTACATTTTTACCACTGCTTTAACCCTAAAAACCATATGGATCATAGACTCATTTTTCCCTCTTCATGACAACAGCACAAATTCCAATTTACCCCTTTACCAATGTCTTTTTTGGTCATTTTACATGTACATGCAAAATTCGTCAAACACTAAAAATAAACTTTATCAGCTTATTGTGTTCTGATACCACATAAACTAATTCGCACTTTCACAGAAAAAGCATAAATTGTTTGAAATAATCAAATCCCAAACACCCACATGAACTAATTACCACTTTACCCATACATAACTTAACGGGGAAAAAAAAAACAAACAACCCCTTGTCATTTGATTCATGGCTAAAACATGATTAATAAACTATCACATTATTCCTAGAGATAACAAGATCGTTTTTAATTCCTTCTACAAATTTGTAAGAAAAATAATTAATTCTACTTGGAAGACGTACCTAAATCACTAGGAGGAACAATCGACACAGATGCAAACTGCATCGATAGCAATTCAGCTCTGCTATATTTCAACCGCTCATCTGTCATCAAACATCAACAACAAAAAATTAAAAAATAATTAAAATTCTTACACTCACCACAAATAAAAACTTAAAACTCAAACATTATACCTATAACAGCAGTCATTTCAGATTTTAGTGGAGACGATGAAAACCTTCTTCTCACACTTGCTTGCAAAGGTGAAGTTCGTTTAATCTCTTCAAAATCACACACAACTTCATGTCTTATTTCAATCATGGGATATCTCTCAACAAACGACAAAATAGCATCTTTGGTCAACAACCAGCACCCGGTCAAATCCAGCTTTTTAAGCAAAGGGGGAGGGGTAAAACAGTCAATTCCCGCATTTGTTAAAACCGCATCTCGAATGCTCAAAGTGTTTAATTTCGGGAGAGATGATAAATGGTGTAATGAGGCGTCTGTTAAGAAACTGCTTCTGAGTGAAAGATGGATGAGTTGTTTAAAGCTTGATATGGCGCTTACTCCTTCATCTCTAAGTGGGGTTTCTTCAAGATTTAAATTTTCTAATTTGTTGAGATTTTCTAGTGATTTTAATGAGTCCCATTCTGGATCACTACTAGTATGTTGGATTAAACCTGGTGAATAAATTAATCAGTCAAATATTGGAATATTTTCATATGCAATCACTAAATGACTTTATAATAAATACTTTACCAAAATGATAAAAATTCAAATTTAAAAAAAAAAAGACAAATGAGAGGCTACCTGTAACATTAGTACCCTTCATGTTAACAACTTTGAGTGAAGGCATCATGGCAATGTACAAGATAGCAAGATCATCGATTGGTGTAGAAGATAATGATATAGTTTCAAGTTTCAGAACATGTCCAGATAAAATACCAACTCCATTTGAAGTCACTCTTGTATTGCTAAGATTCAAAGTTTCCAAATTTGCCCCTATAGATGCGATAAACTCAACTGAATCATCCCCAATCATGTTACCACTCAGATCCAAGTATTCTAGGGCGTTCATGGATGGCAAAAACGATAGGTCACGAAGAGAGGAATTGGATAGGTCTAAAAAAGATAGGAAAACGGGATCGATATATGAAAAGGCTTTTGTGACATCTTTGAATGAAGTTCCAGAAAGTGTTAACTTTTTTAATTGCGCCTTTTTCTCATTCAGTTCTCCTTTAAAGATAGAATGTATAGAACAATTGCTCATATTTAGGCATGTAATGGAGGGCAAATTTGGCAAAACCGTGACTTTTGTCCAAGCTAGGTTTAGGAAGTTTAGGTTTGGGAATTTGACAAGAATAGACGCCCCTTCGTTTGATATATCACTTCCCCAAAGATCAAGGTGCTGTAAATTTGTCAAAACCTAACAAGAACGCGATAAATTTGTCAAAAACCTATCAATTTGGGTATTTTTTTTAAGTGAAGGAAGGAAAAGAGTACCTGAAGAGATTCAAGGGCAATGTCGGTAATAAACAAGCCTCCTAAGTCTAACTTGGTTAACTTTTTAAGTGAAGAGAGAAGTGTGACACCATTTGTGGTGACACTTGTTTCTGATATGCATAATGTTTCAATGGTTCGGATAGAGAGAAGATGTTTGATGCCAGCATCGTTAACTTTAGAGCATCTAGAAAGGTCCAGTTCCTTTAGATAACTCATACCTGAAGCAAGAAAGAAGACGGTAAAGAGTGTCTTTGTGAAACAGGTTTGAAAAGATTAACAACTGAATGCATATGGCATACCTGAGAGAGACCAAAGTGCAGAGCTGTTGATTCTATGACAGTCGGAAAGATTTAAAGAGTACAAGAAGTGAAAGGCACCAAGATATGCCATCCATTCTGCATCAACAGAGCTCTCACCTCTCAGATCAACTTTCTCTACGCTGTATTTGAACACTCTGCACAAAATCTTAAGTCAATGAATTCAATAGGTTTGAATATGGAGTGACATGAAGCTATAATTTGAGAGGGAGGGAGAGAATCAGGACAAGCAATTGGAAGTGTTCTTGCTCTCTAAATAGAGAATGATCAGGCCTTTATCTTTATGCGGCATGACTTACTATGTTCAACATCTTACATCCGTCAGTAACTGTGGGGGTTTCAGTATCACGAAAAATACAATGTAACAGAACTTGATTCCAACTATATTTTCAATAGATCGGATACTAGACTTATACAGATCATGAATTAATTGTGCATCTAGATACGCATATATCTTCAAATCAAATAACGATTTCACCACGAGTAGGTGCCTACTTAACTTTACTTAATATCAAATACTAATCGCATCTCCTTGTTACCATACATGGAGCAACTAAATTAGAGGGAAAAATGCTACACAGTGATTGAAAAACTTACTCGAGAAGAGATGGATATAGGAGGCGGCGGCTGAGAAGCCGGTGGAGTAGAGCTTCGGCAAGTTGAGATGGCAAGCGTTCGAGCGTCCGCCGCTGTCTCCGCCACGTCTCTACCGCGTCTGCGCTTTGCGTGGCCGCTTCGATGCATAGACGAACAAGAGGACTCTCCAGTTCTCCTCCTGCTTCTATAAAAAGGCTCTGATCCGCCATTGTTTCACTAAATTGAATAATTCTTTGATCTTGGACAGATTTCTTATTACGTATCAATCTGTTTGCAAGGACTTTAGGGCGGTTTGAACAAACCCAAATTGGGGAAGAGGAACGACTATTTTATCTTGGTCGCCTGGTCGGAACGAAATGTAAGAATTGTTTATTCGGAAAATTTGATAGTGTAAGGTAATTTTTAGGGGCCATTTGGATGTATTTATAAAAACTATTTATTAGCTTATTGACTTTTTGGAAAAATCATAATCCATAAATAAGGGCAAATAAGCAGATTAAAGTTTGGATGTGTGTTTATAAAAACTGCTTATTAGCTTATTGACTTTTTAAAAAAGTCATAAGACATAAGGACAAATAAGCAGTTTTTAATAAGTAATGAGGCATTTACTTATGGTTTATGGCTTTTTCAAAAAGTCAATAAGCCAATAAGCAGTTTTTATAAGCACATCCAAACGGACCCTTAGTTTATATACATTTAATAATAAATGTTTTTTTTTTTTTGAAAAATAACTCATCAAACCTGTTGTTTTTTGTACATCTAAATCTTTTTGACGGGTCCATATACAGGTTTTGATGAAATGACATCATACATGGCTTAATGACTAATGAAATGGCATCTTATGTGGCCTAATACATACATATAATCGATCTCTTTCAAAAGTTTATGATTAGAATCGTTTTGACTTAGCCACAAGGTCCTCCAACTTGAAGATGTCAACAGGATACTCTACACAGGTATGGGCTTACAAGGCTCATAAAGCCTTTCTTTCATTCATAATAGGGCCCTGGTCGGTCACTTTTATGCATCTCCGAAACACGCAATAAAATTCTTTGTGATTGTCTCATCCCAACCCTAGCACAAGTTGTATTCAAGTGTTGCTTGACAGCTGTCGTACTTACTCAATTTTCCTCAAAGATTCCTTCCTGCAACAAAAGATTGCAAATTTAATAATCATTGAACTGTACTTTGTTGCATCAACCTTTGTTGTTGTGCTTGATCTACCATCACCCAAGTTACTCGATATCTACTCAGATGATCCTTGAAATTAACGTGAAACCATTAATTACATGAACACCCAATATGAACAATTACATATAACTCACAAGAAAATACTTGTGAATATATTTTACAGTCTGCTTTAAGTCGAGACGTCTCAGCATCATGGGTGATAACTAGTTCTACAATTTCCGTTGTATTAACAAAATGTACAAACGTGGTGATTGAAACTATCAACTATATGATGATAAACAATATTAAAGATTTGAATAAACTTCTAATTTTCTATAATGATATTATCTCTCAAGTGTCCCCTTTGTGAACCAAGAGTCCACATTTTTACGTTTATCACTTCAAGTTTGATAGATTCATCAAGTATTTATCCAACTTGTTCCTATGTAACCTTCAAATGTGACTAAAATGGTTTAAGTAAACCTAATGCAAGGTTCTCGGTGCTTCCATTACTAGAAACAATCAATTCAAGTCTATGGGAAAGGTGGATAAAAATATTTAAGTATGTGATATTATGAATTAAGACAAAATTAAAGCATACATGGTAAGAGTTAGAATGTTACGTAATCAATAGGTGTATCAAATTCCATATTCTTTTAGCATAGGAGACAATATATCAGTAAACAACGAAGATCCCAAAAAATTAAAAAAAATATGAATCATTTATGTCAAGTAACAATGGTTGACCATCGAGTGTACTGAAGATCCTACTTTGCTAATCAAACCCAAATATGAACTATCTGACGCAGTAGAAACTGATGAAAATAGGATAAACTTGAAATGAGAAAATGTCTCAGATCTGATTATACACAAAAGAATCGAAATGCGAATCAACTGGTTGTTCAAGCAAAAACTATTATTTCTGAATAAAGATAAGTTTTGTGGTCGCTTGGGGGGATATAAAAACTATCAGATGAAATGAAAGTCCATCTGAGAAACATCAGATAATGATGGAATTGGTTCACAAAGGGGACACTTGAGTATTCTTAAATAGCATACACACTTCGCACCTTTAGAACCCAAAAAAAAGACATGTTACTCACCATAAAGTGTTTTTAAGTAGTTAAAACGAATCAGACTGCATTTGTTACATAATACAAACTAAATGAGACAAAAAAAGTACAATTTATGTTCAATTGACATCAGTCCGAGTCTGTAACAAATGCAGCTATTTAATACAAAACTTTAAGTATAAAAACACTAAGACATTTTGGTGGTTTCTTTTAAGAGAGAAAGATTGCATTTTCTTCGAATAAAGCTAGCAGGACTATTTATGCAACTTTGAGCTCCTCTTCGGTTTTCATAGTGTCAAAAATCCCGAGATCTTGATGTCAAAGCTTTTAGGCCTAAAACCCATGAATCTGCTTGCACTTTATCCTTGCAAATCTGTGAAAATAAGGAACAATACAACACAAATTTGTTGATTAATAAGTGATAAACTAAAGAATTTGAAAGTCAAAAATTAGAAAAATGTTGATTAATAAGCTAAACTTACCAGATCAAGAGAGCATTGAGATTGTTTCTTCTTGTATACTAGCGAAAACGAATGACATTCCCTTTCTGGTTGAAGTTATCTCTAAAATTTAGCAAAAACCCTTACGCATTACTTTCCCGAAAATAAAGAATTTTGAGCTTAGATCCAGACTCATCCATTTACTTCCTACTTTCCAAGTATCGAAAATGAAGGCTCGCACAAGTTTCTAAAGGAGTATCATGTTGTGTGTTCTAAAATGAAATCACACGATGTGACAAAAGATCAAATTAAGCTTAGGGCATTTCTCTTTGTATTGTCAGACTATGCGAGAGATTGACTTTATTACCTCCAACCGAGGATGGTTACTACATGAAACGAGTTTGCAAGGATGTTTTTGTATTAATATTTTCCGGATATGATGCTTCTAAATACAAAATTTTCTCTACCTTTGTGACTACATTAGATTCAAGTTGCCAAAATTTTGTATTTTTCGTGTGCCAGTCACCAGAATGTTACATGGTTTCAGTTACATTCATGTTCAAGAGCTTGTGCTCTTGAAGTGTAAATAGAAGTGGTCATATTTACAAGTTCTTTAAGGGATTGATATAATTCATTTGCGGGTATATTAACAGAAAAGTTAAAGTGGAGATGAACAAACTGTGGAGGTTAACTATAGGATCATGGACGCTTTTACTAGAAAAAAGTAAAAGATGACAGTATCGGTTGAGAGCTATGATACAAAATATATTACAAAATAAAAAGAAAGAACCATCAAATAAACAGATCAATTAAACTTTGTGTATGCTCCTTGTTTTCTAGAGCTATATTTAGGACAATACATTACAAAACGGATTTGAAAAAATTGAAAAACAACCATTCTTCATGTGGAAAATGGCTGCTGAGAGGCATTCATATATTCACAATTTGTGTATATGACCAATTAATTGACCATGAAGGTTAACAAATTCGAAAATTTTGAATCATCAAACATTCAAACGAATACTTATATTACTTCTTTCAGGATTTGCCGGAATGTTGACGTTGAGAAATGTGGAAACGCGTGAAAATGTGGTCAGCATCTTTTAATTTATAATAAAAAAACATCGGTAAATTGCGCTTCCGTGTACGTTATTTTAATGAATATACATGAAAACAAAAACATAAGCAAGTATGTTGCACAATCTATATCCATATTTCAAATTAAGATGTTGCCAAATTTACAACAGCACAAAAAAACGAAACAGACTAACTTCAAAGCTGTTTTGAAGTAAAAAAGAAACAACAAAAACAAAACAGACCACAAAAACAAAAACAGAACACTGATCTCTCACTTTTTTACCCTGTTGAGTTTCTTGTATACTCAACTTCATAATGACACTCACTAATTAAGCAAAGACCTAACGAAGGAGGAGGTGAAAGAGGATGAGCACTTGTTGTAATAGACTCTCTTCTCTCCTTTCTTCCTCTATTCTTCAGACCTTATTCCCAAATCCCAACACTTAAATAGAAAAAAAAAAACCCATTTTAATTCAGTATCCTTTTCTTCTTTTTCTTTCTATACCTTCACAGTTCTCACAAACCCATAAAATCGTAGCTTGTTAGAATCTCGTGATTTATGCCAACGTGTAGCTTGAAACTGACACGTCAGCGATTGGAGCACTATGGATGTACACAAACTCTATGCTTTTGCCAGCTGCCAAGGAACAGACCCATGTTGGAAACCCGTACGCACCTCCGTTTGCGTTCTTGGTCAAACCCCAGAGTGGACCGTACAGCTTCGAAACCCATAAGTTTAAGTTCTTAATCGTCTTCCCGGATTCGTTTGTCACCACGGCGGAGTATCTGTAATATGTTTTTCCGTTGGCCACCCATGAAGTCGTCGCCTTTTGAGCGATTGAAACTGGACCGGCGGTTGGAGACGCTTTAGGTTTTGGTTGAACAGCGATTGGTTTAGCTACGTGAGGTACTTCGACCGGAAGTAACTGGTTAGAGCCGGAGTGACCACCGTGTAGCCTAGCTAAAACACCGAGAAGTGGCGCGTTGTTATATGTAGCCGGCTCGGTTTGCTCGTAATTGTCGCGGTGGTCGGCGAAGTTGTCGTAAGCGTCAGGGCCACCGACGATGGCGCCAGTTAACAGATTTGGGTCGCTTGCTTTCCGGCTGAACCATGTCGCGTAACCGCCTCTGCAGCTAACGAAGGACGGGTTAACCTTAATTGAGACGATGGAGGAGCCACGGTGGTGGACTTGTTGCGGGAAGTTGTTCCCGTATCCGACCATGTAGCTTGTTGCCCTAGGGTTGTCTCCGAGAACGTAATCCACCTGAGATTTGGCGAATGCAAGAAGCTCCGACGGAGCGACGCTGCCGGAAGCACAATGGAGATCTTTCCGGGCGGAAGTTAAGTAGTCTGAGTAGACAGTGAGGAGGAAAGAGGCGCTTGTGACGAACTGCAAGTTATTCCATCGTTGCCGGAAAATCAAACCTCCTGGAGTCCTTTGAACATTGTGGTTGCTTTTACCCATACACGAACACATAAACATCTCCGCCTTCTCCTGGTATTTTCCGAACACCGACGAGTGACTGCCGGCCTTCCCTCCCATTAAAAGCTTAGCAACGAGGGTCTGAACGCCGGCGTACTTGACGTCCCAACCGAACTCCGTCATCGCCCACCCGGTGCCGCCGAGGTTGTCACCGTTTTCTCCTAAATAATTCAAGTAGTACTCTTCGTTTGTTGCTTTGTACAACCAAGCAGCTGCCCAAAGTAATTCATCCTGTTTTTTCATAATAAATAATAATTAAATTTAAATAAAGGTAAAATGTAAAGTTCAGAAATGTTGGTATAAAAGTTAAGGTTGTGATGACGTACGGCGTATCCACTGACAGATCTGTAGTACTTCTGGGCCACGGAAATGCTGCTGTCGTATTTGCCCCTGTATTTGTCGGCAAATTCGAAGAGCTGAAATAAAGACATGAGGAAATTAGTGACACGTACAGGGGCAAGATAGGAAAGAAACAAAGAGTGTAAAAGAGTAGAATGAAGTGTGCATTAGCGGTAAGTACGGTACAACACACCGACAGTAATTAGTGTCACGTGGCAAGCGGTGCCTACACTCAAGTGGGATCTGTTATTTTTTCCGTGAAAGACGGCAACTACACTCAAATTCCTCGGTTCATATTCGATCATTATCTCATAGTACACTATGTGTGGACTGTTTGTTATGTCATTTTGGGGTCAATACTTTTAAATTTACAATTGATATAAGATATTTCTTCATATATATATATAAAATAGTATGTATTGATGTGTACTAAATACAAATAATATTACAGTATTTAAAATATCACGTTTTGTAAATACAAATAATGGCTAATAATTGACAAAATAGAATACTGTTATGTAGCTCCCACGACGTGAAATATGATTTCCTTAATTTTTTAATACAAGCAAAATAAAAAAATATAATTAATACTTAAATTGTAATTAAAGATTGATGCAGGCATCCATGAGTTGCATAAACTACGTGAAAGAAATTGGACCTTTTTGTCACCATGTATTGAAAAAGAAAAAGGTGGTTGGGGGTTTTGCATATGCTAGAAAAGTACAAAGTTGCAGAAACCATGCAGTATGTAGTTGTACGTTAGCACATAAATGGAGGGATCCCATGTGAGAAACTATCATGCTTCACCGATTTGTAATGTTAAAAAGCAATACGTGTACCTTATGAATAAAGACTTGTACATGGATATGAAAGTAACTATTCCCATAATAAACAGGAAACATGCAAGCAGCTCTCTGCTAACTTAGACCCTCAACAACCAGCCTGACACTATACTAACTGTCTTTTATTTATTTCAACCGACTCACTAACGTACGCACTCCTTAATTGCTAACATGCACCGTGTTGGTTTTTATCTTTTATTTTCTTTAATGTAGAATTTTTTTTGTCTAATTTATTAAAAAACAAACCGATAAAAATAGGTAGAGAATTAACATTGTGGTTTATTTAACAAAAGTTGAGTTTTATTATAATAAATTTAGTATTTTGAAATTAGTTTTTAAAGTAATTAAGATGAATGCAACCACTTGTACCTTACTCTTAAATTACTTGTACTATTTCAACTACAAGTAAGAAAGAAAAATAGTAAGTTAGTAACTAACGGACCTGGTGGGCGTGAAAGAGGAGTTCTCTCGAGTAGGCGGGGTTGGCGCGGCGGAACACAATAGAAGCGGCGGCCATAGCGGCGGCGGTTTCACCGGCGAGGTCGGATCCGGGATTGTTTTGGTCAATTCTGTAAGCACTTCGTGAAGTCGTCATATCTTCTGGTCTTTGCCAACAGTAATGATCTGTGTTACCATCTCCTACCTAAATCAATCACCATCAATTTCGTTAGCACAAAACCCTAAAAACTTAATCCAAAAACGTCGCCATCAAACGACTATTTTAAACAAATCAGAGCGACAATTATAATTTAAACAAATTTAGAGAGACAATTACTTCTCCATATAGAACATGAGGTTGAGGATGAGCTTTGATGAGGTAATCCGTCCCCCACTTAACAGCATCCATGGCATGACCAAGCTCACCACTGGAAGACATTTGCGAACCATACTCTAAAATGCTCCATGACATCATGGTAACAGTGAACGCCATTGGAAGCCCAAACTTCACATTATCCCCTGCATCGTAGTATCCTCCAACTAGATCCACCTTCACAACAATAACCATCCAATTTACTCAGTTTCAGAAAATTCTAATTCACACAAAATTCTATTGAAAAGTAAGACGAGAAGAAGATGAATTACCCCACTAGCTTTGCCATCGAGGAGACCAGAGTTTCCTCTCCATTTAACTCTTTGATTGCCAGGAAGGTAACCAGATCTCTGAGCTTCGAAGAACAGAATGCTCTTAGTGAGTGCTTGGCCATAGTCATGTCCACCTCCTAAAGCCAAAGGTACAAACCCCATAAGCAGAAACAGAATAGCTCCCATCCTCATAAATTTCTCCATCAAAAACAAAAACCACAAATGTGATCTGTTCAATTGACAATGTTGGTTTGGTTTATCAGTTTGATCCGATAAACCTCTTCCAAAAATGGAAAGGCCGAATCAAACAGGGAGTGAGAAGAAGGCGTTGGTGAAGAAAGATGAGCAAAAGGGGTAGTATATATGGACTATGGAGGGTTGATATGAACATACGTATAATTATTCTTTTTACATTATTTAATAATTGAATTTGAACGGTTATAATGAATTTTATAAAGGTTAAAACCAAACCAGTTATAAATGCAAATTATTCGATCAATAAATGTTGGGCGTTTGAATTATTATTATTTTATTTCTTGTAAATTTGTAGGGGTGAGAGAGAAAGAGAAGAGAAAGAGACAGGACAAAAGCATGTGGGTTTTGCTTGATTTCATTTACTGCGAAGGATCGGTGTTGGAACAAAATTTAATTTTTAGTTTTTCAAATCGTATCAGTGAATTGCTGCAGAAAATCCGGAACAATAAATTATATCAAAATTAGTTGTTATAAATTTTCAAAATCTATTTTCAGTATTTGAATCTTCAATCTATCTGTTAGATTTTTCGTGTTGATTTTTTTCTAAATCTGATATCTTGTTAAGATCATATATTTTTATAGCATGATTCATTTCCGTTCCATAGATGTTACTTAATTGCTATACTTTTTCAAAGCGATAACTTTGAGAGGTAGTTTTTTTTCGTCGTGATAATTTTATTATTGAAATGTTCATGATTTAAGAGCTTTAATCTAAACTACTTATGTTAAAATGATAAAGCCGCAATAAGTCTATGGTAATTATCAAGAAAAATAGTGCAATAACTATTTAAATTAATTTAACATACAAAATATATATATAACTTAAATTCGTAGGTATCATCATCATTGCTTTAATTTTTGAATTAAGGCGTAGGAGAACTAGAATTACTAAAAATAGCAAGGAGGACGTGCAGTTGGTCCGGTCTTTGCAACGTTTATCTTATTTTTGTTCGTACAAAGCTGATTTGAAATTATTGTCAATAATAGATGTTAATATGTTATTAGGTTTAGTTTTCGGACCAAAAATGTATTAAAGAAATTCATAGTTATATATAGAAAAATAGATATATGAGATATAGAAATAAAGTATATACCCGCCTCTCATATTGATATTACCATATAAAAATGTACAATTGTACTCCTGTTATTAATTTTTGTTTTTTGGTGTTCGAGCATAGTACAATGTCACATTTTCATTTATATATTTTGGTTTTTGATGTTAAAACATAGTATAACATTTATATGTTCATGTTTCATGTATAGAATAATCGAATGTGTAAAAACTTTTGAGGCCGTGATGGATATGGCCATGATAGATCATAGATAATAGGATGACATAAAACGGGGGCAAGATAAATACGAATAAATATCACATCAGAACTTCTGTATCCTCAATCGTCGTTCTTAAATTTTCTAACGCAAAACATTCATTTGTGACAATTTCAATAAGTGTAGTAACAAATACGTGTGACAACTATAATATTTAAATAGGCATTTTATTTCATTTGTCCATGTTAATCATGGAAAGAAGGCATTTTGAGTAATTTTATACAATTTTTCTGAGGATGGAGTATTAAACTCACAAATTACACAAAATTTACTGATAAAGAAAATTAAATTTATGATGTTAATAACTGTAGTTTCAAATAGGTGTGACAACTATAAAATTTAGGAAAGACTAAATATACACCCTAATTATACTAGAGAGACACATCTATGAAAAGGCAACTTGTTTTTATTTGTTGATATTGCATTGTTTTTCGAAAAAGTTAGAAATGGTTGGTTCAAAACTGTTTGACTTTTATTTAAGGTGTATGTGGGGTGTCTATTTAGTAGCACCCATACGCATTTTGTTTCTTTTGTCCATGTTTATCATGGAAAGAAGGCATTTTGAGTAATTTTATACAATTTTTCTGAGGATGCAATATTAAACTCACAAATTACACAAAATTTACTAATAAAAAAAATTAAATTTAAGATGTTAATATAATAAAGATTCTAAATACCCAGATGATGAGTCTAGGGTATTGTTTGTTTTTAATAATGTAAATTGTCCGTAAAATAAGAGTCGGATCAAATTTTCGCGGTCTGCAATAAAAAAAATTGTTTGTTTTTTAAATTATGCAGACTGTTAAAATAAACTGAAATTAAAGTTAACTGATTTTGTAAAACTAAATTAATTTTTTAACAATTCTAGTTACAACACTGAAATATAAATAAACTGAAATTTAATTCACACAACCACATTTCTGTCAACTCTTGATACCATTAGATCACAAGTTATTTGATTACTTAGTAAACTTCTCAGAAACAAAATTTACCTTGATATACAAGTCAAAGTTGTCGACATTAATCTATGTTTTAAGGTCAATGAATTAAAAGAATATTATTATATAACAATTAAATGATTATTATTATATAACAAAATGTCATTTTTTATCAGATGGTCAATTTTTAAATGATTATTATATAACAATTACTAACTTTAGAATATTAACATTTGTAAGGGTGTGTTTGATTTGCCTCTTACTGGGTCCAGTAAGAGGTTAGATCTGCGCCTGAGTCCGAGTGTTTGATATGTTAAAAAATAACATCTAGCTCGGTCCAAGTACATCTAACCGAGTCATCTCCAATATATCGCTGACTGAAAAACAAGAGCTTTGCTTTCCATTTTGCCCTTCACGATCAGCCCTAGTCCCTTTTCTTCATCCCGCCTCCAAAGTAATTTGCGAGAAGCCTCTCACATTGTCGACCCAGCACTGTCGGAGCCTACGCCGCCATCCCCCCGCGCCGCCTGACCCCTTGCTGCTTGCGCCGTCGCCGAACCAGCACCACTTACATCCGACTGAACCCTAGTTTCAGGTAAGCTTCTAATCTTTCAAGAAAGTTCAGGAATGTTGTAAAAGATATGTATGATTAGGAGAGTGAAGATTTTGAACCCTTTATTTGAGGAATTGAACTATAGCGAAGAACAGCTTGATGGTGATGGTGATGATGATGTTCAGGTACTTCAATTTAATTAGTTTTTGTTCAAATTTTGTGATTTAATTGTTATTGTAATTTGTAATTGGGTGTTCCATTTTGGGTTTGATTTCTACTTCTATTTCATAAGTTTTAGGATTTATGTCTCTCAAGAACGATTTACTCAATAAATTTCAGGAAAGTAAATAAATGTCTTTGTTGGGTTTGATTCTACCGGAGGAAGTTAGAGAGCAAGTGAGTACGGTTTTTAGATTTCCCTACCTCATAACAAATACTACAAAAGATGTCTTTGTTGGAAAATGTGACAACCTAAATTTTAATATATGAAACAAGGACTTTGAGTTAAGAATCTTAATGCGAAGAGGTTTGAAGCCCAAACAAGTTAAATGTATATGGAAGGGCAAAACAGTCAAAGAATGCAAAAATATGGAAACTTGGATTTTAAGACATTTTATTAAGTCATAATGAAGTATTATTTCATTTGGAAATTTTATTTAAATACCTAAGGGCTAAAATGGAAATTTGGGACTAAAAGTGAAAAGAATAATTGTAAATCATCAAAAATTAATATCTAAAAATCTATAAGGATTTGGGAAAAAGTCATCAAGAAGACTTTTGTAGATGTTTATGCAATAAGAATATAGGAAAAAGATCCGGGTCGTTCGGAGTTATAATAAAGAAGTTATGACGTGTTAAAGATGGCCAAAAAGTGACAAAAATGGCCTAAGGGTCATGTTTGAGGGTTAGCGTAAAATCTATTCAGATTCAGCTTTAAGTCAGTAAGAGAAAATTGTAAAGCTAGTTCCCACCTTTCTAAAGGTATAAGATTTATAAAGTTTGGGCATTGTATGTGGAAGTTATAGTAGTGTGAAGTTCAAGAAAAATTACAAGGAAAAGCTGGAAAATTGTTCTAACTCATTTAAGTTGAGGGTATTTTGGTAATTTGTAATTTTTGAGCTGAGTTAAATCAGATCTAAATATGATGTCGCGATAGGTCTGGAACATTCGTTCTTTTGTACGTATCTTAGAAGAAGAAATCGAGAACTTGAAACACACATAAATTGATAGTGCGTGTGTGTGCGTAATCTGATTCTCAGAAAGAGAAATCGCGAATAGTGAGACGAGAGAGGAAGGGAGCGAGAACAATAGCGGGAATTGAAACAGGCGTCAGCCTATTGATGTTGGCGAATCGGAGTAACAGCAGCACCGCCCTTGGCGGTGATTTCCGGTGGTTTACGACGGTAGCAGGTGACACCGACGGTGGGGGGAGGCTAAGGATGGTCCTTGGTCCGATATGTGCTAAGGAAACTCAACAAAACTTCTGATTTTTGAGCAATTGAATATAAATTGAAGGTAATCTTTAAACCCTAAGTAAAGAATTTCTAAAATTGGGGGAAATGATGAATGCATGTTAGAATTTGAAATTGTTCTATGATTTTACCTTGTTGTGACAAAAACCACATGTAAGTTATATGTTTTGATGTTGGTAAGAGATTCTTGATTTGCATGCTAGTAATGGTTTGAAGGAATGAATAATTGGTGCTTGAATAGGGCTTAGAACCTTGTTAGAAGTTGAAGTTATGTCAACAATTAAGCATCTCGAATCGGATAGGTTTGATTTGTATTCAATGATCAAGTTTTGTTGAAATTTTATTAATATGGTTGAAAATATGAAACTTGATACTTGGAATGTGATTATGCAAGAAAAGATATAATGCTTAAAATTGTTATATGTTTTACAATGGAATGAATGTTTATACGATTGTATGTGGTCTTAATGGATGGGTTACAAGTTAATAGCAAGATAATGTTAGTACTTGACATGTAGATATGACTTGAAAGTTTATAATAGACATTGGAATTAGTCTTGGGACAAAAATTTGGTAAAATTGGAATAGAATCATGGATTCCACCCTTGATGGGACAATTTTGATGTGTTAAAGCATAGCATGAAATGGAGCATGTAATTTGATTAAAATGAAAATTATAAAATGTTGGAAATGTATCGGTGTCGAGTGAAAAGAAAAATATTAAGGCTTTGATAGTTTCTATTTATAGAAACTTTAGTGACTTAAGTTACTAAAAATGACATAAGAGGGTAAAATGAGAAATGTTATGACATCTAAGTAATTAGTAATGTTTTATAAGTATGTTAGACTTATAAAGTTATCTAATTTACACGTTAAACCCAAGAAATTTATAATTTGTCAAATTTGGGACAAAAATGGTAAAAGTTGAAAGGTTTTTAGCAATCTATGAACTAGAAATCCTAAGTTCACATGCAACCTAAGAATAAGGATCTATGTTTTTCTATCAATGAACATATAACAAAATTCCTAAGGCCAACAATAATTTCTAAAGAATTGAATTTGGAAAAACCAACCTTTGATTTTTCTTCTTGAAGCTAGCAGCAAAAATATCCTGCCTCAAATGTAGCCACACCCAAGCAATGGAGGAGAAAACAGAATTCCAGAGAGACAGCATAAAAGTGGCGCAGGTTTTAGGGTTACCAAGAGGCTGTATTTATAGCCTCCAAGGGTGACAGTCAAAACCGTAGAGGAGCCTCCTTAATGGACAAGCCTGTTGACCATTTGGACCAAGCCTCTTAAACCCTAATTAGGGTTTCGAAATCATGGAGGTGGCCTCCATAATATCGCCAACTTAAGGCTCCCACTGGCCAGCCAGTTATTCAACTATTGAATAAATACAAAACCAGTCCCTGCACTTTTAATTAATTAAATTAATCACTAAATTAATTCCAATTAATTCTAGATTAATTTCTAATTAACTAATATAACTTCTAATTAATATATTATCACTTAGTATACTAATAAATTATTTATTTTATTTCTATTGATTTATTAAACAATTAATAAATCAATCTTTCTATCTACTGAACTTTCTGCCAAACCTCCAGCTATGAGGGCAACCCAAATGGACTTTGCTTCTATTAATAAGATAAACACAATTTATAAGTCATGGCTTAGACACCTAATCCAACAAAAGTGTCCAAAATGACTATTATGCTTTAAGAAGCATACTTAATCATTGGAAAGGAATTAGATAGTGTATAAAAAGAGTGCATGTATGATTTGAGAAAGACAATGTTTAGTTTGTAGTATGTACTAACCTCCTAATAAATTAGTATAGGTTAAAAGGCATTGGAAGCAAGTAGAGTCAAGAGCTAGTGGATCTTTGTAGCTAGACATACCTAGCTATTGAGGTGAGTACATGAGGATTTTTACTGGGTACATAGCAAAAAGTCTTAAATATTGAATGTTTTATATTAAATATTATGCCAAATATTTTATGAGTAATGATCTTTCTAAATGGTTTTTGAAGCTTGAATTAGCAAGTATTTACAAAGTTTTATGTGGCTTTTAATGTGAGTCTATACGCAAGTTTTACCATCCATGACATGCTTATGAAAGTTTACTGTTATGTGTTGAAAGTATGATTTGATATTAAGCTGAAAATGATTTGAAAAGTATGTTTTGGCATTAAGCCCTAACGATTTGAAAAGTATATTTTGACACAAAGCCATAACGATTTGAAAGCAAGTTTTGGCATTAAGCCACGATGATTTGAAAGTACATTTTGGCAACAAGCCCTAATGTTATGAAAGAAAGTTTTGGCATCCAGCCTCAATGCATTTATAATGGACTGGTATTATGATATGAAATGCACATCAATATGAAGTAATAGAAATGTTCTTGTACTCGGGGGATGACGTTCCCGCAAGGGAATCCAGAGGAGTCTACTGGGGTGGTACAAACCCCTTCACGAAGTAGATTTCCTAAAAGCATAAGACGCTAGGATGGACTAATTATGTTCTTTCCATCCTAGTCCAGACTTGGGGTATCACCAAGAGTGATTAATGCCATAAGTATAAAAAAGCAAGCATGTTGTGATACCAGTCAAAGCATGTGATATGACGCTGAGGTGGTTTGATTATGTTCTCACCATCTTAGTCCAGACTTGGGGTATCACCAAGAGTGATTAAGGCCCTAGGTATAAAAGTACTATCATGTTCAAATGCCAGTCAAACTAAAGGAAAGAAAAAGAAAAGCATTGCATTACAAGCTTTATTACTTGATTGTTTAAAGGACTTTCAAAGTAAAAATATTTTTACATGACGTACGAAAGGTTTTGACTACTAGTGTCATTACATGAAAATTGTTTACAAGGGTTTTGCAACTGATATATGTTATGTTTACAAATGCTTTGAGTCTAAAACCCATGTATCTCACGAGACATATTTGTCTTACGTATCTTTGTTTTAATGCTATGTATCTCAGGAACAGGATTATTGGCATTGGATGATAGAAGTGATGGATTAGAAGAAAGCTAAGGCTTGTAGATAGAATTTGAGATTGAAGGGTAGTTTTGTCCTAAAGACGGTACAATTATGTGAATAATTGAGAGCCATGTTATGTCTACGGTTAGAATGACCTTTCTAGTTATTTTGTAAAGTTTTGCTTTGTTCCGTAATGTCTTTGGGCTATTTTTCTTTTGAGAGTCGAGTCGGTATGGATTTTATCCGTTTAGCCCAAAGGTCATGACGAATTTTCGGTAGAATTATTGTGCAATTACGGAACATTAGCTTTGAAATGTTAAGGCTTTACTATGGTTGTTATGATCTGAGTTTGTAACCCCCAAAGTTCTTTAAATACTTTTAAACTTAATTGTTTTGTTGGGACCGAAATTTTAGGCATGACACGAGGTCATGAGAAACATTTTGTTTATAAAGAAACACATTTTTTGAAATACGAGATTTTTCAGTTATTGCGGCTTTTAGCGCTATTGCGCTTTTGGCGTTAATGCGCTTTTAGCGCTATAGTGCTTTTCAAAAAAAAAAAATTGGGGCGTTACAGAAAAAGTTCAAATATAAACACTCGAGCTCTGTTTTTATTTCAAGTTTAAAGATTTCTTAGTAAAACTCTGAATAATTGTTCTTTTTTGGTGATCAACTTGAGGTGATTAATCTTTTTTATTCGGATTTTAATTTTGGTTTTTGAAAATAATATAATTTGATAAAATGTGTAGATAATGAGTAATGGGGTATTCAAGAGTCCGGTGCATAGAGTATTTGTGAACTCCAAAAATTAAAGGATGACTTTGTATGTTCCATTTTTTCTGAATCGGATTTAGTAGCAGCAATAACATCACGGAAAAATCATTTTCAATCACCGCAAGAGGAATACGGTTTTCGTTGTGTTGTTTTGCTATTGTTTATTGAGTTGTACCTTAGTAGTTTTATAGTTAAGTCAATGTAAGAATATTGCATTAAGGTTTGTTTTAGCGTCGTACTTTCTACTTTGTAAATTTCTCGGATTAGAATGGTTTAAATGGAATTACAGATTCAATATTAGCATCATACTTTTGTGATTATAAAGGTTTTATCATCGTACTTTCAACTTTTTAAAGGCAATTACATATCTGGTTTGTTTTAGCAATTACATATCCGAATTATAATGGTTTAAAGGTTTTAGGCATCATACTTTAGTTTCTTGTTTGTGCGGTTATTGCTAAAACAAAATTGATAGTTATAACCTTAAAGATCCGGTTTAAAACAATTTTAGAATTTGTTTTTAGTTTCTTGTTTTAGTATCGTTTAAAGGAAATTTTAGAATTGATGTATTTGCTAATATAGACAAAATTCAATTCAATTCAAACCAGATTTTATCAAACAGATACATTATATCCAATAAAAGATAAAATAAAAAGGTAATATGGTTATTTTCATCATTCAGCAAATTTAGCCAGATGTATAATCAAACAACATGGTTTCAGTTAGAGGCTGACTCAGTCCGATCTTTTAACCCAGTCAGACCTCTGACTCAGTCAGATCTAACTCAGTTAGCAAGAATCAAACACAGCTTAAATGTTATACAATAAGTTTCACTGATTTGTTAAAAATTGAAATTCAGAAAAACAGAAATTCACAAAAAATAATTAAAAAAGATATTATAATTTCTTTGAAGATGTTTGTAATAAAATATCTAAGGAATTGTTAAATTAGAAAAAAAAACATCTAAAGAATTGTATAAAAAAGGCAAAATTAACTTTTTTAGGCTTGAAGATATTTGCAGACTTGAAAAGCTGTCAGCTCATTTCATCTACAGTTAAAAGGGCGTCCAAACCTTTTTAGATCTGCAATTTTCTAAAAAGCATACAATTTACGGACTAAACGTCTGTCAGCTCGCACGCAAAAGAAGACAATTATTTTTTAGAAAAACCAACAACACCTAATTGTTTACTTGCTTAGTATATTTGGGATAATCACAAAAATATAAATAGCAGTAATATATTTTTTTATCAATAACAAAAAAATTATATATTTATAAGTTCAAATGAGAATGCATAATTTCATATAACGTACAAATGAAAAAAATTCATGTCTTTTTATATCAAACATGGATATCATTTTTAAAGCATAAAATGATAAACTTTGGTGTACTTGTTTATTTTTTATTTTTGAAGATGTTACAAGTATTTTATTTTAATTTTGTAAAAAACTTAAAACTTTGTAGATTCTAAAATTAAAACTTTGTAGATTCTAAATTAAAACTTTGTATTGTTTTTATTAATGTACCACTCGAGTTATGAGATGTTATTTCAATGTAATTGTATTGGCATGTAATGATATAACTTGTATATTCTCTTTTGGTATTACATGTACACATGGGATACATATGAATTTTGAAGAAAATTTTGAGTGTACTCTAATATGAAAAGTAGGGTGTTACATACTAATGCTACTATTTATAGAACATATTATCTTCATCTTCATTGATGATATATTTACCATATCGTAGTGTGAACATCATGATCGTCATATTCTTTGTAAACTTCCCAAGGAAGCCATAGTTTTTCCATCCCATCGATGTTAAAATTCATTTCTTACTCAACATTATGTCATTCAGAAACAAATAAGAGGCATTAGAAAGGATTTATTTCATAAAGAAAACACTTATATTTTCAAGTTTTTTTTATTTCAACCTAAAACTTTTTTTTGTAAAAAAAAACCTAAATTTCAGAAAAACTTTTTAATTTTGACAATTTACCCAGTTTTGCAGGTTATATACATTATTTTTTTCAGAAAAAACCCTAATTTTTTTTTTTCAAAATGACCCTATTTTTTCAGAAAACTTTTTAATTTAGCCCCTTTGTCCGGCTAAGGGTTTATCTGCAAGTTAAACGATTTTTCAGGGACTTGTACAAAGAAAATGATTTTTTTTTTTGTAATTGACATAACTTTCATATACGATGTTCAAATTTACCAACTTTATATACTTGGAAAGGTCATGAGTAATACTACAATTTTGTTTTACTGACTTTTGTTTGAATATGTTCAAATCTGTCTCTACAGTCCCTTAAACATGAGCATAAACCTATTCAAACAAAAGTTTCTCGATTATTGTTATAATGAAGGAGATATGAAGGTTTGAAGAAAAAAGTTTATCAAAAAGAAATTTACACTACAAAACCGGGTAAAATTGGCTAAATTAAAAAGTTTCTCAATTAGAGTTATAATAAAGGAGATATGAAGGTTTGAAATGGCAAAAAAATTTTATCTAAATAGTTCTATGTTCATGTTTAAAGGACTGTAGCGAAAGATCTATACATATTCAAACAAAAGCCAGTAAAACAAAGTTGTAGTATTGCTTGCAACCTTTCTACAGATATAAACTTTGTAGAATTTGGACATCGTATATGAAAGTTATGTTAATTACAAAAACGAAGAAAAATCATTTTCTTTATGAAAAAAGTCCCTGAAAATCATTTAACTTGCAGATAAACCATTGACGAGGTAAAATGACTAAATTAAAAAGTTTTCTGAAAAAAGAAAATTTATGGTCTTTTTCAGAAAAAAAATAAATAAAATTAGGGTCTTTTCTAAAGAAAAAAAGTATATACAACCTACAAAACCGGGTAAATGGAAAAAAAAAATTCTCCAAAATTTACGTAATTTTTGAAAAAAAAAATAAAGTTTTAGGATTAAACAAAAAAACCTAAAAATATAGGGGTTTTTTATGAAATAACCCCTATTTTTTTTTAAACGACAAACATTACAATTACACTTACCCTAATTAATCCACCTAATCGCATAGTAGGATTTGAACCCGAGATCTCAAAGAGGCCGGACATACACCTTCGCTGGACCATTAGGTCTTTGGCAAATAAACCCTATTAAAAACCATAATTAATTAAGGCTTGAACAAAATTATAATACTGTTGAATGAAGAGATTGGTTATTTGTTTAGGAATCAATGAATCATAAACCACATAAATATCACACATTTATTTCTTTAGTGAGCAATTGTAATAAATTGAAAATCAAGCGCTCTTAATAATGGGCAAATGGCATATGAGTGCCAAAAACCTTATGGTCCAACGACAAAGGTGTATGCCCGACCTCTTTAAGGTCTTGTGTTCAAATCCAACTAGGGGATTAGGTAGATTTAGGTTAGAATGAGATTTAGAGTAGGTGTGTAATATTTTCCGGTTCAAAAAAAAAGGCATCCGAGTCATTACATTATCATTTTTTCGATTTTGACACCCCGTTAGTTTTTCTGAATTGAGTACCGCTTTATAATTTTTTTAATGTTGACCAGTTTACCAAAATTTTTTTATTTATTCGGTTGTCGTCGTTAAGTTGACATTGGGCGTTGATCCGGCACCAATGTCACTATATTATCAATTTTTTTTTATTTTTACACTCTATTTTTCAAATCGACCATAACTATATAGAAAATAATTTTTAGTTTATTAATTTTACTTTTATATATTCTAGTTACCTAATCATTTTACATTATATTTGTCAATTTTAATTTAAAAGTTAAAAAGTTGTGTTAACCAACCATTTCACTTGAACATGTTTTACGAAATGAAAATGTTTTACTTAACACATTTTATTTGTATGTTCAATTTGTTATTATACGTTATGAGTGACGCCACCTCTTCCCATCCTAGATGCAATTAACATGTAGAATGAAAATATATTTTAAATCAGTATATCGATCATTTTATAAAATAATGTCAACATAGGTTTTCATGAATGCACATATATACGTATAATAGTCTCATTGCATATAAAATAACATATGAAAACCGTAAAACAACTCACACAATAAGTAGATAAATGAGTCATCAACGTCTTCTAGGTTTACTACAACTCTACCCTTTTCTACAAGTTAATAAAAGAAGTGTTACTTCCAATTCACCCAAAATAGTAGGGCAAACGTCCAAATATATCAACTACACATCCTTAGGTTAAACATCCATTATAATTGGTGTTAACATGTTAAACAACTCTAAATCAATAGTTCCCTAGATTGGGGAAACAAACACCAAGGACCAAAGCCTAAGGAAAGTGTTATAGTAAGCAAAAACGCACAAAATTTTGTCCCAATAATCACACGGGTCAACCAAACCATAACCAAAAAGGTTACACAGGTTGAACAAGACATCATAAAGCCCAATTCTCGAATTCGTAGATGTGTGGGCTGCACATAACTAGTGCAACGGGCTGCATGAACACTGAGAACTTTTCTATATTTTCCCAAATTGTCTCCAAACTTGTCTAAAAGCAATTCTAATGTTTCCCAAACTCTTAGACAACTAATGAATGAGTAAGTCCAAGGTTTTTCACCAAACAAATACATCATATTCTCATAATGTTCATGACTTAATCTTTAAGCACCTAATGTCAAATGTCTTGTTCCTCCATCAAGATAAGGAGTTAAACATTAAGCTAAAGTCATTCATCACATTAGGAACTCCTCATTCATCCCATTAAGAGCTTAATCCAATGGTCATCCAATATGGATTCATTCCATAACTTACATTTCCAATCTCACAAAGGACCCAACAATGGAATCCCCAATTCTATTCCACCCATCATGATCTCTCATGAGTTTATCAATCTCAAATGATTATAATCATTAAGGACGCATTTAGGAATGAATCTATTCCTCCAAAACTCATAAAAAGATCAACTAGGTCCTTTTTATTGGTTAAAAGAAGTGTCTAGCACAATCCAACTTTCCACTTCAACCATTCACTAATAAATTAGCTAATATCTAAGTCCTTGATAAGTGAAGGATATGTGTGCTAAGTTTGGAAAAATTGACAGCTTTAGTCCTTACGTCTTAATTTCTCATTTTTAATTTAAAATGGATTTCAAATCTTTCCATTATTAATCAATACTTTGTTTTGGCTCATTGAATTATATTTCTAGTCGCAATATAAAATTTTGAATTCATTCTCGCTTATTTATAGTTATTTTATAATTTCCCCATAATAAAATTTTATTTGATCGATTTAAGCCCAAAATTTCTAGGTCCAAAACATGGATGTTACATTTAATATGACGATCAATGGTGAGTATAATGATAGGGATGAACATATGGATGAAAAAATTGAACCGAACCGAAAACCGACCGAAACAGAACAGAACTGGGACCGAATATACATATTCGGTTCGGTTTTCGGTTTTTAAAAAATGTTAATTCGGTTTCGGTCCGGTCCCCAAACCATGCTTACCATAACACTACTCTTGATCATGAAAAACTGAACCGAACTGAAAACCAACATAACTGAACCAAACTGGAACCGAATATACATATTTGGTTCAGTCTTCAATTTTAAAAAAATCCTAATTCGGTTTCGGTCGATTCTCGGACCACGCTCATCCCTAAATGATGATTAATATGAATACGACAATCGATGGAATGATGATGATAGACAATATATTTTATTTTAATGATGGATGTGGTAGAGATGTTCTTTTTCTCAGGAGATAAAATAAGGTATGCGATGATAATCGATGAATGAGAAGCGTTTAGGATAGATAGGGAGCTTGTTATTAGAGATGAAAGGATGTGTATAGCTCAGATACAATAAAGTTTATTGCCAACGAATTGTACATCTTCATTAACCAATCATGGAAATATATGTACAAAACAATGAGAGTCTATTAAGGGTGTAAAATCTCACAAATGAAAAGGAGTACATCATATGTCCTAAAATTCATTGCTATACTACACCAATAATGGAGTACTAGGTAAGAAAGGTCGAACAACAAAGACACGAGATTAAATGTCTATACCTTTTTGCACAAGGTACGATTTTCACAAAGTGGGGATTGTTTATTTTTCGTATATGAGTGCTACTAACATCTTCATGCAAGTTAAGAAAAGTTGTAAATATTAATTAAAATGAAGCTAGTTCCAAGTTCTTAATGTATATCATTCAAGATTGGTTATGCCTTGATGTAGTTTATAATTAATTATCCTATGTTAATACTAAAAGCCATTAACACGCTCTAACATCTTTCGCTTGTCAGTTTATTTAATCAAAACACATTTTTTACTAAACCTAGTTTTACTAATTCAACCCAAAAACACTCTTAGGTTGTATTGAAAAACTGCATTAAGTTTGATACAAGCTTCCCAATAATGTTTATTTCTTCTTATGATCAAAAGTGTTAAAAACATGCAATCAAAAGTTCTCCAATATATCATGTACATAATTTTCTTCATATACTACTTTGATTGGTGAACACTAGTTATGTTATGCTCCCGGCAATTTGAGAGAATACACAAACTACAACATGATACTATCATTGACCAAAAATTCAACGACAAACCATGTTGTAATAATATTTTTTTATATTAATTGATATCAAAACACCATACACATTGTTCTTGTTTTTTTATCCGTGTGTGTTTTTTACGCCGCTAATGTAAAAATCTATAAATGATGTGTCAAGTGAAAACTAAAGTGTCACATTTCATGCCGGAGGCAATACAATTTACATTTTCAAAATTGATCACATAACCGGTTGGTAAGGACGTCCAATCATGATGCCTACCTTCTTTTCATTTTTATTTCATCATAAAAGTCATACAATCAAACATGAAGTCTAAAAAACTTCTTTATTTAACCTTATTTTCAAAGCTAACATTTTGTGTTATCTTCACAAAGAAAATATTTCAAAACTTAGCCCATGAAAATGTGAAGGAATATTACTTAAAAGAATTGTGATACATGATCCTACAATTAGAAAATTACAACAAAATTGTCTCTCTAAGATTTTGTAGAGTGATATTATGGACAGTTTTGTGTTCTATTAATAAATAGACTAAGAGAACACTAGATATGAATAATATAGAAAGAAAGTAGAATCATTTTATCTATTTTTAGTGTACATTTTCTTGTATATATTAAAAATGAGAGAAACTCATGCTTTCATATGAATGTTTACATGTTTAAAGAAATATCTAGACTATAGTGCCAGATTAAAGATGAGGGAAAATCATGTTTTGATATAAATGTTCACAAGTTCAAAAACATATCTAGAATATAGCACCGATACGTACGAGTTTAATAATTATTCTAAATAGACAAATTTTTATATATGTCAAATGGGTCATTTAGGAATACAGTATATAAATTCTTAGAATAATTAACTTTTTAAGAATGCCTATATAAACTACAATATTACATAATAATATTATTTTAAATAATGCGATGCATATTGTTGAATGCATTAAAATTACATTTTAAATGACTTTTATCTGTTTTAATCCATTTAACTTGTTAAATATAATATAATTGAAGTAAACACTTATGGGTTATAAATAATAAGGATTAATGTCATAGTTGTCCAATTAACTATTGATTTTTCAAATAGTTAAGGATTTTGATCGCATAGGCTTCATTGATCAAGTTCTGAAATCTCTTATTTGTACAGATAACACAAAGTGTTTGCTTTAAAATTAAGGTTAATTCAAGAAGTCCTGTTGACCTTGTTTTTTATTTTATGACTCTTGTGATAAAGTAGAATGAAAAGAGGGTAAGCATCATCATTAGACGTCCTCACAAATTGGTTACGCGACCTAAATTGAGAAGGTAAATCGTGGCCTTCAACAAGAATGGTGATACTTGAGTTTGAACTTAATACATCCTTTATGAATGTTTACATTTGTGGAGTAAAAAACATGCATGGATAAAACAAGAACAATGTGCATGGTCTTTTGGTATCAAATCATATAAACGATCATTGTTACAACATGGGTTGTCGTTGAATTTATGGTCAATGAGGATATCATGGTGCAATACGTGTAATCTCCCAGAATGTCAGGAGCGTAACATAACTAGTGTACGTTTAACTAGTGTACATTGATCAAAGCAATATATGAAGTAAATTATGCATATGATATATTGTGTGGTAGCATGACATATCTAAATTATAATAAATGAAACCACCTTTGGTTAAACTTACAATTGTTGGGAAACCATAGAAAGAAAATCAGAAGATCAAAAGTTTCACTTGTTAAGGAAAGACAACTATGTTGTCAAATGATCGAAAAAACAACAGATTGATAAAATCTACAACAAATAACAAAAAAGCAAAGTATAATGGAAAGCAATGATCCAGAAAAAAGAATGAAATCTAAACAATTAGGGTCTTGGATAGTGATATTTAAGAACCAAACCACACAAAATAGTGTTGTCCCCACATGTAAATATATAATATAAACATTATGCTAAAGTAATGGTCCTAATGTTTAGTTTAAACATTAGTTGCACGAGTTTTTTAATTATCACAAGTAAGGCTTGTCTTTATTAAAATGTAGAAAATAAAGTTTCGCCTTCCAGGAAAATCCCCCACATGGGGTTAGTCGGAGTCGAACTCCAGACCTCCCACCACATGGGTATATAACCCGGGTGCATCCACCCAGCTAGGCTGGGCTTCACTTGCAGTTAGAGGTATTAAATGATTAATAATCGTTAAATTGCATTTAATACAATGATTTATATTGATTCTCACATTCTTTCAATAAGTTTGTAGTTATACATATGGTTACATGACTTATTTATGCAGGATATATGTATGTGGCTAATTTAAAAATTGTTGCAAGATTGGCGGACTAATTGTTTAGAATAATAATTCAAAAAAGCGAAAAAGCGTTTGAGGGAGATTTTGGTAAGAGATTGTGGATGACTTTTGTGCGCAATCAACGGCTTCATCGAGAAAAAAAAAAAACAAAATAGAAGGGTCTATAAAGTGCACATTCTTATTCTATTTACACTTTTATTAAAGTAAAATCAACTTAATCAAAACCCGCCCTTCACGTTTAACTCTTTTCAAACTGACCACCGGTCAAATCAGACCACCGCAACTACCGGTATCGGTACCGGTTGTCAAGTGCGCTCCGTCCGAACCCGTCGAACTATTTACCGGCAAAACCGGTCAACCGGTTGCCTTCCTTTTATTTTGGAGCCTGCCAAGTTCATTCCTACGATATTGTCAAGAAAATCTTGAAACTCATCTAAAAAAGTTGTGAAGTAAATCAGTTTTAAGTACACCCTTGTATTGTAACGAAACTTTTTTAAGTTTTTGAAAGCTTTTAAATTTTCAATAAACTAAAAAAAATTGTTTGTAATAGGAGTTTCTGTTTTAAGTTTTTATTTAAAAAAACTCATAATCCAAAAATCACTACAAATAGCTACAGGTTATTAGCTTCTAACAATCAATTATCATGTTTCAATAACCAGTTTTTTGTTATTAACTGTCAACTAATTTTACCTAACATGACATTTGTTTCAATATAACTTGTGTGGTAATTTTTGAAGAATGTGCATCACATATCTTGAGTTCGAATTCCTATTGTTTTGCTGATATTATGAGTACTTTTTTTTTTCTTGTCAAAAGCTTAAAGTTCGTCCAAATTACATAAAATTAATTAATTTATTATTAATGTTATAGGAAGAAGATTTATTTTGAAGAGAGAAAACAACCTTCACTCGGTCACAATCGACACAATAGTTCTCAAACATTTAATAAAACTGTTGCTAGCACTTATAATATATTTTAGAAAAAAACTATATAGTTTGGATAACAACTCACGAATCTTATATATGTAGCGGTAACTTCTAAGTTGAATTAGTTTTAAGTTATTATTGTTATTATTTAGATCCGTATATTTTTGAAAAATAACCACTTTACTTATTCAAACATGTAAATATAAAATATGGTACATATCAACTTTAGATATCGTATAATACATAACGCATGATTTACATAATTTACAAAATATTTGATATCTAAAGCTTTTTATTCAACAAACAACTATAAAATTCTTATGTATTGTGTTTTTTACAAGACGCACAAAGGAATTTTCGTGCGTTTCAACGTGCAATGACTTAAATTTTTTAACCATCTTGATCATTGTTGTCATACCAATTTCAAGCTTAAAATATAATAATTAATTAAATATTTTCATCAAATCAACGATCAAATCGATATTACTATATCCTGTTAAATCACAGGAAAAATAAGAAAGAAGCCCTAAAATTTAAATGAATTACAAGATTGCCATAAAAGCTAAAATGCATCAATTACAACTTGGGTCCTTATATTTTTATTATTCAATAATTACAATTTTGGTCCTTGTAGTTTAGAGTTTATAATAATGGCAGTTTTAGTACTTATGGTTTTTAATTTATGATAATTATAATTTTGACCCCTATAGTTTTTTATTTGCATAATTATAATTTTAGCACCTATATTTTTTTTAATTACTTAGAAGAATTACGATATTGCCACTTAAGACCTAAAATAAGTTATTTATAATTTTGGTCCTTATATTTTCTATATTCAAAAATAATTATAATCTCAGTCCCTATAGTTTATAGTTTATAATAATTATACTTTTAGTCACTATAGCTTTTAATTTATGATAATTACAATTTTAATGTATGTAGTTTTTAATTTATATAATTATTGTTTTGGTAACTATATTTTTTAATTTGCATTAATTACACTTTTGATCCTTATAAGGCCATCAAATTTAGAAGAATTACAATATTACCACGTAAGACCTAGAATAAGTAATTGCAATTTTGGTTCATGTACCTTTTTATTCAACAATTACGATTTCAGTCCCTATAGTTTATAGTTTATAATAATGATAGTTTTGATCCCTATAATTTCTAAATTAGGATAATTACAACTTTGGTCTGCATAGTTTTTAATTTGCATAATTATAGTTTTGGTACCTATATTGTTTAATATGTATTAATTAGAGTTTTGGCCCTTATAATTGCTAATTACAATTTCAGTCCCTATAGTTCACAAGTTATACTAATTACAATTTCGATCCATGTAGTTCTTAATTTTGAATAATTATAGTTTTAGTCATTGTAGTTTTTATTATGCATAATTATAATTTTTGGACCCAATATTGTTTAAGTTGTATTAATTACAGCTTCGGTCCCTATAATTTTTTACGATAATTACAATTTTTTTTTGGAAATAGAATCTACATATAAACAAATCTAAAGAGAGAATTTCGGTTCTGTATTTTTTTAATTTGCTTTAAGTAAAACTTTGGTCTCGATAGTTTTCAGTCTCAATAACTATAATTTTGGTTCCTGTAGTTTTCAAATTGCATTAACCATTGTTTAAATCTTCGTAGTTTATAAGTTAGGATAATTGCAATTTTGGTCTCTATAGTTTACAATTTGCATTAGTTACATTTTGGTTTCTGAGTAATAGCGATATTATAAAAATGGTCTTTATGTAACAGCAACATTACATATATAGTCATTATGTGAGAGAAATATATAGTAATAATCATGGTTTATTAACAAAATCACAAGAATGTTATCTGTGTAAGAGAGCATTATAAATGGTTTTGAATATACACGATTAATAAACCCGCTGCAGCGCGCGTGCATCACCACTAGTTAGGATTATACTATGGGAAAACATATTGTTAGAATTGTTAAACGCAATATTTTATTTATTTATTTATTTATTGTTTTGCATTTTTCAAGCAAAGTGGAGAAAAAACATGGAAATCATCAAACAATAACAATATCTTTATAAATGCAACACAAAAAAAATATAAATGTGTAGATAATGTAGTTATTGTTATAGAACGACAATAAATTATTATAAAAGGCTAGCGGCTAGCTAATAAAAGTATAACAATAACAAAAAAAAATTAAAAACATAATAGACAAAACTAAGAAGAAAAACAAAACACCACAACCCAAAGAAAACAGCAAAAAAGAGACCAGAAGCACCAACAAAAGCAACACACTATTGGGGGAAAGAACTCAAATTAGCAACTAACTTTTGATAATCATATTAGGCTTTATCAGGTCTAAAGCTCTTATCCAGAGCTTGGATAATGTCTTGCATATAGCACCAAACCACACCAACCTTTAAACCACCATATTTTTTAACATTAAGAAAACCCAGGTACCAAAATAAGAAATTGAACCATGACAACCCCTAGTAATATCAAGTATTTTAGTCGTTGTTGAGCCTTATTCTTGGTGATTTTATATCATATATGCTGTGGTATTCTCACTTTTTGTGTCGATGCTTGTTTAGAAAGAAAAGATGTAAACAGGGGCTAAATGTGTACAAAATGGAAGAAGTTTGGAGATAAGGACAAAAAGAGTCGAATTCACACGCGCGTCGCGGGATCTCACATGGGCGCGCCGTGCTGAGTCAACAAATGAGGCGGTGAGAAGAATTCAAATGCCGAACAAACGGGGATAAACCCATGCGCGCGCCACGGATTCTATGTACGCGCGATGCGGCCGCTTATTTTCTAAAACTATAAATAGAGGCTTCTAGGTCGAAATCAGTAGCAAAGAAACGACCCACAAGGTGGATACAAGGCTTCTTTGACTCCAATATTTGATTTTCAGTCATCATTCATGGTATTTATGTTTCTTCATTTAATTTTCATATTGTTTAGTAGTTTTAGTAACTTAGTTTGGTGTTATTGGGTGTGACAACCATTAGCATTAGGCTAAAGTTTCTAGATTTTTATGGTTACTGTTTGAATGTATGGGATCTGAGTTTTATGCAAGTTAATCATTCGGTTATGTTTATGAGTTCTCTTTTACCTTTTTATTGATTTGGATGAGTTTGGATGTTTGATGCTTTTGACTTGATCTTTATTGCTTCTGTTTCTAAAGTACATTTCTGATTTCAGCAAGTAAGATAGATTAAGTTTTGGTTTTGGTTTAGTTTAAGTTTATGCTTGGAATTGGATTTTGTTGGATTTTATGCTTTTGGACTGTTTTTGGTAAAAGTAGAAACTAGACCCTCTGGTTGTAGCGTGACACTACAATTGGTAATCTGTTGCCTACCTTGACCACGAAACTCCTGTGGATCGACCCTGACTACCACTATACTAGTGAGAGTGAGGTTTTACTTATTTTTGACCGCACGACGACTTAGGTGTGTCAAATTTTGGCGCCGTTGCCGAGGAGTTATAAGCTTGAGAGTAGGTGATCTGTAGGATTTAGTTTCTGATTTTGAGTTTTAGTTTTGAGATTTTTAGTTGGTTAGTATTTTCATTTTGGTTTTGACGGGGGTGTTGCACTAGTGTATGCGTACCCGTCGGGGTGGGCAGTTATCACCCTTGCGTTTTGACTCTGAGATCGAACGAACCGCGTGCAAAAACCGTGCACGTAGACGTTTAGATAAGATGAGTTTTAGTAATATTATTAGTAGTTTAGAGGATGTTACCCATGAACCTTTGGGTGAGGTAACAGAAGGGGGAGTTCCATTTATACCCCCAGTGTCAGAATTCCAGTTTGGGAGCACGAGTGCTACTGGTGGTGCGGTTTCAGCCCCCGCATCAATACCAGCATGCACTCCGCCTTCATTTCCACCATTACAAACATCAACCAACCCTTTTACCGCCGCGATGGTGTGGGGAGCGCGGACCCGAGATGGCACCCCACCGCCACGCCAGCAAACCACCATTTCCCAACCACAACAATCACAACCATTACAACCACCATATCAATCAACCACCTTTAAACCACAACCCGCTTTTCAAACTTTACCACAACCAACCCAATATGTACAACCACAATAGCCTCCACCGTAGCAATATTAATACCAGGAGGTCGAGCATGGATACGATGAGAAGGATGAAGGCTAGATTCCTCCACAGCAGCAACAATGGAACAGAGGTCGGGACCTCAACGAAGAGTAAAACAGCAACATCAGCAACCACAAGGTCAGCAAGGGTACAACAATAATCATCATTATGACGGTAACTTTGTTCAACCTTTATACTTTGCACAACCGAGGAGGCAATCGGTTGCGTCGCACTTCCAACCACGAGAGTATGACGACTTATCGCCCATTTATATTCCTGAGAATGTAGAAGCCCAGGTAGAAATTAGACCACAGCTTTTAGGAATATTTCCAGAATTTAGGGGTTATAAACAGGATGATCCATACAATCATTTGTATGAGTTCATAGCTATAGCAAATGCCAACACCCCTAGGAACACAAATAAGAACATTTTTAGGTTAAGGCTATTCCCATTCACTCTAAAAGACAAAGCGAAGTATTGGTTTACATCTCTTCAGTCTAATAGTATCACCACATGGGATCAACTTAAGGCTAAGTTCTTACAAGAGTTCTACCCGGCGAGTAAGACTACTGAGATTAGGCGAGCCATCCAATATTTTCAGCAGAAGCTTGGTGAGGCGTTTCACGAGGCTTGGGATCGTTTGAAGGAACTGATGCGCTCTTGCCCTCACCACGACATTCGAAGTGGCAGTTAGTAAGGTTATTTTTCGAAGGGGTGAATGAAACGAACCATGCAATGATTAATGCGTCATCCAGTGGTACCATCATGATGCAAGATCCCCATGAGGCTTGGCAATTTTTGGAACAGCTTAGTAATCGATCAAAAGAGAATTTTTCTACTAGGAAGCCAGTGGGCACAGCTGTTGTGGTAGGTGCAGACGCAGATTGGAGAAACGAGGTCAAGAAAGAGATTAGCGAGTTGAACAAAAAGTTTGATAGATTAATATCTACCTTACAGAACGGGCCTCAGAGTCAACCACAAGGAAGCCAACAAGGACATAGGACCCAGGAGGCAAATCAAGTTTTTAGTCAAGGTCAGGGGCAATACAACAATGGACATTAATACAAACCTTACAACCAGGGTTCGCAAAATTTCAATAATCAAAGGCATAATAACTATCAAGGGCAGTCGTCCAATCAGCCCAGGCAATTCCAACCCGCAAACAACAATTCAGGTGGGAGCAGCAGCAACAATAACAGGGGGCAGTTAATAATAGCAATGCCCCAGGAAACCAAGAAGATTTGACTGCAAAGATGTATGAAATGTTCAACACCACCCAGCAACAATCTCAGGCTAATGCCAAAGCCATTGCAAACATGGAGAGATAGATCGCTCAGATGACTGAGGATCAAAGAAAGAGGGACAACGGTAAGTTTCCTAGTACTACAGAAATCAAAACGAAACATACTCAACGGGCGGGAAAGGAGCATGTAAATGCCGTCGAGACTGAATGGAGGAAGGTGACTGTAGAAGACTTACTAGGATACGAAGATGAAGCTGAGGTTGAAGGGAAGAGTAAGAACGAAGAAGAAGTTAAGGTTGAAGAAGTAAAAGATAAGGATGAGGAGGAGATTCAAGTTGAGAAGGAAACTCAAATCAAGGAGGACAAGGATGTCCAAGAGGAGGAGCAGCCAATGGTGGCTGGCATTAAACAAAAGAAGAAGGATACGAAGGAAAAGAAAAAACACGAAGTGCCAATCAAATCAACTGGGCCGTCAATAAATCAACCCTTGTGGGATGAGTTGAAAAACGCTCCTGAAGATACAAGAATTCTTCAGGAGATGTGCGATAAAAATGGAAAAGCAAGCCCACACCTAATATGATGAGGTTAACAGTTAAAGCTAGTGAGGCATTGTTGGGAACATTGCCTAAAAAGGAGAAAGATCCTGGATCACCGTTGATTACTGTCACGGTGGGAGATGTGGCTATCAGGAACACCTTGCTGGATTTGGGGGCAAGTGTTAACGTATTACCAGGATACTTGTACGACAAATACAAGAATGAAGAGTTGGAGCCGGCAAAAACAGTTCTACAATTAGCCGATCAGTCAACTAAGGTTTCAAGGGGCAAATTAACAAATATGATAGTGAAAGTTGGTGATTTCTTCTACCCTGTGGATTTTCTCGTTATGGAATACGAGAGTTTCGAGGATGCACCCGCGCTGATCCTGGGACGCCCATTTTTGGCTACAGCCGGTGCTATCATGGATTGTAAGACGTGAGATGTGGATATTGTTGGAAATCAAGGTTCATGTAATAGTTTCAAAAACAAGAGTTTGCAACGGAAGCATAAAATCATGAACACAAATTCCATTTTCAAGAGGATCATGCTACATGCATGTAGAGATAAGATGAAGAACAAACATAGTTTAAGTTCAAGATCATAACCTTTGTTCTTGGGTTTGGTTTGGATGATTTTGATAGCTAGGAATCAAATTAGAATCCCTCTATAGTTGATCCACCACAAGCTTGAACACCCTTGAATGCTAGTTCCACAACTTGCAAGATATGACTCCTTTTCTTATAAAACCAAAAACCAATTTTTCTAAGAACTTAAGGAGAGTTTTTGGCTGATTTCTTGAAGCAAGGATGATGTACAAACACCCTCAAAATCGTTGCCAACATATATCACACAAAGAAAAAGAAAAGCACATGCAACTAGCTTAAAAGAAAGTCCCATTTGATTTCTATAATCAAAAGCTAGAAGACACAAAGCATCTTCCTTTCCTTTTAAGTTCTTAATGCATTCTTTTCCTTCCAATATGGCTGATTTTATGATGACAAATGAAGTGCTAGTTGGTTGTTATTATTTATAAAACTTAGATAATAAAAGCTTATAAATAATACATCTTCTTATTTCTTAAATGGGATAACATTTAACCCATAATCATATACATAAATAAACCATCTAAATATACAATCTTAATTGTATAATTATATATATACATATATATATATATATATATATATATAACAATATATATATATATTTTATTTAATTTACCAATTAAATTAAATAAAAGGCTTACTTATAAATCAATTAAATCGTTTAACAATTTAAACAATTTAATTGTTACACTTAATTAATTCATCACATATGAATTACTAATCAACCTTTAATTTTGTAGTTATTATTATTTACCTCAAATAATAATAACCTACAAGATTAAATTGCAAGTTTAGTATCATTTGATGTTAAATCAAATTTAACGTTCTAAATGATCAATTGGTGTCAAACTTGTTGTTGGTGTGACCCTATAGGATCATGTATTATTAGTAATATCATTTTATGATCATCCTTGGGCATATAGAACTAACAATCTCCCACTTGCACAAGGTTGCATCATAGAATGATATCGACAGTGGAAAACGTCTAGCAACATTTCACTGCCCCCAATAACACATGACATTGTGCCATTCAACAACATTCAATTCTTCAGAAAACACGAGGCTCTAATTGATGTATAAGGTTATCTATCGATTATCCCTTTGTCACAGACATCATGTTGAACATGAGACATGGATCTTAATCATTCTCATTTTATGTTCAACTTTCAAACAGGCGCCTTAGATGTCTAACTCTCAATACATAAGAGGAACAAATCCCGTCTTGACTACATACGCCCCTCATATAGTTAGTATTATGCATGAGTATGGCCTTTATGGTTGTCTGTATTTCAAGAACAACAGTAAACCATATCAAAGCATAGTACACTCTACACTTGAGTCCCAAATATGTATCTCAGGTCAAAGGATACAATGATAATACCTTTATTCAAGAATCACTTATGATGATGATCCATGGAGTGATCTTGAAACGGGTCAAGTCCAATACTTGTTCACTGACAAGTACCTATGAATTTGGTTGCAATCCTTTTGCTACTTTTACCCATAAAAGTCAACCAATCCAATTCATATTAGTCTTACTTCATAATTGCTCCCACAACTATGATCGACTATGGACGTTTAGAATAACTAAATTATTCAAGGATTAAACATGCTAATAAAACACAATAATTATGAATGAAACATCACGTCACATATATTACATAATTCTTGTCGTTTACATAAGTTCATATTCATAAAACATTAAAACACAAATCAAATCCATTCATTAGAAAAACGGAGTCCTATACCCTTAGCATGACTTTCATGCTTAGTTTGGGGTAAAGGTTTCGTGAATGGGTCTGCCAAATTTTGATCTGTATGAACCTTGTGAATACTTATTTCACCATTCTTAACTTCATGTCTAATGTAGTTATACCTTCGGTGAATGTGTTTGGTTTTTTGATGCAATCTAGGTTCCTTTGCTTGAGCTATAGCACCTAGATTGTCACAGAAGATTTCTATAGGGTCCCGAATGGAAGGAACAACCCTTAGATCTTCTATGAACTTTCTCATCCAGACAGCTTCTTGAGCAGCTTCTGAAGCAGCAACATATTCTGATTCTGTAGTGGATTGTGCAATCACTTCTTGTTTGGAACTCTTCCAAGACACGACTCCTCCATTTAAAATAAAGACATACCCAGATTGAGATTTCGAATCATCCCTATCTGTTTGGAAGCTTGCGTCAGTGTAACCCTTTACCTTTAAGCTTTCTTCCAAACCGCCGTAAACTAAGAACATATCTTTAGTTCTTCTCAAGTACTTAAGAATGTTCTTTACAGCAGTCCAGTGGGCTTCACCTGGGTTCTGTTGATACCTACTAGTCATACTTAAGGCACATGAGACGTCGGGCCTAGTGCATAACATGGCATACATGATGGACCCAATTGCCGAAGCATATGGGACATGTTTCATCCTTTCAAGTTCAGTCCTAGAGTTTGGGCACTGAGACTTGCTTAGGATGGTGCCATGAGGCATTGGCAAGAATCCTCTTTTGGAGTCTTGCATCTTGAACCTTTTCAAGATTTTATCAATATATACACTTTGGCTAAGACCAATAAGTCTCTTAGATCTATCTCTATAGATCTTTATGCCTAATACATAAGCAGCTTCCCCTAGATCCTTCATTGAGAAACAACTCTCAAGGAACGCTTTGACACCTTTTAAGGTTGGGATGTCATTTCCAAATAAAAGTATGTCATCTACATACAATACTAGGATTATGACAATGCTCCCACTAGCTTTCTTGTAAACACAGGAGTCATCCTCATTTTTGATGAATCCAAAACTCGTAATCTTTTCATCAAAACGGATGTTCCATGTTCGAGACGCTTGCTTTAATCCATAGATAGATCTTTTAAGCTTGCACACTTTGTTTGGATGCTTGGGATCGACAAAACCTTCAGGTTGATCCATATAGACATCTTCCAATAAGTGTCCATTAAGGAAAGCGGTCTTGACATCCATTTGCCATATCTCATAATCATAGTACGCGGCTATGGCAAAAAGTATCCTAATCGACTTGATCATTGCCACTGGAGAAAAGGTCTCATCATAGTCAATACCATGAGTTTGTGAGTATCCTTTAGCGACAAGTCTAGCCTTAAAAGTGTGAACATTTCCATCCACGTCGATTTTCTTCTTGAAAACCCATTTGTTCCCAACAGTCTTACAATTGGTGGGAAGATTAACCAAGTTCCAAACTTGATTATCGTGCATGGATTGCATCTCAGTGTTCATGGCCTCAAGCCATTTATCAGATTCAGGATCTGATATTGCACTCTGATAGTTGACGGTTTCATCAGAATCTATCGTATAACATTCCTCTTCCATCAAAAGGTAACCATACCTTTCTGGTTCAATTCGAACCCTACCAGATTTGCGAACACCTTGTGTTACAATTTGTTCCTGATCAACCGTTTGTTCAGGTTCAACAATTTCTTGTTGAATGCTAGATTCAACTTCTTGTGTATCAGGTTGTGGTTCCTGAAGTTCCTCAAGTTCCACAAACCTCCCACTAGCCTCTTCCGTCAGAAACTTGTTTTCAAGGAATTCAGCTTTTCGAGAAATAAATATCTTATTCTCGATGGGATTGTAGAAATAGTATCCAAGACAATCTTTCGGATACCCTACAAAGATACATTTAGTTGAACGGGGTTCTAATTTGTTTGAAGCTTCTTGTCTAACATAAGCTTCACAACCCCATACCTTGAGATAGGATAAAGATGGAACCCTTCCATGCCATATCTCATAAGGCGTTTTATCTACCTTTTTAGTAGGTGCCATATTTAGGAGACGAGCAGCTGTTTGTAAAGCATAACCCCAAAATGATAAAGGTAGAGTACTTCTACTCATCATGGATCGAACCATATCCAATAGTGTTCAGTTCCGCCTCTCAGACACACCATTATGTTGTGGTGTTCTAGGTGGAGTAAGTTGTGAAACAATTCCACAAGTCTTAAGATGATCCATAAAGTTTGTACTTAAGTACTCACCTCCTCTATCAGAACGAAGAACTTTAATTGTTTTGTTGAGTTGATTTTCCACTTCACTTTGAAACGTTTTGAACATTTCAAACGCCTCATGTTTATGTTTAATCAAATAAACATATCCAAAACGACTAAAGTCGTCAGTGAAGGTGATGAAATATCTTTCACCATATCTAGTCATTGGCTTGAAAGGACCACATACATCCGTATGTATGATTCCTAACAAGTCCTTTGCTCTCTCATTGGTTCCGGAGAAAGGAGCTTTAGTCATCTTGCCATGTAAACAAGATTCACATATATCAAATGAGTCATTCTCATTTGCCTTCAAAAGTCCACTCTTTTGAAGTTGGGATATGCGATTCTTGTTTATATGCCCAAGGCGACAATGCCATAGATAGGTTTGACTCAAATCAAATTTGGGTTTCTTGGTGAAAGTGTGGTATAAAGAGTCATGGTTAGTCTTTTCATCAAGGTTTACTTCATAAATTCCATTTAAAGGTCTAGCCTCAAAATAGAATACATTATTTTTGTAAACACAAATATCATCATTATTAAAGGAAAGATCAAATCCACATTATCTTAATTTAGCAACCGAAATAATATTCCTAGTCAAGCTAGGAACATAGTAAAAATTCAACAATGTCATACACAAGCCATTAGGTAGTAATAAATCAAAACTTCCAATTGAATCCACCGCAACCCTTGCATTGTTTCCAACCCGAAGTACTACCTCATTTGCCTTCAGTCGCCTACTCCTTTTGAACCCCTGCAACATATTACATATGTGAGTTCCACAACCAGTATCAAATACCCATGTGTTAGGAGATAAATTATAAAGTTCTAGGTCTATCACATAGATACCTGAAGTGCCTTCACCGGCCTTCTTCTTCTTCAACTCTGCAAGATACGTAGGGCAATTTCTCTTCCAATGCCCAGCTTTGCCACATTCAAAGCATGTGTCTTCTTTGGCAACCTTTGCCTTCTTCTTGGGCGGATGGGAAGGTTGGACAACTTTCTTGCCCTTACCTTTGAAAGCTTTTGCTTTACCCTTGCCCTTGGAGTTGGTGGGGTGTTCTGGTCTAGTTCTCTTTGTGCCACCTTCCTTGATCATGAGAACTTGAGTGGTTTTCTTAGGCAGATTCTTTTCCGCGGTAATTAGCATCCCATGTAATTCCGGGATAGTCTTGTTTAAACCATTCATGTTAAAATTCATGACAAAAGGATCAAAGGACTTTGTCAAGGAGTTAAGGATCATATCCGTTGCTAGCTCTTCGGGCATCACAACTCCAAGACGTGCCAAATGATCAATGTGACTCTTCATTTTGAGCACATAAGAGCTTACCGACTGCCCATCCTCCATCTTGCAAGCATGGAAAGCCTGAACAGTTTCGAACCTTTCCGTTCTTGCAAGTTGTTGGAACATTTCCTTTAGTTGATGAATCATGTCATAGGCTGAATGATTCTCCAAATCCTTCTGAAGGTCAGGAATCATGGTTGCCAACATGAGGCATGATGCATCGATAGAATCATCCATCTTTTTAAGCCATGCATCGTGTGCGGGCTTAGGAATGGCAGGGGGCTCTTCTGGAAGTGGTTCATTGAGAACATATTCTTTCTTTTCTTGTTTGAGAACAATTCTCACACTACGGTGCCAATCCAAGAAGTTGGTATGGTTAAGTTTTTCTCCTTCAAGGAGAGACCGTAGTGAGGTTTTGTTAGGAGCCGAGTGTGTGTTGTTTGGTGCCATCTACAAAATTTTAACAAGGTTCTATTTAGTAAATTATGATATTAAGTCCTTAATAATTAATACCCTTTCTTGTTTCATAAACTTTAATTAATTAAGGTCTAGAATCCAAGTTGCATCACGAATAAGTGGTTAGGTATCCTTTATCCCGCCTATTCGAATCAACAAGGTAGGTAACGGTTTACCAATTATATCCAAATATAATTTCTAGAGTTATGGAATCCCATTATAACATTTATAAGTTTGGCATGTTTGATCCCATCTATGCCTTGGATTTCTAATGCTTTGGTGACCTTTATCACAAGAGATTTCCAAACGAATCATCCTACTTAAACGGACGTGTAGTTTTGACAACTATTAATGGTTAGGTGTCCTTTATCCCATCAATATTGCAAAACTACTTCTTGTATCACAAGAAGATTCCAAGTGGTTAGGTATCCTTTATCCCACAAGGAAATACAAGTGATACATGAGTGTCTTTAAGAGGGACGGCATTGATTCGTATTTCATAAGGGATTTGAATGTTTTTACAATTCTAATTTTGAAAAACATATGGTATCATGTAGATTGCATGCATCCAATAAACATGGTACCATTAAATCTAATTTTGTTAATTGGTTCCTAAATCATAAAATCTCCATTTTATTGATTCTTTGTTTGTGGTCAAGATTACAATTAATATCCAATATTAAGTTTGAGTTTGATCACATATATTAGAACCAATTTATAATCCTAAATAATTACCATTATTACTTAGGGTTGGAGTTTGTAAGAGTTCATAAAATCTCCATTTTATTACTTGTTTCAATCATTTTCAAAACTTGACTTAATAGGTTTTATAACAAAACCCATTTTAATAAAACCAATTTTATCACATCTTATGTTTTAAATGTCAACTTTTGAAAATACAAACTCCTTGATGATTATGTTTAATTATCTAGGTTGTCTAGCATGCAAAATCTTATTTTCATCCACAACATAACATAATAAAACATTCAAACATCACAAGCATGCATGGGTGCATAAACACAAGCCAACTAGTTTGATATTTCATGTGAGCCACACATGAAATATCAAGTCCAAACCTAGGGACAAAAAGGTGACAAAAACTCAACCAAATGATCTTCGATTTGGCTACAATTTTGCCAAGCTTCTTATATCACCAAATGACACTTGAACCACCATTTATTGACATCATAAAGTGAGATATGAATTTTCTTCTGGACCCTCAAAAGTTGCGATCTAGCAGGGGCAGCAGGAAGAAAAATTTTGGTTTTTGTTGCATTTTTCAATTCATTCTTGGCCATATTGATGCTAATACTTGTTGAAACTTAATGTATATACTAGATATTAAAGTTACCAACAAGTATATCATCAAATGACCAACATATGAATTTTTAAAACACTTCCAAAACAATTTTGAAATCTGGACAGCAGCTCTTCAGAAAGTGCTGCTGTTGGGTGCAATCTTCTCTTGGTCTTTTACTTCCTACTCTTGTTACATTTTGTGAAATAAATAAAATACAACTATTCTAATATTTACAAAATGAATATTAAGAAGGAAATAACTAATTATTATTACAAACCATTTGAATAAATGAATAGATTACAACCATATCAAATATAAACACAAAACATGCATCATATGGTCCTTGGATGTTGCCAAAGAAGCCATGCATGAAACTTTCATTTAAGAAGATGAACATTCATGGCTTCCAAAAACCAAGTTTATCGAAATAAACTTATTATCTAAACATGAAATATAGCCATGGCTCTGATACCAATTGTTGGAAATCAAGGTTCATGTAATAGTTTCAAAAACAAGAGTTTGCAACGGAAGCATAAAATCATGAACACAAATTCCATTTTCAAGAGGATCATGCTACATGCATGTAGAGATAAGATGAAGAACAAACATAGTTTAAGTTCAAGATCATAACCTTTGTTCTTGGGTTTGGTTTGGATGATTTTGATAGCTAGGAATCAAATTAGAATCCCTCTATAGTTGATCCACCACAAGCTTGAACACCCTTGAATGCTAGTTCCACAACTTGCAAGATATGACTCCTTTTCTTATAAAACCAAAAACCAATTTTTTCTAAGAACTTAAGGAGAGTTTTTGGCTGATTTCTTGAAGCAAGAATGATGTACAAACACCCTCAAAATCGTTGCCAACATATATCACACAAAGAAAAAGAAAAGCACATGCAACTAGCTTAAAAGAAAGTCCCATTTGATTTCTATAATCAAAAGCTAGAAGACACAAAGCATCTTCCTTTCCTTTTAAGTTCTTAATGCATTCTTTTCCTTCCAATATGGCTGATTTTATGATGACAAATGAAGTGCTAGTTGGTTGTTATTATTTATAAAACTTAGATAATAAAAGCTTATAAATAATACATCTTCTTATTTCTTAAATGGGATAACATTTAACCCATAATCATATACATAAATAAACCATCTAAATATACAATCTTAATTGTATAATTATATATATACATATATATATATATATATATATATATATATATATATATATATATATATATATATATATATATATATATATATATATATATAACAATATATATATATTTTATTTAATTTACCAATTAAATTAAATAAAAGGCTTACTTATAAATCAATTAAATCGTTTAACAATTTAAACAATTTAATTGTTACACTTAATTAATTCATCACATATGAATTACTAATCAACCTTTAATTTTGTAGTTATTATTATTTACCTCAAATAATAATAACCTACAAGATTAAATTGCAAGTTTAGTATCATTTGATGTTAAATCAAATTTAACGTTCTAAATGATCAATTGGTGTCAAACTTGTTGTTGGTGTGACCCTATAGGATCATGAATTATTAGTAATATCATTTTATGATCATCCTTGGGCATATAGAACTAACAAATATCTCCTTTGGGACAAGGAAACGCAGGTTGAATATGAAAGGTTTTCCGCAACCATGAACTAAATAACCTAAGTTCACATGCAACCTAGAAAAGATCTATGTTTTCTTACTTTGAACATGTAACTAATTCCTAAAGGCCAAACAAAAATAACTAAAAGAATAAATCAGAAAACTAACCTTTAGTTTTAATCTTGAAGCTAAGCAGCACAAGTGTCCTGCCTCAAATGAGATCACACCCAGGGAGCCAGAGGAAGGTCACGAAAATTCCACAGAGAATAATAGAATGAGCACTAAATAATGAGGTCTAGGGGTCCCTATTTATAGGGAAACAAGAAACCCTAGCCGTCAGCCATTTTCCGGATTATACGTACGCGCGCTGTGGCCTATACATTTGTGCGTCGCGCGCCGCAATTCAACTATTGAATTTGTACGACTTTAATATCTGACTTCCTGATTAATCTAATTAATGCCACATAAATTAATCTAATTAATTCCTGATTAATTATTAATCAATCAATATAGTTTCTAATTAATATATTATCACTTTAATATATTAACAAACCATATCTTTTATTTCTATTGATTTATTAATCCCATAATAAACCAACCTTTCTCTCTACCGAACTTTCTACCAAACCTCCAGCTATGAGGGCAACCCAAATGGACTTTGCTTCTATTAATTATGTAAATACAAATTATTAGTCATGGCTTAGACACCTAATCCAACAGTCTCCCACTTGGATAAGTCTATGACTATAATTACCAATTTAACCTCTAATTAATCAGCAAACTGTAGCTTCCTAGAAACTGCTGCCGAACTTTGACCTAGTCAGTTCTGTCCATAGATAAGTGATCAGATGATCCTCCGTCCAACAAGATATTTTCAGACATGAGACATGGATTGAGATCAATCTCTGTCTGACACACTGTTTCCCGATTTCCAATTTTGCTTATGACTTTTAGACTTCTAATTGAACGAATCAATTCAGTCCTGGCTGGCCAGCGCTTCAGTCAACTTCAAAATCATCGAGTGGCCAACAGATATCTGTTTCCCGTCTGGGTCAAGGGACGAATAAGCTTCGACTAATATGTTATATCTTTTACCCGACAAATCACTCACAACAGCACGTTTTATAACACCGAGTTACCGATGCGTTTTCGTACTATCAATGAACAACCGCCTTGCAAATTATAACTCATATCTCTCAACTTTAAGACCATAAGATATTATCGTCTCAACATTGCTCGTGATATAATCCATGAAGCAATCCATTGAGCGCGGGTTTATCCAATACTCAAATCTCCATTTCCAAGTACTCATGAACGTTGCAGCAATCTTATTGCTATGTCTAACTCCTTAGACAATCTACAAACCAATTCATGACAGTCTTCCTTCATACTTACTCCCTAAGAGTATGAACGACTGTGGATATTTGAATAATCCAATTATTCAGGAAGTAAACATGCAAAAGTGAAACATAAAATCTGACTGGCAGCTACTCCTGCTTATTACCAAGTCTCCACGAGGTAATCACCAAGTCGGATTTATCATAACTATTATCGGTTTCGTATTCTTTTTTAAGCTTTCAATTCAAGCCTTTTATATCTATGTCTATGACCTTTTCACTCTTTCTATGTATCCAAGTGTCTAACACTTATACACTTTATTGCTGATGATCCTATCGGATACTCTTCCGATGATATCTCAATTTGTCATTCTGTCATTCTCTCTCACAACTCCATTCCGGTGATGTGTACCGTGACTGCCCATGGTTCTCGGGTCTTTAGTCTACATGAATACACCTTAAGACAATTTCGAGGTGTCATGATGTGCCGATGAACCACACGCGCTCCATCAGAAACCAACGAAATTCTTTAACCATGAAGTCCTACAGCACCACGTTCTGGTGTAATCAATTACCGATTTGAAAACCCTTTCAAATCAATCACCCTAATCATTTCCCAGTGATTTCTCACGTCTGCTCAAATAATCCATTCAGTATTCTCAGCCAGGCAATATCCTGAATCCAACTTACAATGCTCTAAGCATTAAGTCATCAGGATATGTTCATAACACTTCTGATTTGTCCAAGAGGCTCGAGGAACCTGATGTAATCTCATTCCAAGCCCTTTCGGAATCCTAAGATTACCAATAATCCTTGTGTCATGATTTCCGGAAACCATTTCCTTTCGGGGGGACTCTTTCTTATACATCTTGAATCCCATCAAGATCATATTCTCAACGGCTAAGTCAATACTGTCAGTCTCATCTATCTGATAGATGTCTATGAACTACGTGAGTATGTTGCACCTTCTTTGTTTCTTTCATGCCAATTCATTACACTTTGCAATGACAGGAAACTCCTTTCCTTGAGTTATGCATCTTGAATCTCATCAAGATCACATTGGCAGAATTCTGATCTATCTAATAGATGTTCACAACCACCTGAGTATGTTGTATCTCTTAAAGTCTTTCATAGCGAACCGTTTCTTAACACCAAGTCATTACACTTTGTAATGATAAGAGACGTTTCCTAGAACCAGTATGTAACCCACATACAATGATAGCAGATAACAACGATACTCCCACTGGCTTTGACACCGTTATATGACTCTTTCGGACTATTCACAAAATCCAGAACTTATGGGACATTTTGTGAAACCGAAATCCAAACCTTTTCGACATATTAAAGGAAATCTTTCAGGCTATTCACAAAATCCAAACCTTTTGGCCTATTTTGAGAATCCGAATATCCTTTCTTGCGAGATGCCCATGGGACGAATCCCGGGGCCATGTACCTTTTGTAATGGCATGCTCTATGTGAGTCCCTATTAGTGTGCTGGTAAACCACACACGCTCCACTAACGACTCACACTATGCCACGCAGAATCCTCTCGGATTACATCTTCTATTGAGAGTGCTTCTCTCAGAATCAGTTGCTTGACTCCAAGTGAAGACTCATTCAACCAGATGTTCTGTAAGTACATTTCTATGTTCCCTTCTTTTGATGATTCAATTACTCCCACTGGTTCCTAGACCAGTTGTAAAGATCAATCAAATTGTCACATAAACTGTGTCTCGCGGTAAGGTTCTCTTATTTGGCAGCAACTGGGTTCACCAATGCTTCCAGCAGTCGGATTACTTATTCGTACCATCTTTAGTGTTTTACCACTACCCGGTATATCACCCAAATCATAACTCCTTATGACAGTGACAATAACTACTGGTCAAGCGAAGAGAGGGTATGTCAGGTTTAACAGGAATCTAATTCCTGGTCAAGTCCCAGTGGTGACTAAAGGTTCTTTCACTTGGCTAAGCCCTGAACTCATTCAGAATTATTCTTACTCCCACTGTTTTCTTAGAACTTGAGTTCTTTCTAAAAGTACTCTTCTTTCAAAGGATAACCGGAGTGGCCAATGAAACGACATTGCTGATTAGTTTCAGGCTTGTCATGAGATTCAGACGAATGCTACATGACCCCGGACTTTCTATGTACTAGTGGGATGATCCCATCTTTACATTTCAGACAGTGTCAACATAACCTACTTAGTCTAAGATGTGGTCGGAATATGGCTTCTGCGGTCTGACTGGTTGAATATTCAATTCATTAAAATATTAGTCGGAAATGTATCCAGTGTATCTTATACACCGAGGATCAAAACTATTTCGATCAATGCTCCATCATCTTCCCTAAGACACATTATAACCATTAGTGTTCTTGGAAGAGGATAAACTATGAAACATTTTCTCAGTCTATGTTGTTACTCAGGTTCTGTTGATCTTATGCTTCCTTTGAAATCCTTGAACACTTCAAGGTTCCAATCAATCGCTTATTCCGATAAACGAAGCCATATTTGTCAAAACATTTGGCAAATATCATGAATCATAACTAATCGCGTTCTGTTCGAAGATTCGAGCAATACACAGTAACTTATGTGTCTGTTGCTCAAAATCTTAATACCTTTACAGTTCCATGTAAATTTATGACTTTGTTAATATTGTTCAAGACATGCAATCATCACCTGACTCCAAGTCAACTGATTCCAAAATCCTATCCATTGGATCTTTGGGCGATTCCTTTCTTGCCATAATTAACTTTATTAAGCACTCAATTCATCATGTGACTCTAAGTCAAATGATTCCAAAGTCCTGTCCAACTGGACCTTTGGTTGAAGTGATTCTCATAAAATTCACTTTAACAATCATAAACAACACAATTTTACAAATCCAATCCCATTGGATGTATCAACATTCAAGTTATTACCATTTACGTCATCAACACATTCACACAACATTTCGAGGACAATTAAAACAATCATGTTTCAAAAAAAAATATTTCATTAAACCAGAATTATCTTCATAACAATGTACTATGCGAATCCATGTCGTATGTATCTATAAACTAATAACAAGAACAAATATCTAGCTTAACTCAAAAACCGCACGAGCTCCAGATCCAATCCGAATATGCTCCTGTGCGACACCATCCCGCATCCTCCAGAGTTCGTGCATACAGAGCAAATGTGTGAAACACATCCTGTATCAAGGAAATGAGGATCAGGTGTTCTGAATTCTAAGATAATTATGAGTTTACCAAACGGTTTGGCTTTGGAGCATTTTTCCAATCTTTCCGTGACTGTGTCCCACCTTGTGGATTCCCAGTTTGAAACATCGAACAATCGGTCCAGACGATCTGGATCATTTCTTGATGCACCTTAATACTGGACTCAATCGTGAAGCAGCTGAATTAATGGAACTATGCTTCTCCATGAACGATTCATACAGAGTCGACATTGAATGCACTTCCACGATTGTCTTATCCGGTTACCCTTTCTGTTCATCTGGATGAACAGATCAGTGAGTTGAGCTAATGCTTAACTCCCGATCACAAAGGGAAACCATTTTTATACTGTTCGCCTATGTATCCCTCAATCTCGGGAACACGCAAACTGGTGCTACTTCCTTCTAGCTTGCAACTTCAAGCTCTTTGAAGATCCTAGTTCGTTCCCTTTATTCAACCAGTTCACGGAACCTTTCCTGAACTAGCTGTGCTAACTTATTAGACCCCAGGAATTCTAAATCCCTGCGGAACTCGGGGTTAATGATCAATAGCATAAGGCAACAAACTTCCTTGGACTCAATAGTCAAGGAGTCATGCTCATCACAAGCTGCTGTGTGATGCCATGTTTGGGAGCGGACACTCAGTTTGATATGGTTCGCCAGCAAAACTAAGAACTATTATCTAATTGCAAAACCATATCATATAGTCAAGGCCAGTCAGCCTTACCATATTTAACAGGTGCTTTCTGAAGCTCTCAGAAATGGGTGAAGGAGGGGAAGGAGGAGAATGACACTTTCTTCAGACATATATAAAATTTGAATTTATTCGTTTAATTCATCCTTTTAAATAACTACCCAATATATATTATTTAACAAGGCTAGGATCCAAAATACCCCAACTATGCTGTGAAGAGGGATGCTGTAGTCACAACACAGTGGTCATTAAGGTAGATAACTTTTATCAATTTCAGTCTTATGAAATTCCTAGATCTGTGAGATTCATTGAACTGTTCAATGGCATGTTTAATCTCGGATATGCCCCACCGTTTGTGACTGGGATGCCGAGGATCACAAACCGGGTGTGAATAACCATGCAAATTAGCTTGGTACTCTCGGGGTCCATTATCATCTCAAATTGATGTGCCGGTTAACCACACACGCTCCATCAACAATGATAACACCCGAGAAACCCATTGCCACTCTTTATGAACCCCCATTGGTGTGCCGGTAACCCACACACGCTCCACCAACGTTTCATAAAGTGCAATGTGCAATTTCATGGGTTAGCATCAAATTCACATTTTTTCTAAAGTAACTAGATTGGGAATTCTTGTACGGGTTCTAGTACTTTGATCATTATACTTTTAATGATTAAGCGGTCCTATCAAAACTGTTCGGCTAACGACCCTCCACTGATCAGGCGAACGGTGGGTGAGAGTGAACACCCATTAGACCGCCATTTTATAGGCAGTCTCCTTATACCCACTTTATAGACCAGCTTCGTGAATGAGGCCTACTAATGATTTGACTAACAAATTTATCTTATACATATAGTATTATGTAACGCCCATTTTCAAAAAAAAAAAAATAAATAAATAAAAATGAATAGTAACTCGGCGGCGTGAATAGTGCTAGCGACGCGACGTGAATAGTGCTCGCGACGCGAGGCCGGAAAAAGCTTCTAGAGAGGTGCGCGATGAGGTAAGTGCTTACGTAATGGTCACGACGCGACCGGGGGTCCGTCGCGACGCGAAGAGGGTCCAGAGGCCTATAAATAGGAGCTCCAAGCCTCATTTTTGGGCAAAACAAATACTAAACACTTATATACTATAGAGGAGTGTGCTAGTAAGGAAGAGGTGCTATAAGAGAGGGAAATCAATAGGTTCGGGTAGCGATCGTCGTCTCGACATACGGAAAGTAAGTTCCAAACCTCTAGTACAATTATAATAGTATTTTGCATATAATATGAAGGGAACGATTGCTAGTCATTTTGACTTATATCAAAATAACCAAGTTCGAGCCAGGAGATAACCCAGGCTATGGAGACTTTGTTCCGAAATAATGCTAATTGATTTACTTACGAGAACGGTGCCTAGGCCGGTTACATGGGATCTGGTTGTTGGATTTTCCGAAAGGCTAAAATGCTGAAAGGATCCTGCCACCCCATCTAATCTTCTACCTGGCCGTTCTTTACTTGATAAATCATGAAGTGTTATTTTGGAACTATTAAAAGGGTGAATGGAAGATTTATAAATGATAGATTTTGTACTGTGATAACAGTCAAGGTTGGAAGAGGATACAAGGCATAAAAAGAAAAAAGCTTTAGTCAACAACCAGGTGAGTAATCAATACCTAAGTGTTACTTTTCCTGTGGGGCCACATTACCGGTTCATGTGATTGGGACCACCTTACCGTGGGGTCGCATACTCGGTACTCGTGGTTGAGACCACCTTTCCTGTGGGGCCACTGACTATTGTTGGTGGTTGGGACCACATATATATACGTTGTGACGATCGTGTAAGCAGTAATTGTGGTGGGACCACATATAAGTGTTGTGATGGCTTAATCGGCCGGCAGTTCTATCACTCACTCAGAGGATGCACATTGAGTCCTTAGGACTCGATATTGCTGGGAACCATGATATGATGTGGAAGCTGAAAATTCTATGTTGTGTATTTTTTTTCTGTAACGCTTATCGATTATTCACTGAGCTTGTAAAGCTCATCCTTGTTGATACTAACTGTGCAGGTGCTGTAGACCCTACTAAAGGGAAGGATCTAATTCGGGGTTAGAACTGATGACCGTAGCAGCCCGGCTTTGGGAAGATACCACTTGTACCTTTTTCTTGTAATATATACCCTGTATAATATTTTGTTGAATAAAATATGTTTTAAAGTGTGGAAAATAAATGGGTATATTTATATTAAAAGCCGGGTGTTACAAGTTGGTATCAGAGCCGAGGTTTAAGTGAATTAGGTTTCTATAGGGTAGATACCTAGACTTGAACCTTAGGAAATAGTGGAATTCGGGATTGTAAAAGGATAATTTATGTTATCTGATTAGGAGACTAATCTTTCTGTTGAACTTTGAAGATGGCAAACACCAGGAGTGGTCAGAGCCGAGGAGGTGCTAGGCAGGGAGCTTCCAGGGGAGGCAGATCTCGATCACAGGGCTCACTGCACCGGGAGGCCGGAGAGGCAGCAAGGAACCAGCCGGATTTACGAGCTATCATTACTGATGTGGTACGGGAGCTATTACCCACTATAGTAGAGACACGTAGGGAGGATACTGCTAAGCAGGTGCATGATGGAGCCCCTAGAGACGAGGGACATGCCGAAAGTGGAGTACACGTGGCAGATAAGGGTAAAGGCGTGGAGGGAACTTCGGAAGTGAAAAACAAATGTACGTATAAGAATTTCCTTAGTTTCAAGCCTAAGGAATTTACGGGAACTGATAGTCCCGTACAAGCGATGGAATGGTTGATACATACGAAGAAAGTTTTCCGGATTAGCAAGTGTGATGAGGCAGACAAGGTGGAGTTTGCTACCAACCTTTTCGCTGGAAATGCCCAGTATTGGTGGCAAGTTTTCAGTAGAGCTTTGGGTTCAGATTTGCTTGGAATGTTGACCTGGGAACAGTTTAAAGCAAAATTCACTGAAGAATACTGTTCTGAAGTAGCAGTGAAGAAGCTGACAGAAGAGTTCTTACATTTGGAACAAGGGACTCGTTCTGTGCAAGAATATACTATGGATTTCTTGGAGAAAGCTAGATTCTGTGAACATGAGGTTGATACTGAGAAAAGAAAGATAGACAAGTACGTATGGGGATTGAAAACCCGGATTCGAGAGGTTGTACAGCCACTCAAGCTGACTACCTTTCGGCAAGTAGTTGATCGGGCGGTGGAACGTGAGGCGGAGCTGCAACGCCAACAAGGTGAAAGGAGGGCCGCAGAAGCAAAAAGAAAGGCTGAGGAACGTCCGTGGATTTCTCAGAAGAAGTCCCAACAATCAGAATCTGGGTCGCGGGGTCAGACTCGGAAGGATGAAGGCAAATGGTGCGACAAATGCCGGAGGAAGCATACGGGAGATTGTCCTACTAGTCCCTCACCATTGTATTGTTTTAAGTGTGGGAAGACAGGACACTATGCTCGAGATTGCAACCAAGCAACTCGAGTATGTTTCCAGTGTGGAGCCAAAGATCATATCCGATCAGAATGTCCACAGCTGAAGACAGGAGGATCCCGAGACAGGACACGGGAGGAGCAGGGAAGAGAAAGGAAGGAGACACGAGGTGGACCAGTAGTCTCCCGAGCATTCCAGATGACCGTTGAAGAGGCCCGGGAAAAGACTGATGTTATCACAGGTATTTTTAAACTAAACTCGATCCCTGCATATGTATTCTTTGATCCTGGAGCCACCGACTCTTTTATATCCACATCATTCATGCCCCAAATTTCTATACCCTTAACCCCGTTGAATGAAGAACTGGAGGTAGAAGTAGCAGGTGGTAGATATATATATGTCTCTGAACAGATGCCAGGGTGTCAGCTTGAGATTAACGGGACCATTTTCCCTATTGATCTGAAGCCGATCACCACCAGAGAATTTGAAGTAATTGTAGGAATGGACTGGTTAGCATCCAATGATGCTCAAGTCGATTGTAAAAGAAAAAGAATTGCAGTTCTGGCACCAGACGGGTCGCAAATAATAATTCAAGGTGAACGGCCACGTACCAGGATGCCTGTCATTTCTTTTGCCAAGGTACGACGTCATAACAACAAAGAAGGAATATTTTACATGGCATGTGTGGTCTCGACAGAGCCTACCAAACGATCCGTTGAAGATGTCGCCGTTGTAAAAGAGTTTGTTGATGTTTTTCCCGATGAGCTTTCGGGATTACCTCCGGATCGGCAGCTAGAGTTTACTATCGATTTGGTTCCAGGAGCAGCCCCTATTGCTCGTGCTCCTTATCGATTGGCACCATCAGAAATGACAGAGTTAAGGAAGCAGCTGCAGGAATTACTCGATCGGGGATTCATTCGACCGAGTACTTCACCTTGGGGAGCACCTATCCTGTTTGTGAAGAAGAAGGACGGGTCTATGCGAATGTGTATAGATTATAGAGAACTGAACAAGATCACCATAAAGAATAAATACCCCCTGCCCAGGATCGATGATTTATTCGATCAGCTTCAGGGTGCATCCTATTTCTCTAAGATTGATCTGAGATCGGGATATCATCAGCTGAAGATTCGGGAGTCGGATATCCCGAAGACTGCTTTTCGCACCCGTTACGGACATTACGAGTTTCTGGTAATGCCGTTCGGATTAACCAATGCCCCTGCAGCCTTCATGGACTTGATGAACAGAGTGTGTCGTCCATTTCTTGATACCTCTGTTATCGTGTTCATTGATGATATACTGATCTATTCCCGGAGTCAGGAAGAGCACGAGACGCATCTACGTCAAGTTTTGGAGTTACTCCGTCAAGAGAAGTTGTATGCCAAGTTCTCAAAGTGTGAATTTTGGCTACGTGAGGTTCAATTTTTAGGACATGTTGTCAGCAGCGAGGGAGTAAAGGTGGATCCAGCAAAAATCGAGGCCGTAATGAAGTGGGAGCCGCCACGGAATCCGTCAGAGATACGTAGCTTTCTTGGGCTAGCTGGATATTATAGGAGATTTGTAGAGAACTTCTCTTCTATTGCAGCTCCTTTGACCAAATTAACTAAGAAGGGTGAGAAGTTTGAATGGACGGAAGAACAGCAAGCTGCATTTCAGAAGCTGAAGCAAGCTTTGTGTGAAGCCCCAGTTCTTGCATTACCACAAGGTGGAGAAGACTTTGTGGTTTACAGTGACGCCTCTAGAGTAGGTCTGGGATGTGTCTTAATGCAGAGAGGCAGGGTGATTGCATACGCATCCAGACAATTGAAGGAAGCTGAGAAAAATACCCGGTACATGATCTGGAACTAGCTGCTGTGATGTTAGCATTAAAGTTGTGGAGACAATACCTATATGGAGTAAAGTTCAGGATCTATACGGACCACAAAAGTCTTAAATACCTGTCCAATCAAAAGGATCTGAACATGAGGCAGCAGCGGTGGATGGACTTACTCAAAGACTATGACTGCGAGATTTTGTACCATCCAGGGAAGGCGAATGTCGTTGCAGACGCGCTCAGTCGAAAGGAGAGACCCATTAGGGTTGTGTCTGCTTGTATGAGCATAGTTAGTAGGCTACCTGAGCTGATTCGAACAGCCCAAGAGGAAGCAGGGAAGGCGGAGCATGTGAAAAGTGAACGCATGGTTAGCTATATTAACCAACTCGAGGAAAATTCTCAGCGATTGAAGACCTTTAAAGGTCGAGTATGGGTGCCAAAGCAGGGTGAGGCACGTAAGTTACTCCTCGAGGATGCGCATTGTTCTCGTTATGCTATACACCCGGGTAGTACCAAGATGTATCGGACGCTGAAGCCGTTATACTGGTGGCCAGGCATGAAGCGGGATATAGGAAGATATGTGGAACGGTGCCAAACGTGCTTACAAGTAAAGTCCAATCATCAAAAGCCGTATGGAGAAATTCAGCCTCTACCAGTTCCAATAAAAAAGTGGGACGAGGTCACTATGGACTTTGTGACAAAACTTCCTCGGACGCCACGAGGACACGATGCAATATGGGTGATCGTGGATCGACTGACCAAATCCGCTCAGTTCATACCCATACGTGAAGATTATAAAGTTAGCAAATTAGCCAGAATTTATATTGATGAAGTAGTCTGTAGACACGGGGTACCATCCTCCATTATATCCGACCGAGATAGTCGATTTATATCTGGGTTTTGGCAGAGCTTCCAAAAGAAGTTTGGATCGAAAGTTTTAATGAGTACTGCTTACCATCCTCAGACTGATGGACAGAGTGAAAGGACTATTCAGACATTGGAGGATATGCTTCGTGCCTGTGTTATAGATTTTGGTGGAAGCTGGGAGGATCACTTGCCTTTGGTGGAATTCGCATATAATAATAGCTATCATTCCAGCATTCAGATGGCGCCATACGAGGCATTGTATGGAGCACCATGTCGTACTCCGACATGTTGGACAGAGTTAGGGGAAAAGCCGTTAGCTGGACCTGAAATTGTAGCTCAAACCGAGGAGAAAATTCGAGAAATTCGAGAACATTTGAAGGTTGCTCAAAACCGCCAAAAGCAGTATGCTGATCGTCGATTAAAACCTATAGAATTTCAGGTTGGCGATATGGTGATGCTTAAGGTTTCCCCGTGGAAGGGTCTGATTCGTTTTGGAAAAAAAGGTAAGCTGAGTCCTCGCTTTATTGGCCCGTTCCGGGTATTACAAAGGGTGGGAGCTGTAGCCTATCGGTTAGAGCTACCTGAGGAGTTAAGAGGCATTCACAACGTCTTCCATGTGTCGCATTTGAGAAAGACTCTGTTTGACGAGTCCCAACGAGTGCCTTTCCCTAAAATTGAAATAGATGAAAAGCTGAGGTATCCAGAGCAGCCAGAAAAGATTTTAGACCGCAAGGTGAGACAGCTGCGGAACAAGAAAATTAATATGGTAAAAGTACAGTGGCGATATCACAAGGGCTCGTATGTAACTTGGGAAGCCGAAGAGGAAATGAGGGCGAAGTACCCCCAATTGTTTGCTTGATTCCGGGGACGGAATCTTATAAAGGGGGGGAGAACTTGTAACGCCCATTTTCAAAAAAAATAAAAATAAAAATAAAAATGAATAGTAACTCGGCGGCGTGAATAGTGCTCGCGACGCGACGTGAATAGTGCTCACGACGCGAGGCCGGAAAAAGATTCTAGAGAGGTGCGCGATGAGGTAAGTGCTTACGTAATGGTCACGACGCGACCGGGGGTCCGTCGCGACGCGAAGAGGGTCCAGAGGCCTATAAATAGGAGCTCCAAGCCTCATTTTTGGGCAAAACAAATACTAAACACTTATATACTATAGAGGAGTGTGCTAGTAAGGAAGAGGTGCTATAAGAGAGGGAAATCAATAGGTTCGGGTAGCGATCGTCGTCTCGACATACGGAAAGTAAGTTCCAAACCTCTAGTACAATTATAATAGTATTTTGCATATAATATGAAGGGAACGATTGCTAGTCATTTTGACTTATATCAAAATAACCAAGTTCGAGCCAGGAGATAACCCAGGCTATGGAGACTTTGTTCCGAAATAATGCTAATTGATTTACTTACGAGAACGGTGCCTAGGCCGGTTACATGGGATCTGGTTGTTGGATTTTCCGAAAGGCTAAAATGCTGAAAGGATCCTGCCACCCCATCTAATCTTCTACCTGGCCGTTCTTTACTTGATAAATCATGAAGTGTTATTTTGGAACTATTAAAAGGGTGAATGGAAGATTTATAAATGATAGATTTTGTACTGTGATAACAGTCAAGGTTGGAAGAGGATACAAGGCATAAAAAGACAAAAGCTTTAGTCAACAACCAGGTGAGTAATCAATACCTAAGTGTTACTTTTCCTGTGGGGCCACATTACCGGTTCATGTGATTGGGACCACCTTACCGTGGGGTCGCATACTCGGTACTCGTGGTTGAGACCACCTTTCCTGTGGGGCCACTGACTATTGTTGGTGGTTGGGACCACATATATATACGTTGTGACGATCGTGTAAGCAGTAATTGTGGTGGGACCACATACAAGTGTTGTGATGGCTTAATCGGCCGGCAGTTCTATCACTCACTCAGGGGATGCACATTGAGTCCTTAGGACTCGATATTGCTGGGAACCATGATATGATGTGGAAGCTGAAAATTCTATGTTGTGTATTTTTTTTCTGTAACGCTTATCGATTATTCACTGAGCTTGTAAAGCTCATCCTTGTTGATACTAACTGTGCAGGTGCTGTAGACCCTACTAAAGGGAAGGATCTAATTCGGGGTTAGAACTGATGACCGTAGCAGCCCGGCTTTGGGAAGATACCACTTGTACCTTTTTCTTGTAATATATACCCTGTATAATATTTTGTTGAATAAAATATGTTTTAAAGTGTGGAAAATAAATGGGTATATTTATATTAAAAGCCGGGTGTTACATATTACCTTTAATAATATATATAAGATGTATTTTAAATCTTTTAAAATATTCCTGGTTTATCTTTTAATTTCCTGAAATTTAACTATTAAATTTCAAATTAAATTAAACCTTTAATTTGATTTAATTTATCTTTTAATTAAACTATTAATTAAATTAATTAAATCTAGATATTTTAAACCTTTTAAAATATTTTAGGATTTATCCTTTAATTTTCGAAATTTAACCATTAAATCAAAATTAAATTAATTTTCGAAATTTAACCATTAAATCAAAATTAAATTAAATCCCTTGAATTATCTTTTAATTAAACAATTAATTAAATTAATTCAAATGTAGATAGGTTTTTGCCAATTAATCAAATCAATTTAAACCTATCTTAAACCCCTAATTATCGAATTCAAACAAACTGGGTTTAAGGTTATCCATTTAATTAACCAATTAAAGTTACCACAAATAGAAAACCTCCTAAAACCCTAACCAGGAAAATCGAAAAAGAAGGGGGGAGGGGCTAGGGTTTCAAAAACCCTAAACCCCAAAATCGAAATCAGACCCAAAAGATTTATAAACAATAAACCCTAATTTGGAAAACTATTACAGCCATTCAATAAGAAAACAACCTCGCTCTGATACCACTGAAAGGTTTTCCGCAACCCTGAACTAAATAACCTAAGTTCACATGCAACCTAGAAAAGATCTATGTTTTCTTACTTTGAACATGTAACTAATTCCTAAAGGCCAAACAAAAATAACTAAAAGAATAAATCAGAAAACTAACCTTTAGTTTTAATCTTGAAGCTAAGCAGCACAAGTGTCCTGCCTCAAATGAGATCACACCTAGGGAGCCAGAGGAAGGTCACGAAAATTCCAGAGAGAATAATAGAATGAGCACTAAATAATGAGGTCTAGGGGTCCCTATTTATAGGGAAACAAGAAACCCTAGCCGTCAGCCATTTTCCGGATTATACGTACGCGCGCGCGGCCTATACATTTGCGCGCCGCGCGCCGCAATTCAACTATTGAATTTGTACGACTTTAATCCCTGACTTCCTGATTAATCTAATTAATGCCACATAAATTAATCTAATTAATTCCTGATTAATTATTAATCAATCAATATAGTTTCTAATTAATATATTATCACTTTAATATATTAACTAACCATATCTTTTATTTCTATTGATTTATTAATCCCATAATAAACCAACCTTTCTCTCTACCGAACTTTCTACCAAACCTCCAGCTATGAGGGCAACCCAAATGGACTTTGCTTCTATTAATTATGTAAATACAAATTATTAGTCATGGCTTAGACACCTAATCCAACAGAATATGTTTGGGAGTCCCATATCTCTACCACAAGGGTACGATGATAAACATTGGAGCAACAATCTGCTGATGGAACCATGGAATAAAGATAAGGGAAAAGTTTGGACACGAATAAGAGAAGGTGGAAAAGAAGAGATCCTGAAGGAAACAAGAGAACATCCGCTATCAACTATTGACAAGGTGCAGCTGCTTGACATGATGGAAATGATGGAATTAAAACATCAGCGATACGGAAAGGATGCCCGGTGTAGGGAGGTGAAGGTCTTCCAGCTCCTGGATGCACAACAGCAGTGGATTAGCCAAGTCAGCGATCGGATGACGCAACTCACCTCATTGCTGGCAACTATGGTTCAAAATTTTTCACCCGAGATGAATAAGATGATGCCTCAGAAGGATCGTGAAGAGTAGGAGTAATCCGTCTGGCTGAAGACGTTAAACTTAGCGCTTGTTGGGAGGCAACCCATACTTTCTAGATTAGGTATAGTGTTTTTAGGAGTAATTAGGAAAATATTATCATCATCGTCACAGGTATAATTGGTTCGAGGCAAGTGTGGGGTCACACGAAGGAGTTTGGAAAAATTGAATAATGCGCCGCGGTATAGCGTTTGGCGCGACGCGAGATCGCAAAACAACCCGATGTGCAGGGGTTGAATTGGGACACGCGCGCCGCGGCTAGTCCTTACCCGCGCCGCGGTAAACGATCGGACCGATTCCCTTTATAAGGTACGACTCCGCTCATTTTGACCACGCCGCGCCTCAGGGCTCTGATCAACCGACTTATTTCTCGTGTTTTTCTCGTGTATTCGATTCCTACAATCGAGGTATGTACTTCTAACTTGTTTTTACTCGTTAGAATAAGCAATTAGGCCGCGAAAATTGAGTGATTTCTCCAAAAACTGAAAAACTTAGAAATCGGCAATGCTGGCTCATAGGGTGTTTTGTTTGCAAAATAATTACCCTAGATGGGCTAGTCGGTGCTTAGGTTGCCTTGTAGTGGTGTTGGATTAAGTTAAACAGGTGAAAATCGAGGATTTGGGGAAAAATTTCGAAATAGCCGGTCGGCGCGCCGCTCCCTGGTTCTTGGGCCGCGCCGCGGTTTGGTGGGGAAGATAAAAGGGCTTATTTTTCAAAATTTTATGTTGTGTGGTTTGTTTGATTGTGCAGATGGCCTTCAGGCGCAACCATCCATTTCTCCAGTTTCCTGATATTTTGGAGAGTTCAGTTGAGTTTACACAACGGAGGGACGCATTGATCGGTCGTCGAGTTCTCGAGGTGACGATTTTAGACATAGACATCCTTGCAGAGGCCAGACTGTGGGCCGATATTGAGCCCTTTCTCCACCGCACTTGGTCTGCTGGAGATTCTACATTCACATGTCGTGGTTGAGATAGGCTCATGGCCAACCAAGACGATGTCGTATACATGGAGCTTCTTTTAGAGTTCCTTTCCACGGTCTATTACGCATCAGCCTCGCGAAAGGTACGGTCCAAACTTATCAGCTTTCGATTGGGAGGAGTTAGCAGGGAGTGCAGTCTCCGGGAGTTTGGGAGACGCACAGAGTTATACACAGAGGAGGAGCTTCAGAGCCGCCACTTTATGCTGTTTCTTCGGGCATGTATCTAGGGGAAGCCCGCGCAGGAGGCCAATGCAGTCATTTGGGCCACGTTGTCCAATGTCCACTTCGAGGCGGGGTCGGCTAGGGAGAGCCAGCTCCGCAACCCGCTTCACCGACTCATGCACCGCATCATCTCCACTTCTGTTATGTAGAGGGAGGAGGGTGAGAAGGTGTCCGATGAGGACATGACATTCATGTGGGTACTCCTTGACCCCACCAGGTTCCTCCACCTACCGTATGCTCTGGCGATCTCCCTATCCACCCGAGCAGCGAGTGTGTCAGCTAGCAGCCCTTTGGACGGCGGGCACTACATTACCCGCATGGCCCGATCTTATGGGTTGCTCACTGCCGCGACCATTGATTCTTTGATGACGATACCCCCTGTGCGCACATCGGCGCGAGCTTTGGAGAACATGCACCTTATCCATCAGCCATAGACGGGGCGATTTTTTATGGTGGCGACGGAGGCGCCGAGGGCACCTCGACCAGCCCATGAGGAGGGACCACCGAGGCGTTGCCAGAGAGTTGCTGCACCACCAGACCCACCAGCACAGCCACAGCAGGAGGAGATGACAGCTCTCCGACGATTGGAGGGCAGGATTGCCAGGATTGAGGATGAGCTGGAGTGGATAGGGGAGGTCTTATTGGAGATGGCCACCCAGCAGGGACGACGCCCCCGACCATTCCCAGCCCGAGCACACGATCATGAGGCCGGTCCTTCCAGGCCACCCAGAGGCGATTGATGTATTTTTCTTTTCTTTTGGGATATATGTACCGTACCTATGACATTATCTTATTTTGTTTATATTTCATTTTCATTTAGATGTTTGTTTCTTTTTGCATATAATTTTTTTTGTGAGTGATGCATGTAATACCTAAATGGAGAATCTTTGGAGGAGTTGTTTCAGGCAAGTGTGGGTTCACCGTGCCCCCGCCACATGCCTTGATCACCGGCGTGTTTTACTGTTGCGCTACAACTCCTAGAAATTCTGAATTATGGAGATGTTCGTGTTTTTGTACCTGTGACAATCGAGTACCATCAAGCAATCATTCGTCAAAGGGGTAACTCTTTCTCCCTTGTTTTGAATAATTTTGTACAACGGGGACGTTGTACGGTTTTAAGTGTGGGGTGTGGACGGTCGAAAGAGATAATTTTTGAAATTTTTGTGGGAAATGACCGATTTTCTAAATTTTTTAGCAACTTTTTCAAAATTTTTAATAGATTGTAATTTTGAAACGAATAATTTATGAATGTTTAGCATTAGTATTTTTCAAGAAATACTGTTTATTTGTTATCATGCTATGAGTTTAGTCAAATAAGTTGAGTTTTAGGAGTTAGAAGATTGGGATATTTGAGGATTGGAATTTAGGAAGGGACTGTCAATCAGTGGCCTTTGTTGTTCGAGCCGGTAAGTCTAAAATGTGTGGGACTTATGCACCTTACCACCTACGATCGTCTGGTCTGGGATGGTATTTCTGAAGGCTCGTTACACGGACAACATCAAAAGTCATGGATAGTTCTTTTATGGCCTTTAGAATCTGAATGAATATGTACACTTCATTGTGGACGGAAAATTTGTAATCAAGGGTTCTTTAGAAAGTCATGAATTCCAAAGAATATTCTGGTTATGTTTTCATGAACTATTTCTCTCTAACTCTTAGGGCAATAAGCTTTGAAATTGAACGCATTCAAAAATTGTTTGAGTCTTAGTTCGAATCTGCTAAAAACTCTCTTGCTTGGGGACAAGCAAGGCACAAGTGTGGGGTGTTTGACAACGCCTAGTAATATCAAGTATATTAGTCGTTGTTGAGCCTTATTATTGGTGATTTTATATCATATATGCTGTGGTATTCTCACTTTTTGTGTCAGTGCTTGTTTGGAAAGAAAAGATGTATACAGGGGCTAAATGCGTACAAAATGGAAGAAGTTTGAAGATAAGGACAAAAAGAGTCGAATTCACACGCGCTTCGCGGGATCTCACATGGGCGCGCGGCGCTGAGTCAACAATGAAGCGGTGAGAAGAATTCAAATGCTGAACAAACGGGGATAAACCCATGCGCGCGCCGCGGATTCTATGTACGCGCGACGTGGCCGCTTATTTTCCAAAACTATAAATAGTGGCTTCTAGGTCGAAATCAGTAGCAAAGAAACGACCCACAAGGTGGATACAAGGCTTCTTTGACTCCAAGATTCGGTTTTCAGTCATCATTCGTGGTATTTATATTTCTTCATTTAATTTTCATATAGTTTAGTAGTTTTAGTAGCTTAGTTTGGTGTTATTGGGTGTGACAACCATTAGCATTAGGCTAAAGTTTCTGGATTTTTATGGTTACTATTTGAATGTTTGGGATCTGAGTTTTATGCAAGTTAATCATTCGGTTATGTTTATGAGTTCTCTTTTACCTTTTTATTGATTTGGATGATTTTGGATGTTTGATGCTTTTGGCTTGATCTTTATTGCTTCTGTTTCTGAAGTACATTTCTGATTTCAGCAAGTAAGATAGATTAAGTTTTGGTTTTGGTTTAGTTTAAGTTTATGCTTGGAATTGGATTTTGTTGGATTTTATGCTTTTGGATTGTTTTTGGTAAAAGTAGAAACTAGACCCTCTGGTTGTAGCGTGACACTACAATTGGTAATCTGTTGCCTACCTTGACTACGAAACTCCTGTGGATCGACCTTGACTACCACTGTACTAGTGAAAGTGAGGTTTTACTTATTTTTGACCGCACAACGACTTAGGCGTGTCAAACCACAAAAACCAGCCAATGAAAGCAACCATTACTAGGCAGTTCCCATGAATGAACCTTTACAAAGAAAAGTGATATCACACCAATATTAGCAATGCACTTCCGGTCTCTAACAGATCATAGGAATCAACTTTGAGAAGCCATTAATGTGATTAAGCAGACTCCAATACTTGTAACAACAAAAAAATTCAAACAAATGATGGAACCAAATTTCTTTTCTATATAATTATGAACTAAAAATATGTGAAATAGAGTTTAAATACCTATGTTAATGAAACAACTTGACCATAATGGTAGTTTGGTAATTTTGATGGAATTTGATCTCAATTTGAGATTTAGTTGTTAGAGTATATAATTATGTGTTATTACATACATTATTGACATTGAAACTGAATTTGTAGCTAAAGAGTTACGAATTAAGAAATTGGTAACATGGGGTTTGGGATTTTTTTCTGCCAATTAGAACGTGATGTGTTCTTAAGGCGTACACGACAAATTATCAAAGAATATTGCTATAAAACAAAAACATGGTATAGTATGCCGCGGTAATTGTTTATAACACTAATACTACACGACACGTAATGGTGTAAAACGCAACACGTTGCATGAATAAGAAAAATTACGGTAATCGATCGTTGTATGGAATGTGGCACGCTATGTTATAGAATGCGACGCGTCTCCTGGGTAGTAGACATGTGGGTGATTTTAACTAGTCCAACTAGGATTAAAATGGGTTGGCCCATTGGGTCACCGTTTGACCTGATGAGAACACTTCATATCAAAGTATTTTCACCCTACAACTCAATTACTTGTTCCCTCAAACTCTATCAATAACTTTTGTGTGTGTGTGTGTGTGTGTGTGGTCTTGGTAAACTAGTTTGTGTGGTGAAGTTGTGAAGATTTATAAGGGTATTTCAAAAGGCTTTTGCAGTAAAGATCCTAGATCGAGGTTCCAAGATAAGAAGGTGAAGAGCAAAAAGGACATTCAAGACAAGAAACTTGTCTCACCTAGTGAATCAAGTACCAATGTGAGTTCATAATATCACACTAAGTTGGATACATGTCATTGTTGATATACATTGTTGATGTATGCTTGTGTTTAGATTCTTAGTGTGTTGTCATGATAAAACATCATGTTGTGAATTGAATGTTGATATGAGATTGGCTTGGATTAGATCTTAGTTTCCCAGGTTGATAGTTGAATCGAGTTGAGAGTATGTCTAGACAAGTTAAAAAACGAGATGCCAGAGGAGAATATTGTATAAGACGAGATGCAGAAGGGAACAAATATCTTATATTCAGATTAGTTTGTTTAATGAATCAATGATGAGGATAATTTCCTAAATTTAGACCTGATAAACTGCAGTCCAGATTCATATAATTTTTAAAATTTCTATGAAAAGAACTTCACGACTTCGTATTTCACCATATCTAGATTAAAGTAGCAAAGCCCTCTGGCATCTCGCCTTATACAATGTTCCCCTCTGGCATCTTGTTTTTAAATAGATATGTCGGTTTCATTCTAATCCAAATGCCTTTTTGGTTAGGGTGGTGAAGGCTATTCATGGGGTTTAGGGTGGTATTGATGGTCCTCTAAGCCTTCATGGTAGTTCGACTTGGATTGACATCTTGAAGGCGATGTTTTCCTTGCATGATTAAGGAGTCGTTCTTTTTGTGTTTTGCAAAAAGAAGGTTAGCGTTGGTTCTCTTACGACTTTTTGGGAAGATGCCTGGATAGGGAACTATCCCTTGAGAGTGTAGTTTCCTAGAATGTACGTTTTGGAATTAGACAAGCAAATCTTGGTGCGGTCTAAGTTGGTTTTGAACGCTTGCTTATGCTCTTTTTGTTGAAATCTGAAAGACGGACCGAGAACCAACAATGGCCTCGATTTCTTTGCCTTCTCTCCTTGGTCTCTTTGTCTCCTCTCCTAAACAGTGGGCACTTGTGATTTCTCCATTGCATCCGCTAGAAAGTTTATTGTTAAACATGTATTTGATTTAGCTTCCACTCCTACTCGATGGATTCAGTTATTTCCCACCAAAGTCAATGTTCATGTTTAGATACATGCATTGGATAAAGTTCCTACAAGGTACAACCTCAATATCAAGGGTTTAGACATCCCCTCCCTTCTTTGTCTGTTATGTAACGCGTATGTGGAGAATCATAACCATCTTTTCTTTAACTGTATTATTGCTGTGGATTTGATGGCTCGAATGGTCAGGTGGTGGGGATTGTCTGTTTCCATTATCACTGTATTTGAGGATTGACTTCGTTGGTTCGATGGTCTACAGATGCGTCAAAGACTAAAGGATCACTCAGATGCCGTATTTAACGTATTATGGTGGCATATTTGGAAGTTTCGTAACAACACTTTGTTTGACAGGTATCTTTTTGCAAAAGGCTGATCTTTTCGACATTATAGTAAATTACTTTTATTTTTGGGTTAGCAATAGGAATAGGTCTTTTGTTATGAGTAATCTTAAATAAACCCTCACATGATTAGACATATGTGTATAGGTGTATATATGTGTGTGTTTGATTTTACACACATATATGTCTCATCAAATGAGGTTTTTTTTACCAATATCCGTTGTTATCTATTGAGTGGGTTGATTACAAAATCGTATAATTAGTCATTGATGTACTTAGCTTGTCTAACTCATTGCTAGCTTTTGATTTTAAAATTTGCTGACGTGAAAAAAACATAAATTGCATTTTTTATTATTAGTTTTTACATTAATTAAAAAATTAGAATATTAGTAAACAAACAAACTTGGATTTGAAATGAGAAAATACACCCATGAAAAGAGGAAACACGTGCTTGAGTGGGTGTCTAAAGTGAGGAGCATTTGTCTCCTAAAACCAAACCCCTTTTCCATGTTAATGGCTTCAGGCCATCATTTAGACATTGGGTGCACACCAATGTATACGAATGGTAGCTTTCAAATAAAAAGTTACTATACCAAGGACTTCCAGCCTAGCTGGGAAAAGGCACTGGATTTTACTCACTGTGGTGAGGAGATCAGGGGTTCGAATCTTGCAACTAGCAAGCTACCCTGCATGTCCTCGGTTGATTCGAACCCGGGTCTATATTGAAATATGTAGAGAGGCTTCCGCTTGATCAACTGCCGTTCCAAAAAAAAATAATAATAAAAATAAAAAGTTACATTGTCAACAATTATGTTGTTCGATTAGCAATCAACCACACTTTAATAAACTTGAACTTTTGATTCAGTTTCTATATATATTTTTTGAACGGCGATTCAGTTTCTATATAGCGCACTCATTTTATTAGGTCACGTACTTAAAATAGCAAATATTTTCTTTTATTTCCGTATATTTTGTAGTAGTTCGTATAAATTGCACTTTGTATAAGTATAGAGTATTGTGTTTGTTGGACATGTTATTATTGTACGTTCATTGCTAGTGTATTACATATTGAGAGTAGAAATGGAGTGCCAACAATGGTGATAATGCTAAAGCATATAAAAAGCAAGGCCACGTTAATTAACCGAAAATACGAGTGACCAAAAATTGAAATAACAAAATAAGTTATATGAAATATGAGGAATTCTTTGGTTAAACCATCAACATCAAATGTCACTTTGTTCTTACAATAGCACATGTCCTCGTACATTATATGGTCCTGTTCTTAAAATCAAAATGAAAAAAAAATGGTATAATCGCTGTTACAAATCATGCAGTCTTTAAATTCTTTAGTGTTATAAGGTTAAATGTCTTATATCTATACTGCTTTGAGCCAAACTTTGTTTTCATTGTGTTATTGCCAATTGAACAATTACTATTAATGGGGTGTTTGGGATTGCTTATCTAAAATAATTTAAGGGGTGTTTGAGATTGTTTATTTGAAGTGTTTGTTAATTAATTGCAGTTTGACACCGATAATAATGAAATTTAAGTATTTGAATAGAAAAAAAAAATTCAAAAGCACTTATTGACTTATATAAATTTTTTTATAAGTCACAAAAAGCATATTTTGACAAAAATGACGTAGTATTTTGAAGGAAGATATTGATCTGCAGAATAATAATTTACCCAAAAACTTAAACATATTGACAAATTTAAGTTTTCTTGACAGTTTAGTAAAGAAGATAATAAAAAACATATTAAGGTTGACACTAATAATATATTTTTTTGTTAAAATATATGGTTATGTTAATTTTTCTAATTTAAATACTAGAAATATGAAAATAATAAAAGTTTCATCATTTTAAATTTAACATAACATTTAAATAGTAAAATATAAGATGCGTACATGTTAATTTATGCATTTAATGTCTTTGTAATCTCTGCCAACTTTTTTATAAAATATATGATTACAAATATGTTAAAAAGAAAAAAATCTTCGGAAAAATTCTTCTTAAATTTGGATGTACTGATACAAATATTAATTTAAGTTAATAAAAAACAAAAATAACTTCTAAAAAATAATAATAATTTAATATTTGATTTTAATTAAATATAAATCCTAATTTGTATTATATACAATTGCTATTATCAAATTTTATGATAAAATAAAAATGATTATTATGTAATTAATAACCAACTTAACGTTTGACTAAAAGTAAGCCAATGTCCGTTTGATATGTGATGTAAACAGGTTTTCATTTATCCAAATTAAACCTAACTCATAGAAATGACAATCATATTAAACCTAAGTCTTACAAATCAATATCAATCTGGAACAAAATCGAGGAATGTAATTAAAATTTTAACTAAGAAATTGAAGGAAAATGAGAAGTAGATTGATGATTTGAAGCTTGTTTACCTTCTCAGATGACAGTGTACTAGATATTTAAGAAGAAATTGTAGACATAATAATGAAGATGATTATGTATTCAGTTCCTTTGACATATTGAAACAATCAATCTATTGGAAATCCAGAAGTTAAATACTATGTAAGGTAACCAATGAGATGATCAACGTATGTGAGAAGTACGGTGGTATTAGGTCGCCAAATTCTCAGGTTAGCAAACTCTTATATAAATTGGGAATCAATTTAAAAAACCTAGGGTTTTCTATGCTTAATACAATAACTTTGAAATGATTATAAAAAGTATTTACTTTATCCGATTTCTATAATGATTTTTCTATTTTTATGCTAACTTGTTAGAATCATGGCTATAAATCCAGAAACAGACATTAATGATTGATATAGTTTATTTCGTAAGGTATTAAGCTTAAATTGTGTAATGATAATGATGAATTGATTACCAAATTTAAACGGAATATGAAAACCATAGCAAACGATCCTTAATATTTCAATTTGTAATCAGTTCAAGAAATTCATCCATATAAAGTAGAAATAAGGAAATCGAGAAAACCACAACAAAACATTAAAATATAAATTGAAACACGATCATGATGATTCAAGAAAACATCTTGATAGTGTCTTTGTTCATCTATTTTTTCCATGACATCCTGAAGTTTGTGAATGAGTTGTGTCCCTATCAATTTCCTTACCAATGTAAGATACTGGAAGTGTGTGTGGAACGGATGGTGGAATCTGCTTCACTGATTCCGAATGATTCACAACTTGTTCACTTTTCATCCTGTGCACATTTTCTTCGAATTCGAATCCCCAATTACTACTCTTCCTTTTGTCTCTATTCTTCTCGGTTACTTGAAGAGCTATTGCCATGACATTTTCAAAAGTATCTCTTTCAGACTTGTTGTTGGACGAACATCATGAAGATCCAGAGTCCATGACGATTTTTTAGGGATAGATTATGTTGGCTGTAGTTTTTTCGGGATTATTCAAAAGAATGAGATTTGTAATTTATTTATATAAAACTAGACGAATGCCCGCGCGTTGCGTAGGAAAAAAATAGTTAGAATATAAACAAATACATGTTATTTTATCCCAAATTAAAAAAATTATATAGAAAAATATTTTCATTATTTTTAAATATATGATAATACGTACACGTGTCATAAATTTGGAATACAATGAATTTTAACAATTTTAATGAATAAATACAATGTATCAAATAAAAATCAAATTAATATGGTTTAAGATAAAGAGTTATCTCAAACCACATAAGTTTGGCAGTCTACCAACAGTTTGTGTTTGGATAAAGTTTTTGTAAATTTTCAATTTTAATTTTAATTTTATCTATTTTAAAATCAATTTAAAGATTGCGTATTTTGTCATGTTTTAATTGCAAATATTTAATTTAAATTAATAGTATGATCTTTGCTAAATAATGAAAGTTAATTAATTGTATTATATAAGAGAAAGATAAAATATCATATGTGTATGTGAAGCAATGTGAGATAAAGATAAAAAACCTCAAATTGATGTGGTAAAAGATGTTTATCTTGAACCATATTGATTTGAATGACTTCATTTACAAATAAAAAATAAATATAGTTAGAATACTTGAAGTATACTTATTGAATGACCTTTGAGAAAATTAGAAATCGTTATTTTTGACCAACGATATTGCATAATAAATAAAAGTTCAAAATTGCATTATTCAACGAATTCATAGCTTATCTCGGATCGACTTGCTAAATATTTAAAGCTCAATTTCATTAAAAATAATAAAATTTTAATTATATATTTCCTTGAACTTTACTATTTGGAAATGTTTCCAACAATAAAAAATATATAATGATCTATATAATTATTTTAATTTGAGGGAGACCTTTATTTATAGAATAAAAATGTTTCTTGAGTTGGTTTATCATGACGACGTGGGATCAAAAGTTCATTCGTAGTGTGTTATTTTGTGTCATTTTCTTATCCCACGTCGCTTCAGAACACAAATGAAGAGAAATCAAAAATCTATAAGTAAAAAGACTAATATATTTCTCATCCCACATAGCTTAAGATACAAATCTCAAGGGAAAGAAAACATCTATAAGTAGAGTGGCTAAAATCATTTCTCTAATATCTTTGTTCTTTTTTGTTTTTTATTATAATCAAATTAGGAATCGGTTGTTACATTACAGGAACCTTTGGTTTCAGTTTTAAGACCATTTTCCTAAAATTTCGACAGGTACTCACCGATGTCGACTATGATATGATTTTTTCTAATAAATTCAAATTAATGTGATACATGATAAAAATTTATCTTGACCTGTATTGATTAGTGAACTGTATTGATTAAATGACATCTATTATAATATTTATATAAACATTTTTTTTGAACTTTAAACGAATACTTTTTGGAAGTTTCATGTGCATAAATCTTATGAAAGCAAAATAAAATGTTTAAAACATTGTTATCACACATTGAACTGTGCCACACGACGTACTATGTACTTGCAACTCAATTGATTTTTTAATAGTTTTTAACTCTTTTAAATATTCATCTTGTAGTTTAAATGATTTTTTAAGTTAAAAAAAATAGGATAATTGTTGAAATTTTGAGATAAAAACACTAATTAACAATAGACTTTGAAAACAATGGTACGCTAAATATTGATAAGAGAACCTAAAAAGTGGTACCATATAAAGGAAAATTAAAGGTTATATATGTGTAACGCAACATCCTTGTCACTTTTTACGACATATTTTAAACTTGTAACCTAGCCAGTTTTCAAAAGTTTTTTTGCAATATCCATATTCATTTTGAGTTTTAATATTTTTGAAAACTAAAACCTATAAATATAAACCTTTATCACTTTGAGAAAATATGTTTGTACGATAATGTGATATTTAATTAATATTAGACTTTGAAAGTCATATTATGATCAAGATTAATGTTAAACCATATTGTTTTGAATAATCTCCTTTATAATAGATGGTTAAAACGTTAACAATTGGAAATTTGTACGTATATGTATATTGGTGAATTGAAAAATGTTTACACCGGTGTCACTTTTTACAAACGGCATACTATAAACTTCCAACCTAGTCCAATTTTTAAAAGTTTTAAGTAATTTTAAATCTCTACGTATATACATCTTGGTGAATCGAAAAATGTTTACATCGGTGTCGTTTTTTAAAAACGACATATTATAACTTCCAACCTAGTCAAAATTTTAAAAGTTTTAGTAATTTTTATTTTTATTTCCGAGTTTCAATACTTTTTATAGTTGAAACTAAATAATAAAAATATTTTAAAACTTGCGATAAAAGCATGTGTTATGATAAAATGATCACTAACTAATAATAGACTTATAAGATCAAGTTTGATGGAGAATGGAAGCAAATGCATTGTATTATATAAGAGAAAGATAAATTGTCATATATGTATGTGAAGCAATGTGGGATAAAGAAAAAAATATGAAATATTGAAGTATTAAAAGAAATTTAGAAAATCATTGGAAATATGAAAAGACATGGGGGTTTCAAATGAATGTGGTGCTTTGAAATATGCCTCTATTATAAGATATATATAGATATTATGATATTAAATGCAATTAAAGCTGGTAGTTGAAGAGATATCTATTTACCCGATATATCGGGTTTTAAGTTATATCATAATTCAGCCATTTATGGTAAATTAAATCATTTCTAGAATATCTTTGATTGTTGGCTCCAAAATGTCTTTTCAATCTTCTATAAGCCGTCTTTATATTAATTATCAGAATAAATATTAATTTTAAATATTACAGACTACAAAAATCCTGTTCACCGCCTTTTTCTCATCAACAACATCTTCAGTTTCAAATAAAAAACAATGGCAAACAATATGTTTTCATCAAAACACTTCCAAAACAAATTCGATCTTGGCCTTGTAGTTATAAACGACATGCAAAAAGATGAAAACCTGAAAGAACTTATCAAGTCCATATACAATGATATGCTCCAAGAGTACAATGAGAAGAAGAAACTTTTCCATCATTTTCGTTATGTAGGTTCATCTTTGGATAGTATGCATCCCTTTTATACAATAAATCATGTTGGAAGAAAGTCGTGTGTTGTTGTCATTCAAGGATATCATCGAGGAGCTTGAAGATTGAATGGAAGACAGGATGGTGAAGCTGGAGGAGTTGAAAGATGTTTGAAGTTTTTTGTTTTCGGGTTTTTGGTTGGGAATGAGTCTTTAAGGGGTAATGGTTCATGTCGATGGGTTTTGGTGCATGTTTTTGTTTTTTTAAAAGGTTGATGGAATCTTTTGTTAATATAAGTTTTGTTAATGTAATTTTCTTTAAAGTTCAATGGAAAGTATCTTTATATTAAAACAAATCGATATGAATATTTGATCAACCAACATTTGATCCTTGCTTATTTGTATCCGATAAAAATGATTGAACTAAGTTTTAAAACTATGATGACTTCATATGGGAAAAAGTTGGTAGTATGATGTTGTTTAATGTTAAGGGTGTCAATCCCTAACAAATGTGATCGGAACTGAATCCGACGAGTCACTGCTCAACTGCACTGGATTAGAGTACAAGGTATGGAGGGTCGAACCTCAAGGACACAGAGTTCAAAGCTTATGCCTTGGTGAAATGTAAAAATAAAGGAGGGGGTGTTGATTAACAATTAATACATTAAATTGCAGAAACATGCAAATAATAACTTTGAAGAAAATCAATAATAAAAAGGTCTAGTCTCGAGTCTTCGATGTTCAATGTGATAGAATGAATCCGGCTGACGTGCTTGAGAATACAATTCCAAGTTGGCTTTTGAAAATCATAAAATATAATTTTTATGAAAATAACTTGCTAAAATGTTTAGATAAATGTCTGCTTATTACCTAAACCTAGTTCCATTTTACCCGACCTAAGGTCCGCTTATAGGCCGAAATGCAGAAACTGCATAAGGTGTGTAAGTACCAATCAATGTCCAATTTTTCGCATCCGCTGGAAAGTGTGTGGACATATGACCAAATTCTAAACAAGGAATCGGGCGCTTGTTTTTGTTACCAAACATCAACTGTGCTCAGCGATTAGGTGCCTTACACAGTCGATTAACAGTGTTTGAAAAAGATCCAATTAAGATGACCAGTCAAAAGTAAATCAAATTCAAAACTCAAATTGAAACAAGAAAATGATCATTGGAATTATTCAAAAGCATTCATCGAGCCGAATATTTCAAACTATACAAAGAACATGTCCGAACTCGAAACTAGAGTGTGGTTTCTAGTCAACCATGGCTAGAAATGAATCAAAAATACAAAATTGTAATCAAATACGACTTATAAATGATAAAATACGTAAACCGAATCTCAAAAGTCGTGATTCGGCCTTCAAAATCTTCTGAAAACTGCTTGGGAATGGGTCGGGGTCATCACTGAAACGTAAGGACTGAACTCATTTTCTGGCAGGAAATGACTACTATTTATAGACTCCAAGAGAAGATAGCACCGCTATCTTTTGAATTCCCCAAGGATCGGTCTTTAGTATTCTCGAGAATCGCGCCAGAGAGATTTTCGCAACCACCAAGTTAGCGTCGCTAACCCTTATGTTAGCGGCGCTAACTGTGCAATTTCAACATTTTCTCATTTTTGGTCCCTGCTTGTTCCAACTTTGGTCCTTTTTTGCTCATTTTTGCTTGAAAACCTGAATAATTGACATTTTCCAAGTAAAGTGAGTATTATAGCCCTTTTACGTTCGATTTATCTATAAAAACACCCTGATATCGTATTAAATATGCATGAAATAAACATGATATCAGAATACCCCACACTTGGACTTTGCTTGTACTCAAGCAAAATAGAGTTTTTGGCCTTTTATAACAGTTGCTTCAACAACTCACGCGTTAATTACCCACATCCAAAATAATAAATACAAAAAGATTTCAAATTGTACCAGAATCATAAGCATATATGTGTATTTGTCCTTTTAACTAATCAAATTCCCATTGAACTTCATTCTTGTAAGCAATAAATCCATAGTGTGCCCACTACTCATTTTTGCATTCCCTAGAAATACACCCTTCAAAAACCGCCTAGGCTCAAGACTTATTGCTAAGTTCCCAAGGTTACATTTTGTACTCACACATTTAAATGTTTTCATTAATTTATTCCAATTGCTATTTAAGTATTAGCTTCTTTAATTTCGATAGCATTGAAATATTTGTGTGAAAGGTCACCTATGTTGTACCGATTATTACCAATTTGCTTATTATTTGCACCTTTGGGACTCACGACTTTCCATGGAACTCTTGATTACAAATTTCGATCCTAGATTGTACGGGGTCTACTCATTGAAATTCCAAGGGTCGTTAAGGAAATCCCATGACTTTCTATTGCACCCGTGTAGCGAACTTTCGACAACATTATCCCAAACCAGACGGTCTTTGGTAACGAGGTGAGAAAGACCACCCTTTTCATGTCTACCGGTTCGAGTACCATAGGCCACAGATTGGATTTTCCCTCCCGAGTCTCGATCTTATGGTGTCTTTTCATCCTTTGGATGATTTATCGAGATTTTCTGGATTTTGCTTATTCGAGGCTTTTTCCTTAGTTTGGTTACAGCATAGACTCCGTACGTTTGAAACCCAGGGAACCTAACTCAATCTGTTTTGGCTAGGACTTAGCTACTTTTACTACTAAAATGACACCTCTTGAAAGGTATCATGTGCTAAAAAGTTTTTAGATGGATTTATTTCGTCAATCATGCAAAACCATGTTGTAGGGACACACTAATTATCTACCAGCTTACAAGTCAAAAATTCAATCAAAACAACAATCAGCCACGTATACTACTTATGAAAGCTGAGTAAAGCTCAAAAATCTATTCCTATCCATTATTCCAAATGTATTTATATTTTATACGTTCAATTTCGGGAATTTATCAAGGCAAAAATTTTAAAATTTGGCCAAATAAACCTAAATGCTTGTTTTAAGTGTAACGCCCCACCTCACACTTAATTCATACAATGTCCCCATTGTATATTCTGCGTTAAATTAAAAAGGGAGAAAAAAGGAACAGACTCCCCTGGGTGAGTTGCAATTCTTGTTTATATAGGACAAGCTTTTCAGGTTTTGCTTTGAGTAATTCGCGCTTCATAACAACTTTTTATCACAACCAACACATAAAAATAATAATAGTGGGAACGACCCCAAACTTATTACGAGCACCGTTTCGTTGGTAAATCATCTTTGCTGTGTTTGAAGCTTATGTAGTTGGACTTGTCTTCATTTTCCAATTGTCCTTGTCAAAGCAGTTTAAAAGAAAGAAGAAAAATAACAAAAAATAAAAATAAAAATAAAAAGAAATAAATAATCATTAGAAAAGAAAAATTAAAAACCAAATCCAAAAATAAATAATTGTTCATAAAATCCAAAACTAAAACAATCTAATATCAATAAACATCTCTCTACTAGATATTGCTGTCAACGTCTTCGGGCTCCCGATGGGGAGGTGGTCGACGTGGCACCACATTAGAGCGAGCCATTAGCTGCTCCAAACAATCCCCCATCCATATCATATGCTGCCGTTGATCTTGTATCGTTTTCTTCAATTCACCAACTTCTTTTTTTAATTCTTGCACTTCTGACGATATAACAGCTGGTGGTGTCTCGTTGTTTTCATCTGGATCCGAATCTGGCTCAGAAGCTTCAACTCATCCACCAGGCGGAATATATGGATCTACCAGAACCGCGCTTCCGTTTACTATCCTCAGCACCCCCATAGTAACCAAATCATCCCGATGCATTCGAACAACAGGAACACGCTCAACTGACCCAAGACCTCTTCACTTCCCAAACCATATGATCGTGTCAATCGTGTATTGTAGTGACCTCCGTGTATAGGGCTATCTGGCTGTGCGCTATTAGCGCTACGGTGGAGATAGGCGATTATTATGTAAGGGGGTCACATGCTCTCTTCCGTGCAATCATGATCCATATAAAATAAAGGTCGGCAGCGAAGACACGTGTTACTTCGCTTCGTGGGGCGAAAGCGGTTACTACCAGTCGATGTAACATCCGATGCGTGGGCGATCGGATGTGCCCTTCGAATCTGTCAAATAGACATAATAACCTTCTCTTATGGTGGCCCAGAAGGTTTTAGAGTCGAACTCAGACGGGAATTCACGCCAGCAATGGCCAATAAAGTCATGATATTCTTTGTTGGTGGCCACTTGGGTCGTGTACAGTCCTATCCTCTCAGCAAACTCCATTAGGCTGCACTGTCTATCAACTCCATCCAGTCGAAAGGAGATAATGTGGACGTTCCCTTTTCCCTTAATCTGTTGACGTTCAGAGTGGAAAGAAATTACCAAACGAGCTCTTTGTATGTGGGCTCATTTATGTGGAATATCTTCCACCAAGCAGTGCAAATGAACTCGACAAATGAGCCTTCAATCCATTCTTGTTGAGACAGAGGTTCTAGATGTCTATCAAGACCAGTTTGTGCAGCCAGATCCCAATCAAGAACCTGGGTAGGCATGATTTCCCGTTTCTTGAGATTTCAAAGTTTTTTCAAAAATTGTGTTTTAATGACAATTGAAGCGGGTGTAGGAGGGGCAGGAGATGTTACTGAAACATTTGGAATGACTCTCTTTCGTGGGGTGCAAATTGTCTTCACCATCTGCACAAAAAACGAGAAAAATCAGAAAAAGGAGGCTCCCAGGCAGTTAGTGGCGCTAACCATATAAGTTAGCATCGCCAATTATTAGCGCCACTAATATTTTCGTGAATAGTAGCGTTTGCTAATGACGAACGACATCGATTTTTCGTTCAAAAATTAAATTTTTTCGATTCTAGGTGACTGCATTGACTAATTAAACATCCTAAAACTTCAAGAAATCAAACATAGTGAATAAATCATGGCTAAAAACCATCTAGATGTGGATTTGATTGCAAGAAAAATAATAGAATGCACCTTTTAAGAGCAAAAACGCGAATCACGCTAAAAAGAGAATTAAGAACGGAGAAACATACCTTTAGATCTTAGGTTTTGAGTGGAAAAGCCTCTGGTTTGTTAATTTTCGAAGTTCAGAAGGTATTATGAGCCAAAATTTCGGATTAGACTTGATAAAGAGACTCAACACCATGAAAAGATAAAATGCAACAACCTTTCCCGCTACAACGCAAAATAGTGGCGCTAACTATATAAGTTAGCGGCGCTATTTGCTTGGCCACCTTATCCTCACGAGTTGTTCAATGTCAGCGACGAGATAGAGGCCTGAAGGTTTAGTGTCGCTAACCATAAAAGTTAGCGGCGCTAACTGGCTTGTTCCACCAATTTTCGTCTTTTGTTTCTCCTTTGTTCCGCATGCGTTACTTTGGCTCGGGATTTTCCTAAAATAAATTAAAAACAAATAAAAATAATCGAAAGAACTTACAAATGACCGGGTTGCCTCCCGGTTACCGCCTCTGTTTAGTGTCGTTGGCCCGACCTCGCCCGGTTCAGAATTTTCATTCGATATTCTCCGGTATCTCTAACTTCTCTTGCATTTTCTTCTCCTCCACAAATCCTTCATAGAACGGCTTTAACCTGTTGCCGTTCACCTTGAATACCTAATATGTGCTCATACTCCTGATCTCTATGGCCCCGTGATCGAATACCTGCATAACCACAAATGTCCCTACCCATCTTGACCGTAATTTCTCAGGAAACCACTTGAGTCTTGAGTCATAAAGCAAAACTTTCTGACTAATGCTGAATTCTTTTTGATTGATGTATTTTTCATGAAGGTGCTTGGTCTTTTCTGACCAATGTTGAATCCTTGAACTCTCGTATGCATCATCACGGAGTTCTTCAAGTTCTTGTAGTTCCAGCTTCCTATGCACTCCCGCTTCGTCTATTTGCATATTCAGTTTCTTGATTGCCCAGTATGCTCGATGTTCAAGCTCGACTGGCAAGTGACATGCTTTACCATAGACCAAGCGGTAAGGGGTCATACATATAGGGGTCTTTTAAGCCATCCTATAGGCCAATAAGGCATCATCCAGTCGGGCACTCCAATCCTTGCGAGTCGTATTTACCGATTTTTCTAGAATTTGTTTAATCTCACGATTGGAGATTTCAGCTTGACCGTTCGTTTGCGGATGATAAGCTGTCGAGACTCGATATTGGACCCCATACCTTTTCAAGACGGTACTAAATGCCTTATTCAGGAAGTGGGTGCCTCTATTGCTTATTATGGCCCTTGGAGTTCCAAACCTACAGAAAATGTTAATTCTCACAAAATCAATGACAGTTTTAGAATCGTAATTTCTTACAGCTTTTGCATCCACCCATTTAGAGACATAATCCACGACCAAGAGGATGTACAGATTGCCAAATGATGACGGGAACCACCCCATGAAATTGATGCCCCATACATCAAAAACATCACAAACCAAGATTGAGGTTAGCGGCATTTGATTCCTGGATGTTACCGCTCCAGTTCGTTGACACCTTGCACAATTCTTGTAATGTAGGTACGCACTTTGAAAATACTCGGCCAATACAACCCGTATTCCAACACCTTTCTTGTCGTTCTTTGAGGACCGAAGTCTCCTCCACATGCATGTTCATGGCAAAAGGAGAGAATAGATGGCACCTCATCAACTTTTCCTTGTTTCCATAGATAGGCCCCTTGTTTCCATAGATAGGGGTCATTCCAGATGTACCGCCTTGCTTCAACCTTCAACTTTTCCTTTTGAGCTCTATTGAATTTGGGAGGGAATTGTCCCGATACCAGGTAGTTGCAAATGTCAACTTACCATGGTAAGTCTTGAATTTTGAGGATGTGTTCATCATGGAAAGCGTCACGAATTGGCTCGGTCTCTCCTTGTGGTGTAATGCGGCTCAAATGGTCGGCCACCAGGTTTTCCTTTCCACTCTTAAATTTTATTTCGATATCAAACTCTTGCAACAAAAGGATCCATCAGATTAATCGTGGTTTTGAATCCTTCCTTGTTAGCAAGTGTCTGATGGTAGCATGGTCCGTATAGATGATTACTTCGGCACCCAGGAGATATTGCCGAAATTTCTCAAGTGCAAAAACTACTGCCAAGAGTTCTTTTTCAGTAGTGGAGTAGTTACCTTGAGCATCATTCAAAACCTTTGACGCATAGTAAATGACATGATGGGCTCAATCAACTTTTTGTCCCAAGACAGCCCCAATGGCTGTGTTACTCGCATCGCACATTATCTCAAAAGGTAAGCTCCAGTCAGGTGGTTGTATAATAGGAGAAGATGTAAGTAGAGTCTTCAAGTGATCGAAAGCTCGTTTTCAGGTATCGTCGAATTTGAAATCGACGTCTTTCTGTAGAAGATGGCATGTTGGAACCGCGATTTTTGAAAAATCTTTTATAAATCTTCTATAGAAGCCTGCGTGCCCTAGGAATGATCGAACTTCCCAAACATTCGTAGGATAGGGAAAATTTTTGATAACATCGATCTTTGTCTTGTCGACCTCCAACCCATTTTTGGAAACTACATGTCCCAAAATCAATCCGTTGTCCACCATGAAATGACATTTTTCGTAGTTGAGGACAAGATCTGTGTCGATGCACCTTTGGAGAATTTTGTGAGGTTTTTCAAAAAATGGTTGAACGATTCTCCATACACAGTGAAATCGTTCATGAAGACTTCAATTATTTCCTCAACATATTCAGAGAAAATACTTACCATACATCTCTGAAACATGGCTGGTGCATTGCAGAGGCCAAAGAGCATCCGTCTATAAGCAAACGTGTCAAATGGGCGCGCGAAGGTCGTCTTCTCCTCGTCTTTAGGTGCTACCGGAATTTGATGGAATCCAGAAAATCCATCCAAACAGCAATAATGGGACTTCCCAGCCAGCCTTTCCAACATTTGATCAATGAAAGGTGTAACACCCGTTTCCCAATTCTTTATTTTTAGCAATTAAGTATTTATTTTAACGAAAAATAAATAATAATATTGATAATAAAAGAAAATAATGAAAATAATGTTTTTTTTTAGATTGGAAATTTTAGTAGAGGGTTTATGTCATATTTATAAACTTAAATTTGTTGGAATAAATGGGAAATTGGGGTTAAAAATGAAAGGATTAATTCTTAAACTTTAAAAATTAATATGTAAACATCTATAAGGATTTGGGAAAAAGTCACCAAGAAGGCTTTTGTAGATTTTGATGAAATAAGACTATAGGAAAAAGATTCATATCATTTGGAGTTATAATGAAGAAAAGAAAAGTTTACAGAACTACTAACCTAAACTGGAGAATCAGAAGGAAGCGAGAAAATATCTTCTACACTCCACTCTTTGTCATCACTAGGGTGACTTGTACCTTCTCGATGATTTCGAATGGGTATGCTTCCAGTTATTGGAGGAGGAGCTCCAAGGTATGGGATCTCGATAGGGTTGGAACCGTAACCCCATGATATTGGGTTAAAAATTGACTCGTTTGGGGAGTGTGTAAGTAGGGAAGTAATGAGGAAGGGTTCCAATTCGGAACCAATTAGGGATAGCTATAAAAAGGAGGAAATCATGCTAGGTCACCTACAAAGCCTCCAAAATTATCCTCACTCGCAGGCTTGAGTAAACCAGGATTAATACTACTCATACCAGAATTAGATGGCAGAGATTGCTGCTGTGTATGAGTTCTTGATGAAGTTTCCCCCTTTTCCAGAATTTTTCTTTTCTTATATTCAACCTTATGAGCAGCTTGTATCATTTCTTTGTGCCGTCTGTTAGACCCGATTGTGATCCTTCAATTATTGCTTCTTTCTCCCTTTTTAGGTTGGGTATTAAATCTTTCGATAATCCTGCTCCTCCACTAAACTCGTTACCAAATTCCTGTGACATAAACAACTTTAGTAATAATAACATTATGATATAAAAGAATTAAAAAAATATATAATTCTTTACCTCAGCACGATCAATAAGAGTTTGTAGACTCTTAAGTTGTCGTTGGGGCCATTGTTCGATACCTAAATCTCTACAGCGTTTTTTTTAACTGTGTCGATCCAATGTTAAGTTCCTTCGCAGCTTTCTCAATTAGTTTATTAAAGTGTTCAGCTATTATTTCTCTACTTAATGAGTGTCTGAAACCTCTTCTACTGCTAGCTACTGTGGTTGTCGGAATCGAAGGATTGAGTTCAAATGTATTATTAATATTTGGGATCATTTGAACATGATCCTGATTTTCTGAACCAAAGATGGACATTGATTCATTAAAATCAGTAGCTTCTATTGGTGGTACTTGTACGTTTTCAGTCATGGACTCAGGATTTTGAAATTCTTCTAGGTTCCTCTGAACCACCTGAAGGTGATTTTGATATTGAAAACCAACCCCAAGTTCGGGATTCATTTCAATATTTATGTTATGAGTCGTCTGTAATTGATTATCATTTTGAATGTCAGCCATGAATCCTTGATTCGTGGGGATGATCTCACTACTCGTTGAGGGTACGTCGATGAATGAATTGTAGTCAGATAGATCATCCACAAATGGGTCTACGAATAACAATTGTCAGATGATAAAACAAAATTGAATATTCATAGAAGCAATCATTTAAAGAATTTAACCTGGTAGAAGGTATGGAGTCTGATCGAGTGCAAAGTCTAAAGATGCATGCACTGGATCTTGTGAGTTAATATTCAGCTCGGGAAAAATTCCCGGCTCATCGTTGAGTGGCTCTATTGGTAGTATATCTGGAAGACTGTACCATAATTCAAAATCAAACAAAACATTAGAAAGAAAAAATGAAAAATAAATAATGGATGTTTAGAATGTTAAAGTCACCCGAACTCCAGTAAAGATGTCTGATCTGAAGGACCCTCTCCTTGCGGAAAACCAGGTCCAGGGTTCGACAGATCGCCCATTGAAGATCTGTTTTCCATGACTCAGCTTTAAATATGAGTTCGTATACGAACAAACTAGTGATAAAAGAGAATGAGACTGAAAATGAATGTGGAAATAAATGATGCTACTTACCTATATATATATATATATATATATATATATATATATATATATATATATATATATATATATATATATATATATATATATATATATATATATATATATATATATATATATATATATATATATATATAGCATTTTGCAGCTGGAACCGAAAGGACGTATGTAATTGAAAGGACGCCTCACGTTTTTAGTGCCAAAATTCAAACCATCTATAGTGGATGCGACCCTTCACTACCCTAAGTACCGTCTCTTTTCAAAATTCGCCACTTGACTCCGGTAATAACGGGATATTGAAGAGACTTTTTGGATTAAAGGTGAATAAAGTGGTGTCGTTTACTGATTACTTAATTGCACAGACTGATGTAGGCTGTTGATTATTAGTGATGTGATGTCACATAAAAACAAAGTGTACGACCTATCTGTTAACATTGGAGAGGTATTGACCTTGACTTATTTTGTCTTTTCATCCTGTGTTGGACTCTAGGCCTAATGGGTTAAAACTTAGCATATTTGGACTTATGTCGTTGGGCTAGTAGTTATGGGCAAGTTAATAAACCAACATAAAAATGAAATATGGGCTAATGTATTCACAGACTATTAATCTTGTGGAATTATGGACTAATGAAAGTTTCAACCCAAATTACCTATTGTCTTGGTGTTGAATTTCAAGGACGAAATTCTTATAAGTGGGGGAGATTTGTAACACCCGTTTCCCAATTCTTTATTTTTAGCAACTAAGTATTTATTTTAACGAAAAATAAATAATAATATTGATAATAAAAGAAAATAATGGAAATAATGTTTTTTTTAGATTGGAAATTTTAGTAGAGGGTTTATGTCATATTTATAAACTTAAATTTGTTGGAATAAATGGGAAATTGGGGTTAAAAATGAAAGGATTAATTCTTAAACTTTAAAAATTAATATGTAAACATCTATAAGGATTTGGGAAAAAGTCACCAAGAAGGCTTTTGTAGATTTTGATGAAATAAGACTATAGGAAAAAGATTCATATTATTTGGAGTTATAATGAAGAAATTATGATAGGTCAAAGAAGACCAAAAAATGACAAAAATGGCCGATAACACATGTTTGAAGGACTGTATCAAAAAATCTATAATGATTCAGACTTAAGTGAGTAGAATAAATTTGTTAAGCTCATTTTCTCCTTTCTAAATGTATAAAGTTGGTAAATTTTAGATGTCGTATGAAGGAGTTATGCCCCGATAAAGTTGTGGAAAAATGAAGGGGTAACGCAGAAATATTTCTAAGTCTAGAAATATGGGCTTTTTAGTCATTTCCATTTAAAACCAGTCCTGGGTTTCCCTAATACCTGTGGGCTACTATTTCTTATCAGAACAAGTAAAAATAATTTGAAATTAGAATAAAAGAGAGAGAATGGAGGACGTGAGATTGAAGACCCGAGAGAGAGAGATGGTGTGTGAAGCTTGGAAAGATCGAGAAGGAATGGAGGGGAGGGACTGCAGGTTGCTGCTGGAATCAAGGGGAAAGAAAGGGTAGAGAGAGGTAAAATATTTTCTCCTCTCTTTTGTTCTAACCGATCAAACACCCACTGTTTTTTTAAGCATGAAAATTAACGGTTTTTGATAAACCGTATTTTTGTATTCATGTATTTATACGAAAACCATAGTATTTGCAAAAAATAGAAATGGGGTGTCACAAAAGGCAATGGGAAATGGTGTTTTCTGGTTGCGGCATTTAGTTTTCTGTAGTCTATACACACTCTCTATCCATTTTGCACTCGAGTGGGTACCAGATATCCTTCTTCATTTTCCACAATGGAAACCCCAGTCTTTTTAGGAACTACTTGGACTGGGCTTACCCACTTACTATCAGAAATAAGATATATCATCCCAGCGTTCAGCAGTTTCATAATCTCCTTCTTGACCACCTCCATCATAGGTAGGTTTAATCTCCTTTGTGGTTGTCTTGAAGGCTTACATCAAAATTTTATGCATGTATAGGGATAGACTCAACCCCTTTATATCCGCAATCGTGCACCCTATCGCTTTCTTGTATTGTTTTAGGAGGGTGATCAGCTCCCCCTCTTCCTTCTCCGTTAGTTTGTTTGAAACGATAACTGGGAGTGTCTCCCCGTTTCCCAGATAGGCATATTTAAGATGCTCAGGTAAAGTTTTTAGCTCGAGCTTCGGCGCTTTCACGGCTGAAGGAAGGAGCTTTTTGGTTGAGTCGGATAGTTGCATCATGACCTGTTTGTTTTTCAGGTCCTTTCTTTCCTCCACCGCCTTCACCATTCTCTTCAGGTCTTCATTCAGCTCATACTTTTCTGTCAACTCTTTCATATTCTCCTCATCCAAATCATTGTTCAATACCAAACTCAAGGGGTCACTGCTAACTAACTCGAAGAGTTCTTCAGCAAGAAGTTTAATGACATCTACGAAATTTAAAGAGTGAACATTAGTTGGCTACCTCATGGCTTCATAGATGTTGAAATTGATATCCTCTCCATCGAATTCCATAGACAAGGTACCAGCATAGACATCAATTTTTGTTCTTGCAGTTTTCAAGAACGGCCTCCCTAGTAAGATTGAGTTTGGGTTGGGATTATCTTCATCCCCCATGTCGAGAACATAAAAGTCAGCTAGAAAGACAAGCTGATTGACTTGGACAAGAACGTCCTCCAACACTCCCTTGGGATGCACCACTGAATGATCCGCTAGTTGAACTATAACCCCAGTCTTTGCTAGGGTCTCGATACTAGTTGCTTTATACACAGAATATGGCAAGACATTAATTGAAGCTCCCAGATCAAGCATTGCTTTTGGTACGCGTATGTTACCCAGTTTGCAAAGTACGGTGAAAACACCAGGGTCTTTGCATTTCTTTGGCATCCACCTTTGCAAGACTGCGGATGCGTTTTCTCCGACTTTGACTGTCTTGTTCCCCTTTAACTTTTTCTTTGATGTGCAAAGCTCTTTGAGGAACTTAGCATACCTGGGTACCTATTTAATAGCCTCCAGGAGGAGAATATTCACTTCAACTTTACTAAAAATTTCAAGTATTTTGTTCTCCTCCTTTTCTCTTTTGACACCTCTCAGTCTTGAGGGAAAAGGTGCTGATTGTATCTTGGCTTTTATGGATTCTGGGTCTTCTAGCTTGGGCGCTTCGGGCTTTTTCGTTGGTTTCTCCACTTACCGCTCTTCCTACTCGATTGGGGGTTTAGGCCCTTCGTATTGTGTACCGCTTCTTAGAGTAACGGCATAAGCATTATGCTTAGGGTTTGCTTCTGCTTGAGCTGGAAGCTTGCCTTGTGCCTCCAACTTGCTTACTGAGCTAGCAAGCTGAGCCATTTATTGTTCTAAATTTTTAATGCTTGCTTTAGTCTCTTTTTGGAAGGTCTGTGTGCTTGTGGCTAAGCTTTTAACAATATCCTCCAATGACATCCCAAAGCTGCTTGGTTGAGGGGCAGCTGGTGGTTGACGAGGTTGGTATGGCTAATTTTTTGGTGGCGGCCTCGGTTGATATTGTTGATGGTTACTTGGTGGGTAATTCGACGATTGACCTTGATTCCATCCCGAGTTCCCTCGCGGTTGATCATATTGTCTTTGAAATGGCCCCATGGCTTTGGCTCTTTGGTTTCTTCTTGTAATAGTGAGCACATATCGGTTGGATGGCCACTTGTAGACACACGCCACATGGTCGAATCGACAGTTGAGCGGCTTTTTCTTTCGTTAGGAACAGAACGGCTTTAGTCAACTCGGAGATTTGTGATTCTAACTTGGGATTGTTGACTTCGTTAACTACCCTAGGTGGGTCTGGGTACCATTCTTCCTCCTGAAGAGTATGTTTGGAATCTTCAGCCATCGTATTGATCAATTCTCGAATTTCGGTCGGGGTTTTATCAGTATTTGACCCGCCACTTGAAGCGTTCAATAATCGGCGGTCCCAGGCTATTAGTCCTTCACAAAAATACTGGAGTAACTAATGATCCGTGATGTCGTGCTCGGGGCATCGAGTAGATAATCATTTGAATATTTCCCAGTAGCTGTGCAATGCTTCTCTCTTCTGTTGCGTTATAACGATCTCTCTGCGAAGGGTAGAGGCTTTCATCTTAGGGAAATATTTATCCAGAAATTTCAGGCCAGCTCATTCCATGTGATGAGAGATCTAGGTGGAAGATAATAAAGCCAATCACGAGCGGAATCTTGGACTGCAAAGGGGAATGCCCTAAGCTTGATTTGATCTCCTGTCATGTCATGTGGCTTCATGCCGGTGCACATCACATGAAATTCTTTTAAAAATTTGTGAGGGTCTTCGTCCTGGACCCCTCTGAATGTCGGCTAAATATGGATTATCCCAGACTTGAGCTCGAAGTTGATCATAGCGGGGTAGGTGATGCATAAGGGTTGTTGGTGACCTCTCGTGTTGCCCATTGACGGAGGTTTTGTTCGGGTTCTGCCATGGAGGTTGGTGTATGAGTAGGAGTTGGAGATGGTGGTGATGTGATTTCGGAGTAGGTTTCGGTGGATGTGGCTTGGGTTGATTGGTTTTCTGTGGTAGGATGTGACGTAGAAGTTTGGGAAGCAGGTTACTTCTTGCGAAGTGTGGCTTGCTTCCTTAGGCTTCTGGCGGTTTTCTCGATCTCCTTGTCAAGTACAACTGGTGTACCTGTGCGAAGAGATCTTGACATAAACGTTAGTATTGTCGTGTCCCCGGTAACGACGCCAATTTGTTAAGTGTCTCAATCCCTAACAAATGTGATCGGAACTGAATCCGACCAGTCACTGTTAAACTGCACTGGATTAGAGTACATGGTATGCAGGGTCGAACCTCAAGGACACGGAGTTCAAAGCTTATGTCTTGGTGAAATGTAAAAATAAAGGAGGGGGTTGATTAACAAATAATAATATTAAACTGCAGAAACATGCAAATAATAACTTTGAAGAAAATCAATAATAAAAAGGCCTAGTCCCGAGTCTTTGATGTTCAATGTGATAGAATGAATCCGGCTGACGTGCTTGAGAATACAATTCCAAGTTGGCTTTTGAAAATCATAAAATATAATCTTTATGAAAATAGCTTGCTAAAATATTTAGATAAAGGTCCGCTTATTACCTAAACCTAGTTCCATTTTACCCGACCTAAGGTCCGCTTATAGGCCGAAATGCAGAAACCGCATAAGGTGTGCATGTACCAATCAATGTCCAATTCTTCGCATCCGCTGAGAAGTGTGTAGACATATGATAAAATTCTAAACAAGGAATTGGGCGCTTGTTTTTGTTACGAAACATCAACTGTGCTCAACGATTAGGTGCCTTACACAGTCGATTTAACAGTGTTTGAAAAATATCCAATTAAGATGGACAGTCAAAAGTAAATCAAATTCAAAACTCAAATTGAAACAAGAAAATGATCATTGGAATTATTCAAAAGCATTCATCGAGCCGAATGTTTTAAATTATACAAAGAACATGTCCGAACTCGAAACTAGAGTGCAGTTTCTAGCCAGTCATGGCTAGAAATGAATTAAAAATACAAAATTGTAATCAAATACGACTTACAAATGATAAAATACGTAAACCGAATCTTGAAAGTCGTGATTTGGCCTTCAAAATCTTCTGAAAACTGCTAGGGAATGGCTCGGGGTCGTCACTGAAAACTAAGGGACTGAACTCCTTTTCTGGCAGGAAATGACTGCTATTTATAGACTCCAGGAGAAGATAGCGCTGCTATTTTTTGAATTCCCCAAGGCTCGGTCTTCAGTCTTCTCGAGAATCGCGCCAGGGAGATTTTCGCAACCACCAAGTTAGCGTCGCTAACCCTTATGTTAGCGGCGCTAACTGTGCAATTTCAACATTTTCTCATTTTTGGTCCCTGCTTGTTCCAACTTTGGTCCTTTTTTGCTCATTTTTGCTTGAAAACCTGAATAATTGACATTTTTCAAGTAAAGCGAGTATTATAGCCCTTTTACGTTCGATTTATCTATAAAAACATCCTGATATCGTATAAAATATGCATGAAATAAACACGATATCATTTAATCATTCTTGTAATATCCAACTTAACAAATTTGGTCCATGATAGTGACACGAAATTGAGCACCGGATTTTTTTTTAACAAAATGGGTCCATGAATTTGGTTTTTTAAGATGGTTTATTAACAAATTTGGTTTTTTATGTGTTTAGGTCTATATAAACAATAAACGGAATCAAGTGCAAGACACTTATAATTAAAGTTCTAGGCTGTATTAACATACAACGGTAAACACTTCGTTTTACTTGCTTATACATTAGGAATCTAATATATAATCTAAATCATGCTTACATTAATTAATCTTGCACTGATACATAAGAATAAGATGTTAAATATAGTTAATGTTGTAAAAAATAATAATAATAACATAACCATTTACATAAACAACAAACTACATAAAAGATTAAACATAAATGTGAGGGGTATTAACAAATGAATCTTGATATCTCAAAGTGTGAAACTCTTGTTGTCTTTAATGTTATGTTCTTTGCCCTTGAAAACAATCGGCAGAGTCATTAGCATCATTAAAATGGAAAACAAATTAAAAATCGCTGTAAAGGTAATTTATTTTATTCAACTATCATTATAGGAATTGTTTGTTATATACCACAACATTAAATGCTAAGCTACTTTCCTTGTTATCTATTTTAGCAATGTACTTACATATTCTGATAATGTATATATAGCGTCTACTTTCATTTTATGTTAAGTGACGTAGAAATCTACTTTCAAATTTTGGCAAGTATACCAAAATAGTTGCAACAATACACACAGTTTTTTCAAGTACGATACACACACATTGAGACCATGATAGTGATAATATTTTTTAACAAATTTGGTCGAAGAATAATATTTTTTCTAAAAAAATAAATTCTTTCAACAGAGTTGGTAATTAATGATAATTTGGTCCACGAAACCGATTTTTTTAACAAATTTGGTCTATGAATGAGTTTTTTTTTTCAGATTTTGCTTTATATTACACGATTTTTTTAACAAATTTGGTCTATGAATGTACCTATATATTACATGATTTTGCTTTATATTTTTTTTTTCAAGTCAAGGTTTTCATCGGTGGTTTTTTATATGTTTAGGTTTTTATGATCAATGAAGCGAATAAAGTGCAAGGTACTTATTATTAATGTTCTAGGATCTATTCACAAGAAAAAGGTAATCGCTTCCTTTTAATTGCTTATCTTAACATTTGGAATCTGATATGTAATTTAAATCATGATTACAGTTAATAATTAATATCGTACAAATAATAAGAATAAAAACAAAACCATATACATAAAAAACAAACTACATAAAAGACTAATTAGATAATTAAAGTTAACAAACACAATACATTGAGACATAATAAGATCCATAACTATTTGAGCATTTGGGTTTCATAAATAATCAAAAGTATTATCCAAGAAATAAAATTGTCTTAGTGGGGATTAGTTTAATCCCTAATAAAAAATAAAAAATCAATTGTTGTGAAAACTAAAACCAATTACTTTACCAATTTTAGGATCAATGGTTTATGGTGCTTTGGGTTTGTGGGTGACAGGGGGGGGGGGGGGGGGGGGGGTTGTACAGGAAATAATATCGTTTGTGTCAAGATCGTAAACCTCATCAAGGTTGCGTTTGAAATCCGTGGTAATATTGAAAACTTTTTGAGGAATTCTTGTTATGGATTTCTCAACAATAGTTGGGGTTAAATTGTCCCCAGTTTGAGAAGCATCCTAAAAAACAAATAAAACAATAAGTTAATTTGTAAATATATTTATACGAAAATTCATATTTGATATATTCATATGACACCTTTAATGACTTGGTTTCTCGAGTTTCCATTTCTAATTGTCCAACATCAAATGAATCAGAAGTGAGAGGTTGTATTAACATGTGAAAAGTGAAATGTTGGGAAATATAAGAAAAGTAGCTACTAAATATGAATGTAAGCTAATGCAAAATTCATATATAGTAATAGAGATATTAGAAATTTAATAATTGAATTTTTGAATAATAACTTGTGAAAGAATTAATTTTTTTGTCAACTCATCAATCAAGCTCTTATCATCGGTCACCTTAGAAATACCATAAACATTGTAATAGTTTTGACATTGTATTTTGAATTTCAATTTTGAAAACCAACTTTTTCTCTTTCAAACAATTGTATATGACACATGAAACATGCATAGGTTTCTAGAGATGCCCAACAATATTGATTGTATGCCTTGACCATTAGCAGTTTGCCCTAATACATTACGCGGTCAATACATATGAGGTGATCAGAAAGATTCGTCGATAATTTAAGAAGTAGTGATGTCCTAAGATCTTTGTATTTGGCATGTATTTTTTGATGTTGCAGTTTCCAACAATGACATTAATGCCTTCAGCGGTCACCTATATTCAACGACATCTATCTTGAAAAGGCGTATAACATTCGTTTGAAGTGAATGAAGTATCATACAAGCGGGTGTACCATATTAGCGATGTGATACATCTAGAGTATTACATATGTCAAATCATAAACATGTAGAAATGACGAAAAATGATTAAAATTTTAAGTAGCACAAGATGGAGCTAGGAAAGACATTGAACGAGCATTTGACGTCCTTAAAAGACATTGTACAGATACTAAAAAACACCTAACACGTTCATGAGACCACAAAAAGAATACAAATCTTAATGCACGCATACATCATTATTGCATTATGAAATTTTAAAAGACGAAGGAAAAATAATATGCCTCTACGACGAAAATGAAAATTTACCATCCTTTGAAGCAGTAAGTATTGATACGCCACAATACATAACAAACAAAATGTAGTACATAACTGATATACGCATCACAACCTTCATGTTGGTTAAGTGAAATATATTTTACGAAATTTCTATATATATCGTCGATGATATGGACGAGGAATTGTACGAAGATTCAAATGAGGAATCAGACGTGCATTTAGACGAGAATTCGGATGACGATTTGGACAAGGATTCGGCATGACGTAGTTGTTTAATTATTGTTATATTTTATTTTTAATCTTCATAATAGTTATAATTAAATTATATTTATCTAAGAAAAAGTGAATAGAAGTGAAGATGACCATTTTTTAAATTAGAAGAGACAATGAAAGAATGTGAGAAAAATAATATGACGTTCATATGACAAGTCAAAAAATGAAAAAAACATAAAAGAATATAAAAACCACACCCTTTGATCTAATAAAACCATTTTATACCTGTTGTCCCTCCCCTTTGTTTCGCCAACGTTATAGACGGGTTGATCTATGTCTGTAAAAACATGGTAGCATCTTAAGATTTTCGGAAATCATATGCATTTTTTTTTTACATAAAGCGATAATTTACAAAAGGAATATTATAAACCAAACTTTCAGTAATTATGATATTTTATATTTGATGAGTTTATAGGATATAAATATATCATTTATATAGAATCGAATAACATATCTTCTCACAGTAGACAAGTATACTAGCTTATTGATTCTAGAGATGGAGCTCCACACGTGTCCATCACAATCAAAGTGAGGGACACAAATCCCTACAAAGATCTCAAGTGATATAGTTTACATGGCGAATTCTTATATGGTCGAAAATGCCCCTAGTACCGAAGGATACATGTTCGGTTGCACGTACTGTCTAAGGCCCACGTATCCCCTGCTTTTATCTAGATATTTTTTTCTATATTTAATGCCTTATTCTCTAAAAAAATCATTTTTATTTTCATAAACATATATTTTTAGTTTATGTTTCATATTTATAAATTGAAGGATTAACATCGAATTTGGTCACATGATTTTTTGAAATAAATAAAAAATTAGCTGCTCTTTTAAAATTTAAACAAAATTAAGTGATCAAATAAACACAAACCAACTAAGTAAGTGATTAAGTTTGACCGTAACCCTAAAAAAATTGATTTCTTGGAATGTGTTAGTTGTGTATTAAACTAACCATGGAAACCGTCCTATGTTTATTTTACTCCAATATTTTTTTTTATAAATGAACAAAAAGAATATATAATATATAAATATATATATATATATATATATATATATATATATATATATATATATATATATATATATATATATATAGGAATCGGTTCAAATGAGAACCACTAAAATGTTAAGAACCGTGAGAACCAATATTCATACATTAAGAATCATGTTTTTTTTGTTTTTTTTTTTGTTTTTTCACACTTGTTTATTATGTGAAAATACATCAAACTTAATAATTTTTCTTATTTTTTTAATACGTTTTACAATATTCACAATATAATAAAATTTATAGTTATTAAACTGTGAATTAGTGGTTCTCACGGTTCTCAACCTTTTAGTGGTTCTCATTTGAACCCTTCCCTATATATATATATATATATATATATATATATATATATATATATATATATATATATATATATATATATATATATATATATATATATATATATATACTATCTTATCTTATCTTATCTTATCTTATATCTTATAAAATATACATTTTTCTTCTCACCACATGCATTTGAAACCTACATGACCTTTCAAATTCCCACTTAATATAATCATACTATTTATTTAAATATTTTTACCACATTAATTTGAATTTTTTTTCTTTATCCCACATTGCTTCACATACATATATGACCTCTTCACTTTATCTTATATAATACAATTCATTTGCTTTCATTATCCATCAAACTTAATCTTTCAAGTCTATTATTAATTAGTGATCATTTTATCATAGAAACATTCTTTTATCGCAAGTTTTAAAATATTTTTACTATTTAGTTTCAACTCTAAAAAGTATTGAAACTCAAAAGTAAAAATTAAAATTACTTAAAACTTTTAAAAACTTGACTAAGTTAGAAGTTTATACTATGTCGTTTTTAAAGAGTGACATCGGTATAAACATTTTTCGATTCACCAATATGTATATACGTAGAAATTTAGTTCCTTACTTAAAACTTTTAAAAATTTAACTAAGTTTAAAGTTTATAGTGTGTCGTTTGTAAAAAGTGATACTGGTGTAAACATTTGTTGATTCACCATTATGTATATATGTAGAAATTTCAATTGTTAATTTTTTAACTATCTATTATAAAAGAGATTATTCAAACAATGTGGTTCAACATTAATAATTTATTTTTTACCATATTATGTTGATATTTTTCTGTCTCACATCGTGTCACACATTTATCTAATATTTCATGTTTCATTTATACAATACCACTAATTTGATTACATTATCCATTAACTTTCATCATAATATGACTTTCAATTTCTATTATTAATTAAGTATCATTTTATCGCACAAACATGTTTTCTCAAAGTGATAAAGGCTTGTATTTATAGGTTTTAGTTTCTAAAAGTATTAAAACTCAAAAATGAAGATGGATATTACTAAAAAACTTTTGAACTTTATAGCTAATCTAAATGTATGATATTAAACATAAATTGTTATCATAATAGATATCATATTTGCATCCAAAACTCGAAAAGGTTACATTATAACTTTTTTGAATTCAATTATAAATAGATAGTCAAACATTAAAACCTAGAAATATGTTGGATTAGGTGTCTAAGCAATGATTTATAATTTTTATTTATCTTATTAATTGAAGCAAAGTCCATTTGGGTTGCCCTCATAGCTGGAGGTTTGGCAGAAATTCAGTAGAGAGAAAGATTGATTTATTAAATGTTTAATAAATCAATAGAAATAAAATAAATAGTTTATTAATATATTAGAGTGATAATATATTAATTAATTAGAAATTAATCTAGAATTAATTGGATTTAATTTAGTGATTAATTTAATTAATTAAAGGTATAGGGACTGGTTTTGTAATTATTCAATAGTTGAATAAATGGTTGGCCAGTGGGAGCCTTAAAGGTGGCGAGATTATAGAGGGAGCCTCCATAATTTCGAAACCCTAATTAGGGTTTAGAGGCTTGGTCCAAATGGGTAACAGACTTGTCCATTAGAGGGCTCCTCTAGGGTTTTGACTGTACCACCTGGTGGCTATAAATAAGGGAACCCTGAGGGAACCCTAATCTGTGCCAACTTCACTCTGCCTCTTTGGAATTTCGTTCTCCCCCTCTTGCTCTTGGGTGTGATCTCATTTGAGGCAGGACACTTGTGCTGCTGGCTTCAAGATTAAAATCAAAGGTTGGTTTTTCTTATTTATTTCTTTAGAAATTTATTATTGGCCTTTAGGTTTTTGTTACATGTTCAAAGATAGAAAAACATAGATCCTTTTCTAGGTTTCATGTGAACTTAGGATTGTTAGTTCATAGATTGCAGAAAACCTTTCAAAATATGTATTAAAATCTATTGTTAATCAGTTGTCAATTCATCATAAAAACATGTTTTTATCTCAAAGTTTCAACAATTATCCTATTTCAAAATCATTGAAACTAGAAAGATGAATATTTAAAAGAGTTAAAAACTATTAAAATACCAATTGATTTGCACTTTCATAGTAAGTCGTGGCCACAGTTCGATGTATAATGACAACTTTGTAAACATTTTATTTCGCTTTCATAAGATTTATGCACATCGAACTTTCAAACAGTAATCCTTCAAAGTTCAAATAAATATGTTTATATAAAAATATTATAATAGATGTCATTTAATCAATATAGTTTAATATGAATTTTTATCATGTGCCACATTAATTTGAATTTATTCGAAAAAATAGATCGAAGTGGATATCGGTGAGTACCCGTCCAAATTTTACGAAAACGATCCTAAAACTAAATCCAAAGGTTCATGGAATGTTGCAACCGATTCCTAATTTGGTTACAATCAAGAACACAAAAGAACAAAGATATGAGAGAAATGATTTTAACCTCTCTACTTATAGATGTTTTCTTTCCCTTGAAATTTGTTTCTTTAGCTATGTGGGATGAAAATTATATTAGTCTCTTTACTTATAGATGTTTGAATTCTCTTCAGTTGTGTTTCTTAAGCGATGTGGGATAAAAAATGACACAAAATAACACAATATGAAGGAAATTTTGATCCCACATCGTCATGATAAACCAACTCAAGAAGCTTTTTTATTTTATAAATTAAGGCCCCCTCAAGTTAAAACAAGTATATAAATCATTTGATATTTTTTACTGTTGAAAATATTTCCAAATATTAAAGTTCAAGGAAATATATAGTTAAAGTTTTATAATTTTTTAATAAAGTTGAACTTTAAAATTTAGCGACTCGATCCAAGATGAGCTATGGATTCATTCATCAAGTAGTATAAAATTGCATGCTTTGTGCTGAATAATGAAATTTTGAACTTCTATTTCTTATGTAATATTGATGGTCAAAAACGAAGATTTCTAATTTTCTCAAAGGTCATTCTATATATATATATATATATATATATATATATATATATATATATATATATATATATATATATATATATATATATATATATATATATATATATAATGTATTCAAAATATATCTATCTTTTATTATAAAGAAAGACATTCAAATCAATGTGGTTCAAGATAAATGATTTATCTTTTACCACGTCAATTTGAGGTTTTTTTCTTTATCACACATTGCTTCACATACATATATGACATTTTCTCTTTCTCTTATATAATACAATTAATTTGCTTTCTTTATCCACCAAAGAGAACACTATTAATTTAAATTAAATATTCAAAACTAAAACATGGCCAAATACACAATCTTTAAATTGATTTTAAAATAGATAAAAGTAAAACTAAATTTGAAATTATACAAAAATTCTATCCAAGCACGACCTGTTGGTAGACTATTAAAATGATGTGGTTTGAGATAACTATTTATCTTAAACCATATTAAATTTTTTTTATTTTGATTCATTGTATTTATTCATTAAAATAGTTAAAATTTGTTGTTTTCCAAATTTATGACCTGTATTATCATATAGTTAAAAATAATGAAGATATATATATATATATATATATATATATATATATATATATATATATATATATATATATATATATATATATATATTAATTTGGTATAAAAATAATATGCATTTGTTTATATTCTAACTAGTAATTTTTTCATGCGCAACGCACGGGCATTCGTGTAATATATATATATATATATATATATATATATATATATATATATATATATATATATATATATATATATATATATATATATATATATATATATATATATATATATATATATATATATATATATATATATATATATATATATATATATATATATATATATATATATATATATATATATAATAGAGGCCATTCAAATTGTTGTGGTTCAAGATAAACTAAATACTTGCACCATATTCATTTGAAACTTCCTGAACACTTCAACTTTCAACTAATTAACATCTAAATTAACCATAGAAACCGTCCATACATTTATTTTACTCCAATATTTCTTCTTTATAAATAAACAAAAAGAATATATATATATATATATATATATATATATATATATATATATATATATATATATATATATATATATATATATATATATATATATATGATAGAGGACATTCAAATTATTGTGGTCTAATATAAACTAAATACTTGCACCATATTCATAAACTCACTCAACACTTCAACTTTCAACTGATTAACATCTATCACTCAATAGGTTCTCTAACTTATATTTAAATTCACATTAATTTGACAAACAAACTTAATTACATGAAATATATTTTTTAATACTAAAACTCTTCAAAATTCATCTAATTAATCAATACATCTCAAGAGTTTTATAACTTATGGTATTGAATTGGTACTTATGACAGATATTGCTTAATAGATATATAAACATTTGACATAGCTAGATGATGTTGTTAGAGTTTAGATAATAGCATCAAGGAGATTATGACTTGATAACACATAAATCTCTACATTGAGAGGGTGTGTGTGTATTTGTATGGAACGAAAAAAGAAGTATGCGACTTTAGAAGATGTCATTTTGTATAAGTCAGGCTATTTATTAATAGATTTTGTTATTGTTCGTGTGGTGTTCTTAAGAGCTACGATGAAGATTCCGAGTTCGATAAATATATTTATGATAAAAGACATATATATGAGATATGAAGATGTTAAATGTTGGTAAATATGAATTTATCATTTTTTTAATTTCCTATATGTGTTTTCTTGAGAAATATGAAATAGAAGTTGAATTTATTTCTTATTTGTTACAAAGATAAAAAATAATTAACCTTATACTATATTAAGTTGATTTTTTGATATAAAAAATTTCTTTATTATTCAACTCCTAATGCTAACACTTAATTTTTAACACAATATACTTCTTTATTAGTTTAGATATGTCGTTGTATGTAAAACATCATCGTTTTTAATATCACAACTATTGAATAATTGGTATATTGTACTTAATTTGTTAATTTAAATATAATGTTAAAGAGAAAACATAAATCAAATTTTCAATTAAACATAAAAGAAAATCCAAAAACTATTTTTTAAATAGTTAAACCTTATAAATATAAAACCTGAATTGCAATTCCAAATTAATTAAAATATTGTCCAAATTTTATTTTTTATAATCACGCAAAGTTTTTAAAAAATAGTTTTAAATATAATTAACAATAATAATAGTAAAATTAAATATTTAATTAAAATTACATTGTTTCCTTACAAACAAAAAAAAGCATTGTTTGATATTTGAAATAAGCATAATGATCAAAATAAAAAAGTTGGACAAATAAGTTATTTTCAAATTAACTGACCATAACAATAGTTAAAAATAATACTAATTAAATATTATAGTTAAATTGATTAATGTGCAACCCGTGAATAAACGTCATTGTAATGATGTCGTTCTAAAATATGTTTATCTTAATTAATTAATCATACATATAGTTAAAAATAACACTAAATTGAATATAATTCAAAATAGTTACTATGTTTTATATCGATTTAAAATAAAAATCATTATTTCAATATTGGTATTGGTCATCCAAAACAATGTGGTGCAAGATATGTTCTCTATATTAAACCATATCCAATTGAAACTCTCAGTTCTTCAACTTTCTGCTATTTAACTACTACATTTATTTATTTAAATGCTAAACCTCTTCATATTTTAACTAATTAACTACTGCAACCCAATTTTTTTAACTTATGTTATTTAATTGTTACTTATGACGTCTTGATTAATATAAAGGTATATATAGTTCACATAACTAGATTAAGTCGTTAGAATTTGGAAAATAAGATGTAGGAAAAAGATGAGTTGATAACACACAATATACTTTGAACGTTCCTGTTTATTTATACTAAAATAGAAATTATAAAATTTTTCTAATAATAAGTGTAATATAAATATATTCATATTTTTTATTAAATATTTATCTGTTAAATGCATTTTATTCATCAAATTGAAATATTATATATGTTAATTTGATTGAAGTATTATTTGAATAATACAACATTTCAACTCCTAAGTAGTAATTATTTATCAATTCAAAGCATACATCACGAAATTATTAAATGATATTATTGCACTTACGAGTCTCATAAAAATAATTAACAATATGTTTATCATAGACTACATATTTTTTATTATTACTATATTATTATTATTATTATTATTATTATTATTATTATTATTATTATTATTATTGAGATAATCATTTAAATATATTTTCTTATATATTTAATGTTGACCCCTCTATAGTAATTGACTTAGAAAACATGATTATGTTTTTTGTTCGAGGATGATAAATTATTATTTATACATATGACATGATCGATTTATATTTACTTTTGCATATATTTTTTCTTTTTTGCAGATTTCAAGTGTTTATGTTCATATTTTATTTGTTAATATATTTTGTCATTATAAGTTTACTCATGTGCAGCGCGTAGGATATATATATATATATATATATATATATATATATATATATATATATATATATATATATATATATATATATATATATATATATATATATATATATATATATATATATATATATATATATATATATATATATATATATGAAGAAAACATTTTTACTTCAACCACAATCATTTGAAACTTACAAGACTTTTCAATTTTCCTCTTATTTACACAATAAACTCATTTATAATTTTAATTTCAATATTATTTCTATGATTTTCAATTAAATATACTTATTTTTTTAATTTAGTTTGATTGTAAATATTATCTTTTTAATTCCATCATATATAGTTATCAATCTAATATACTTCCATTTTAAATACAAATGTTATAATAGTTGTTTTGGAGTTTTTATGTTATTAAAAGTTGTAGTATTTACATTTTCATATTATTTGTTATTCGTTAGATTTTGATATATAAAATCATGAAATTACTTCTACAAAAATTTTGTACGATTTTGGAGGGTCTCATGTTTTTTAATACAAATTTTATAGTGCTTTTATGTTATTAAAAGTTGTAGCATTAAAAAAATTATACCATTTGTTATTTGTTAGATTTTGATATACACTAAACTCATTTATAATTTTAATTTCCATGTTATTTCTATGACTTTCAACAAAATATACTTTGTTTTTTAATTTATTCTGGTTGTAAATATTATATTTTTAATTCCATCAATGTATAGTTATCAATCTAATATACTTAAATTTTTAATACAAATGTTATAGTAGTTATTTTAGAGCTTTTAAGTTCTTAAAAGTTGTAGTATTTAATTTTACTATTTGGTATTCATTAGATTTTGATATACAAAATTATGAAATTGCTTTTAAAATTTTTTTGTATGATTTTGGAGGGTTTGAAGCTTTTTTAATATTTTTTTATAATAGATGGTTTAGTGCTTTTATGTTAGGGAAATCTCCAATAAAGTCCCAGTATTTTAGCTTAATTTATGAAAAAGTCTCAAATTATTTTTTATTTACAAAAACGGACAGAAAACCGGCTAATGTTTTCAAATTAGCCATTTTTAACCTTTTAAGCACGTAACTATATGTTTTATCTTCAATAGAGTCATAATATTTTGGCCTAGTTACAGAGAAATCCTAACATGTTTATTTTCAATAAAGTTCTAATATTTTGGCTCAGTTTACGAAAAAATCCAAATATTTTGACTCAGTTTAATTGAAAAAAATTATGTATTTATGCATGTATTTACGTCTTCAATAACGTATTTATATGTTAGAAAATGTATAATTACATATTTATACATGTATTTATTTAAAATAGGTAAAAATACTTAAAAATGCGTAAAAATAACCAACACAATAACTTCAAAATTACCTAACATTATAATATCTAAACGAAATTTATAGTAACTAATATTGGATATCGTTCTTGAAACCACGAAATCATTGCTATCAGAACCTAAATTAAACAAGAAATATTGATAATTATCTAGTTCCATGCAATTCAATTTTGTTCGGTCACTTTCCGGTCGGTCTAATCCCTGTAAGCAAACTTACCAAAATCCATATCCGTCATTTGGAATAGATACATGATATAAAAAACATATTTTTAATGTATTTATACGTTTATAAAAGGTATTTGTACATGCGTTTTTACGTATTTTTAATTATTTCTACGTTATTAAATATGCTATTAAAAACGTATAAATACGTTATTAAAGACATATTTTTATGTTTTTTATATTATTAAATACTTTATTTTTTAAGTATCTTTTATAAATACATACAAATACATTTTAAACATATAAATACGTTTTCAAACGTAAATACATGTACAAAATCCGTAATTTTTTCAAGTAAATTGAGTCAAAATATTCGGATTTTTCCGTAAATGGACCCAAAGTAATAGGACTTTATTGAACATAAAACATGTTGGGAATTTTTCGTAAACTATGCCAAAATATTATGAATTTATTGAATATAAAATATGTAGTTACCTGCTGAAAATGTTAAAAATGGCTAATTTGAAAACATTATCCGATTTTCTGTCCCTTTTTATAAATAAAAATTAATTTGTGACTTTTCATAAATTAGGTCAAAATATTGGGACTTTATTTGAGATTTTCCTTTATATTATTAAAAGTTGTAGCATTAATTTATTTTCATATGATTTGTTATTTGTTAGATTGTAATATATAAAATTATAAAATTGTATCTATAGATTGTGATATATAAAGTCATAAATGTTATACTAGATGTTTAGATGCTTTTATGTTATTGATTTTTTCATACTTTTTGTTGTTATTTAGATTGTGGTATCTAAAATCATGAAATTATTTTTACAAATTTTTTGTATGATTTATGAGTGTTTGATGTCTTTTTTGAATAAAAAAAATGTTATAATAGATATTACGATGGTATTATGTTATTACGAGTTTGTAGTAATTATTTTTTTATAATATTTGTTTTTCATGAGATTATGATATCTACAATCTTATATCATGTGTTAAAATAGAAATATTATATACCAAGTCAACTTCCTAATCTTTAATGTTAATGTATAGCCACTATTATTATTTTACAAATCAAATTATGTTTTGTCTCCTCTATTATGACATAATGCTTAAGAATAACAATAAATAATTATTATAAAGTACTCATTGAGTACCATAATTTAATTAAGTTTTTTGAGTTGTAATAGTTAGATAAATTAATTTTAGATGGAATTTGAGAAGTTTTGATGGTAGAAAAATATTTCAATACAATCAACATACTTTAAAGTTTATTATAGGTATTTACTAATCTTAGCAAAATGTTTACTGATCTTAGCAAAATGTTTACTGATCTTAGCAAAATGTTTAAGAGTTATAATATTAAAAGCATAATACAATACAATTAACCAATTTTTTACTTACCTTTGTTTAGTTATAGTTGGTTAAAAGCTTTGTAGGAAGCTGGAAAGTTATAATATTAATAAAATACTTCATTGCAGTTAACAAACTTTTACTTATGTTACTTCATTACGAGGAAATCTAAAAAAATTACAATAAAGATTCTAACTAGACCATGAATTTCATTTTTTTTCAACCTTTATGTGATGTAAGTTTATTATTGATAATTTATTATGATATGAAGTTAACCAATTTTTTATTTATTTTCTGATTATTTTAGAACAAATGTTGTGATATAAGATAATCCATTAGCAATACATTAACATTTTTATTTATTATATAAAAGTGTTATTCCATAGTTGATGGAAGCGAATTAGATATTTATAAAACATATTTTATTATTATTTCAACTACATAAATTAGTTTCTGTGCAATGTGCGGGGATTCGCCTAGTTGTTAAGATCGAGACAGTTAGCATACGAACACTAGACTCACACACTCAGCTCACAAATTAAGAACACCAGAATTTAACGTGGTTTGGTCCAAAAATGACCTACGTCCACGGCAGATAACTAGGAGTTTATATTCCACTACATTGTTGTGGTGTGGTACATTTTGCTCTCAGCCAAAGCCTCCTATTTATATGCATGAGAGATAATGTGAATTGAATTATGAAATCAAAGAAAACACATGCATGAGAAGCAGGCGCAAGACAATCAACAATTTGCTTCCACCTTTGTTGACTTTCAAGCGTTCACATTTAACAATCTCCCACTTGAATGCTTGAACAACTTAGTCTTTCTCTGCCATCCAAATCTTGCAACGATCCTTAAACACACACACACTCTCTCTCACTTGAAGCCACGGAACAATCTTCACCTGTGCTTCAACTGTGTATTCCAAAAAACACTTTCCTTCCTAGTTACCCCGGCCTTGTCATCAGTTAACCTGAAAGGCCCGTTAAAACTCCCATGAGTTTCAACATGTTCGTCATGACTTAAACTGCCCTTGACCCGTTCTCTGTCCCTATCGGCTCCCACTGAAAACGAACTACCGAATCCTGGAACAATCTGAGAACAAACAACAACACTCTCCATATTTAGCAAGTTATCAAAACCGGAGAGACTTTTACAGCTGAAAACTGGTTCTAAATCCACTGTCGTCCTGGACCTATGATTGAAACACGACCTATGCTCTCACTGTTGCAAAACCCTGCAACTGAAACAATACTCTGTGCTCTTATTGCCCAATATCCTTCAACTGATTTTTCTGAACCTTTCCACGCTCGTTCAACCTGAATCTTCCTTGTAGCTCTAGGCTTCCTACTTGCAAAAGGTCACCCTCTTCTGCCCATGAGATTCTGTGAACCGGACTTTGTTTCTCTTCTGAACTGGGATGGTCACTCCCTCAGACGGTAATCCGACCATATACAGCGAACATTCATCGTTCACAAGTCTTACCTTTCTAAAGTCTCCAACTTTCAGATTCTGTAGTGCTTCACTGCTGTGGGTAGCGTGAAATGAAGCACCAGAATTCTTGACCCAAGAGTCTTCACTGCCTTCCACTGAGTGCCAATGCATCAAACCCAGACACATTCTCAGAAGCAGAATTTCCTCTATTTGGACATCGACTCTAAAGAATGTCCACATCTCAACGTCATGAATAACACCGAACTTTCTGATCTCGTGATTATACCTAAGTCTGCTGACTTTCTAATCACTGCTGGATCTACCGAAAACGGATTTTCTCTTAATTACTTGATCTGTTCATCCCATGATCTGTTCTTGAACCCCTGAAACTCTGATCATCGCTGGATTTGTCTGAACGTCTGATCTTCTATAATTCTCTAATTTTCTCCCTTTACCAATACCACATCTTGAATTTTCTGCACATAATGCCTCAATCAGCATCTTCCACCAACTTTTCAATCTTCACTAAACGAAGCCTTGTCTGAACTTAACGACTGTTCTTGGCTCGTTATTTGCAAACTATAATCCCCACCCAAATTATTTTCGGGCTAAACTGCCCAAAACAAATGTTTGAGTGACTGTTTTGCGACTTTGACAAAGTTAAGGGATCAAACTGCAATTTTCCTGAAGTTCAGGGACTAAACCGTAATTTTCCCGAAGTTCAGGGACAAACTGCAATTTTCCTGAAGTTCAGGGACCAAACTGCAATTTTCCTGAAGTTCAGGGACCTGTTTTTCAAATTCTAGAACTTCAGGGACCTGTTTTGCAATTTCCTGAAAAATCTGCTACAGTACTGCTACAGGAACCGCTACAGTGAACTGCTATAGGACGCTACAGTGAACTGCTACAGTGTTGTCTTCTCCAGCGGACTCCGGCGCTACAGTGTCGTCTCTCTCCGGCAAACTCCGGTGCTACAGTGTCGTTTTCTCCGGCGATCTGGTTTCTTCGGTCACTATTCCGGCGAACATTTGACCGGCGATTTGGAGGTCTTCCGGCGGTCAAAAAATCCAAAAAAAATATATATTCGGAATCTGCGGAACGAGACCTTTCCAACGGCGTAAACCAAAATTGTTTTTGAGACAAAAAAATTTTCGACCCAAAAACAGAAAATCACTCTCTGGAGCTATACCAAGGCTCTGATACCACTTGTTAGGATCGAGACACTTAGCATACGAACACTAGACTCACACACTCAGCTCACAAATTAAGAACACCAGAATTTAACGTGGTTCGGTCCAAAAATGACCTACGTCCACGGCGGATAACTAGGAGTTTATATTCAACTACATTGTTGTGGTGTGGTACATTTTGCTCTCAGCCAAAGCCTCCTATTTATATGCATGAGAGATAATGTGAATTGAAGTATGAAATCAAAGAAAACACATGCATGAGAAGCAGACGCAAGACAATCAACAATTTGCTTCCACCTTTGTTGACTTTCAAGCGTTCACATTTAACACTAGTTATGTAGAAAAAGAAGAGAGACTGTTTAACCATAAAACCATGTAAAAATTGTAATGTTCACTTATGAACATGAAAATTACATATGTTCATAAACGAATATGGACAACTTTCATGTGGTTATATGGTTAGCTAGTATAATTTGGTTCTGTGTGTGTGTGTGTGTGTGTGTATATATATATATATATATATATATATATATATATATATATATATATATATATATATATATATCATTTTACCCAACTTCTTTTTGTTACTAATTTGCCATAAATTTTTCAGAAAAGTTTCATTTTTCAGGTTTTAAAAGTTAACATCTCGTTACCATAACATATTGGTAACACTAACGTGACATGTGAATATATAACCATATCATATTAATAATACTATAAAAGTCCAAACTTTAAATGCTCGATTTCTAATTTGTCGTTGTCTTTTTCTTCTATAAAAGTAATTATGTATTCAAAAAAGTTTCATGAAAACCAATATTTTTTCGAAAACTTTTCATATATTGCTTACATAATTTTTTTCGTATAATACGCATATATACAAATGAATACGCAATTTTTTGTGTTTTTATAATGCTAACAAAGAACCCCTGTTCGAGCATATATTAATAATGCTAAAAATAATTCTTGTCCGAGCGGTTAACTCCATTGCCTCTATCCTCGAACAAGTCCCCTAACAAATTAGGTGTCCTGTGTTCACATTTCATCTCCTATTTGGTGACTTAATTTTTTATAAGCTGCTGATGTGAGATTTGAACACGGGACCGCTACTTGATTGATAGTAAGACGTGCCACATGATCTGCGGAAGGAACTTGTTCAAAGTTTTTTTTTTTGCTCTATATAACACGTATAATCGACGTGTTCTGGAAAAAAGGAATAAAGATATTCGAAAGAGATTCTAACCTAAGATTTCGACGCTAAAGGCAAGCGAGTTTCGAAAAATAATGACTTTTTGTTCTATATATACGTATTATATGAAAATTTTTATGTAAGTAATATATGAAAAGTGTTCGAAAAAACAATTGCTTTTATGAAAATTTATCGAAAAAACAATTGCTTTTATGAAAATTTAAAGCACAAAAAAAGGTTATGATAAATTAGATTTTGGGAGGTGTGTATATTAGCCCGCCGTTCTTAAAAAATTTCAACCGGATTGAGACAAAATATTTTATGATATTTGTATCCATAATCAAATCATGTTTTATAAAATTTACCAACCCTTTTGAGTTACGAGGAATAACATAAAGAGAAGTGATTTGTACACAATAATTTAATGCTTTTATCACATATACTGCAACAATTCTAAAGCATAAATTGTTATTTATGGATAAAAATTGTTGTGTACAAATCACTTTCCATTAGGGGTGAGCAAAACCGAAACCGAAAAAATGACAAAACCGAAACAAAACAAAACCAACGGTTTGGGTTTGTATTTTTTAAAAACCGAAAAGTTGGGCTCGGTTTTGGTTTTTAGGAATGTAAAAACCAAGAAAAAACGAACCAAACCGAATTTTATGATATATATGTATCCCGAGAAGTATGTGTGGTCATATTCGTATTCTTTGAATTACAATCACAAATAGAAGCTTGGCTGGTGGTTAACACGTTTGATATTTGAGCAGTGGAGGTGGGATGTCGGAGGCCGCTTTGATATTCGAATCTTGCGCAATACAACTCAACTTTATTTTGCTATCTTTCAATTTTTCAATTTTGAAATCGTCTCACATCGCTGGAGGTACAAAACTTATTATCTCTAACTTTAATATAAATAAGTAAAATGCTAAATGAATGAATCAAGAACCTTGAACTCGGTTCTAATTGTGTTTAAATCCGAGACTAAACAGGTAAAAACCAAAAACCGAACCCATTGGTTTATGTTTGGTTTGGGTTTTAAATTTTAGAAACTGAAACTTATCGGTTTGGGTTCGATTTTAGGTCAAAATCGACCCACGCACACCCTACTTCCCATGATATAAGTTGCCAATAAGTCGATTGATGAAAGGGTATCAGCATGGTTATGAGTAGGGATGAGCTTTTGACCCGGAGAACCGGACCGGACCGGGAACCGAACCGGAACCGGAACCGACTAGGAACCGGAACCGTGTATTCGGTTCGGTTCTCGGTTCTCCATTTCCCACAAAATCGGTTCTCGGTTCTTCGGTTCTCGGTCCGGTTCGGGCCGGGTCCGGAACCGAACACATTTATTAATAGCATATTATAGTATACCCGAACCGGAACCGAACCGGTAGGAACCGGAACCGGGGTATTCGGTTCGGTTCCCGGTTCTTCGTTTCCTATAAAATCGGTTCACGGTTCCTCGGTTCTCGGTCCGGGTCGGTCCGGGTCCGGACCGATTCTCATCCCTAGTTATGAGCATCTTTAATCCAACATCATTTTTGGTATAAATATGGTACCATGGTTGGAGATAGTCTAAGAATACATCAGAAAATTCAAATCATTCATGTGATTATTCGTTCTTGGCTATTTTTTACACTCTTGGTTATTTTGACGTCTTTCCAAGAATTACGGTTGCATAGTCGAATCTCCATTAATAGGGGGGTTGATTACATGGTGTGCAAGTTTACTTATTCTATTTGATTATTTCCTTTTTAAGAGTTTTAGAATGTTTGCGATTATTTGTATAAGGCTATAAATAAACCTTTCTAGTCATAACTTATTTTATCATTCCTTTATCGTCTCTCTCATTATGATCGACTTTATGCCCATGTAATAATCATTTATCTTCATTGTCGATTTTATATAACAAGTTCCTGTGCCTTGTGGTTTTTTCACAAGGTTTTCCACCTAATTAGAACATCCATAATAGAAGAGTTTTTTGGTGAATTTTTTTATGAAAATAATAAAATAATATAACTCATCATATCTCCACAATATGTGAGGTTTTCTAATTTCTTAATTTTAGGACTCACTAATTTTGTTTTATTATTTTATTGTTGTTTGTATAAGTTGTCCATTTACAATTAGTGAAAATTTATGAGACCACTACAATCATTGAAAAACCATGGGACATGACTTATAAATTTTACAAGCTCCTTGAAAATACTTTGGTTTGGATAAGATCCTCCAATACATATTTTAGTTTTCGAGAGTTTGTTGATTTTAAAAGGTATTGAAAATTTTCTTAAAAATCTCTTGTTGTGTGGATGCTCTTATATATACTTTTGTTTTTGGTTTGCACTCTATTGTATATTGTGTTCATTGTTATTAATATAATAAGTGGTATCCGAGCCACATTTCCAAAACAATTTACCTTAATAGATTTTTTCATAACCGTAAAAAGGTTTTTTGAAATGATTTTCCTTCTCATCTCACACCTGCTCAAATCGATTTTACCCACACCTGCCCAAATCGATTTTACCCCTGGGCTTTTGTAAGTCATAATAAATTTTTATCCCATAAACTGGTTCCTATATTTAAATTTCCTTTATACTTCTACAAGGTTATAATCAATTTTCTTTCTCCATAGAGTATGATCTTCCATATTTAGATCATGATAATATGTTTTCTTTATGTCAATACAATATTAGAATATTATTAGCTCAAGCTAATTATGATGATGCACTAGATGCTTTACTGATTGTTCTAACAATTAATGGATTTCATTGTGGACTGAAATCTTTTGTAGTTCGGGCCAATGTACTTTCTACCGATGCATGCATTATAAATCTTACTCATGAAAAATCGTCTTCAGATAATCCATAATGTTTGGAAGGTGTTGTTTACTTTTAAAAGCTTTTGATTTTTTAGAGTGTTGGGATGATGGGATCTCAATATCCTATAAGTTTTTTGTTGAAGGAAGCCATTTGAAGCTTTGAAGCTATGTCTCGGTTCTCCTCTTAAATATCTTTCGTATTTACTATTGCAATGACTATTTGTCTACTTATCGTATATATCGAGACTCGTTTGTTGTCAATAAGAGAGAAACATATATATATATATATATATATATATATATATATATATATATATATATATATATATATATATATATATATATATATATATATATATATATATATATATATATAGATGTAGGTTCAAATACGGATTGTAAGTATCGTGCGAACGTAGGACTCAATCACGTCCATTTATGTAATAAGGATACGATCGGTATTTCCAGTAGATTTCCGAATTTGAAAATAAAATCTTTTTACGACTAATTAAGATTTACAATTTATAATCGTAATCGACAACTGTATTATCGTGAGTTCGAATTTGATTTCTTAATCAATAAGTCGTTCTTAAATCCCAATTTTGTCGTGTCAATTCCGATTTTGAAGAATTGTTCCTTATTCAATTCCAATTTTAAGCGATAGTGCATTAATTTTTGAAGAATTGTTTTTTTTTTGGGATGCAGAGTAACTGTTCGTATCGATCTTATCAGAATTGTATCCAGGTATAAAGTATAATCTATTATGTTTTAAATGTTTTTTTAATGCTAATTTGGATGTGCGAAGTATATGAGTTTAACAATTGTTTTCTACAGCGTATGTTCATGTCGTTCGTATAAAAAAGGTCATTCTCTGAGAATGGTTGATAGTTTTAGTTGTTTATTGACATTCTAAGAGAATGAACTCAGTTGGTTGATACTTTGTATAAGAAGTTCATTCTCTGAGAATGATTGATTGTTGTAGTTGTGATTGTTTATGTAAAATTATAACATTTGATAAACAGCAGAATCAATTTATTTGCCAAATGTTAATAATAATGTTAAGTTAATGTACAATTCTCGGAGAATATCATACTTGGTAGAGTAAATTTGTTACAACCGAGGTAATTCTATAAGAATACGCATAATATAACTCATATATAAAGGTGCAGAATAATATAAATGTAACCAATTGTTATGAAAAAATAAGTTATAGTCTATATCATTCTTAAAGAATGGTAAACACCAATAGTAATAATATAAATGTAACTAACTGTTATGATAAAAAGGAGTTATAGTCTATATCATTCTTGAAGAATGGTAAACACCAAAAAGTAAAGAGAATGGCCAAAACCAAAAGATGCAGAAAACCATAAAGTACAGTAAACCCATTTAGAAAGTAGAATGTCATTTTTGATTAATCTAATTCTTTACATGTGATTGTTTTTGGAAGATTATAACTTTTGATAAATAGCATTATAAATTCACATGACAAACTTTGGAGAATGGTATCACGAAGTGCGGTAGTTTGTATGCATTTTCGATAATTAGTTATATTTAGCTTCAAAATTTGCAGAAAAGCGTACCGACTATGGTGATGACATCAATGGAACTAACCCACCCAAATATACCTACCCCATAAAAACCAAGTCTTTTTCTTCCATTAAATTTCATACAATACAGAAAATCTTTCAACTAAATAACTAAGAACTGGTGAAATAGTACTTGTATCTAATGCATCAAAATTTGTACAAAAAATGTGATCATTTTGTAAGATTAAAGCCAATCGCTTAATTTGCTTTATCATCATTGCCCAATTTTGATGAAATTTTGAGAAACAAAATTCAAGTAAAAATCAACAACAAAATGAGCTTATCGCTTTGGTAGGCGTCGGTGTTAGTACTAGAACCCATTTTTTTTAAATTAAGATAAAATAAAATTTATTTAAAAAGAGATGAAACTTTGCCATTCTATGATAATGACGTCAAATACATATTAAACAACACCATTCTGTAAGAATGAATTAATCAACATGTATACACCCATTCTCCGAGAATGGCCTAACCCACATAACAATTAACATCATTCTCTAAAAATGGCCTAACAAACATAACACTTAACATCATTATCTAAGAATGACATAACCAACATAACAGTTAACACGATTCCATTGATTTTAGGTATTTTTCAAATCGGAAATATTGCTTCACGCTATTTTGAAAAACACCAAAATATTATCCCCTGCTTTTACGTATTTTTCAAATCGGAAATCGCACTGTGCGACGGCGGCGACATCACTGTGCGAGGGTGCCGACGGCACCGTGTGAGGACGGAGAGGGTACCGACGTCGAAAATCAATGGATCGTAATCGGAAATCAAACCAAAATGCTAATTTCTAGCATATCTCGTTGATTTCACAAAATTACTATTATACCCTTCTACGTCCGTTTTTTCCAGTAAGCGAGTTCTTCTGTTGATTTATTTACAAAAATGCCACATTGATCACAACCACTTATTTTTTCAATCTAATGGTCTAGGAATGGTTTTACGATCACACAATAATTAGTATTTTTATTAATACTAACTATATATATATATATATATATATATATATATATATATATATATATATATATATATATATATATATATATATATATATATATATAGAGAGAGAGAGAGAGAGAGATTCTGTTTGTATGTGTATGTGTGTGTGTGTGTGATTTTAAAGTTAAGGTGGAATCAATTTGAAGATCATTCGACTTGTTCAAGCATTTAATACCATAACGTATATTGGCGGATTTGATATTGTTAGGTATTTTGGAGCATTTGATAACATAAGTTATCTTGGCATTCAAGTTGAAGTCCTTAGTGACTTTTGTTTTTTCTTGACTTATTTCTTATGACGGTTTGAAGGTTCTTTTGTCGAAGTCGAAATTCATATAAATGTGGAGTTTGTTGGAGTATGATCCAAATTCCATCATTTGAATTTCGTGTTATTAATGCAACACTTTGGCAAAACTATTGCTTTTTGCGTGAGTTACTTTCTATTAGGTCAACATTTCTGTAATTACGGTCGTATTGTTGAATTTCGATTGTGTGGGGAATTGATTATTTGGTTTTCAACTTTACTATTTTTATAACATTATTTCCTTTTATTTGGAAGTTTTGAGATATTAGGATTCTTTGTATATGATGCGAACTCAGACTCCAAGGTGGCTTCCGGGACATTTCTCGAGGTTAGCCGGAAGAGTCTGCAATCACACTCACAAGAGAAAAAGAGATGTCAACCGTTTTCCGGAAGGAGATACCAGGAAAATGCTCCGACGATCAAGTCAGTCTCCGACGGGATAGTAGTATTAGGTTAAAAAGAATGTATGAAAGGTTGAGAAGCGATTCCTTTACCGTTCTTCCCTTAAATGGCTTATATATGTGCGGCAGGTTTTGATTTAGGCGACAGGGCGCCTGTTGGTGGCAGGAGGGGACAAGGCGCTGATTAGAGGATTAGGATCTTGTCTCCTATCATGTCTTTGATTGACTCAGGTATGACGAATGGTGCGTGCACGATCTCTATTGGGTACGGATTCTGTACTATCTGGTCAGTGCGTTATGGGGCGTTTTTCGGGCCAGATCGTCGGTGGTGCACAAGCCTTTCTCTGGCCAGGCTGGACGGTTAGCTACAGCAATTGGGGAATCGCAACTTGGGAACGGAGATGACTCCTTGGCATTTGGTGACTGCCTCTTGAAGCGGTTTGGAGTACCTGGCGTATGGCACACTACCGGTATAAAAATATGAAGTCTTTCTAGTTGTAGTGTTTTGTTTAATCCTTTATTTCCTATATTATTATTATCAATTTTATGCCTTATGTAATCCTTTTTACTCATTGTAGATTTTATAATACAAAATTCTTATAGCCTTGTGATTACATGGTTTTCAAGTTTACTATTTTTTTAACATTATTTCCTTTTATTTGGAAGTTTTGAGATATTAGAATTCTTTAAAAAAAATATAAATAAAGGATTCTTAATCATGGTTTTTTTATCAATCCTTTATTTCCTATATTCTTACTATCAATTTTATACCCATGCAATATTTTCTACTCATTGTTGATTTTATAATACCAAATCCTCGAATCTTGTGGTTGTTTCCGTAAAGATTTTCATCCAACTATACTTGTGTTTTTTATTTGTTCTTTATCACTTTTTGTGTTTATCATTATTTGTACAAAAAAATCCATTAAGATATTAAGAATCACCACCACAAAGTCATCACAAATTTCTCTATAAAGGTGATAGTTATTTTAAAAGCAATATAAATGGTTATCATATTATATTGGTTACCCAAACACGCATATGGTGTTTCGAAATATGCAATTTGCATGCTATGCACACCCAACAAGCACGTTTCTGAAGTATAAATTAGAAAATTGCTAATAAGATTTTCTGTAATGACAAACGGATAAATCATAATCTCCTAGATATTTTTGTCATTGACCAAAATATAACCATAACTAAAATTCTAAAATAATTGTACTATTTTGATGAAAATGATTATTTCTTGGTGCAATTATGTAAAATAAATTGAAATGTAACATTTAAATTCCCCAAGTTTTAAATTTAATAATCTAACATATATACATATTACATTCACATCTAAAGTTTTGTTAGCAATATTTGTTTACAATGACAAACTTAAACAATACAATATTATATTATCATTTGTGTAACTAACAAATTATTAAAACTATTTACACGAATAAAATTTTAAATTATAATATCTAATCATGTTAGTACATTTTATTTTCATCTGTAAAGCATTTTAAATGGTAGCTTTTTATGATAAAGAAAGACATTCAAATAAAAAAAAGAAGTTCAAATATTTAAAAGTTTGAGAGGTTGTTACAGAATACCAAAAATGACTTACTGTGTCTGAAACAAATAAAAACATTAGACTACAACTATACAACTCTAACCGATGCACGAGTTAGATTTGGCCTCAGTAATGAGGACAAGCTTGAAATGTAAGAACCTAACCACCTAATAGATAGGGATAAAAGAAAATAGAAAGCTTCATCTTCTAGGTTAGTTGGATCCAATAACAATGAAAAATTAGAAAATATGACGAATACATTGGACTTATTTTATACGAGTTTTAACGACCGTTTGAAGTTTGGAAAAGAAAATTTGTGTGCGAAGGAAAAAGCATGTGAGTAAAACAACAACTACGCAAGAAAAAAATATCTAAAAATTACCATTGTGGATGAAGCCACTGATCATCTATCGGGGGGGGGGGGGGGGGGGGGGGGGGGGTTCTCCTTTTAAAGTCTTTAGCGGTAAAAGACTATATAGCAAAAAAGTATAACACGTTTTAGTCTTTTTATTATTATCATTATGTAATTTTTATTTTTTATTTAAATTAATAAAAATTTTGATTTTATAACTCATGTATTACTTTTATAAATAAATTTTAAAATTTTTAACTAAGTATTAAAAATAAAATTAAAAAGTGAGATGTGAGATGTGGCCATTTTCTAAATAAAGTAAGAAGCGAGAGGAGGGGGACGGGGACACACGTGACGTTGAGGTAAAAAAAAAAGTATGAAGTGTGAGACAGTGAGATGTTCACACACTTGGTAGCCTTAGGTGGCGTTTGGTTCGCATAATGTTTTTGAAGGAATTGGAATCTGAGAAGAAATTGGAATCTGCCAGGAATTGGAATCCAATTCAATATCCTGATTGGTTGACAGGAAATGGAATTAGAATCCAATTCCATTTTCTGTTTGGTTGGAAGGAAAAGCAATTGCAATATATGTAAATTGACAGATTTGCCCTCATTGCAACAACTTTAATCCAACAAAATCATGAGTACAACAGCTTAATCCAACAGAAAAGAGTCATTAAAATCGGGGAAACTAACATCAAAATTAGAGGAAACGAGTTCCTCTTGAGAACTTGTTATCATCAAAATCAGTTCTGTTATCATCAAAATGTCTTTACTCCACAAAATCAGCAAAGAGATAGAGGGAGAGAACAACTAATCGAGAAAAAGAATAACTTTACTCTACAAAATTAGGGAAGAATCTATCATGTGCAGAACTTTTTATCATTAAAATCGGTTTTGTTTTACCAACAGATATTACAAGACATAGAGGGTGAGAGAGAGAGAGTAACTTACTAGAAAGCCTCCTGTCGACGACTTGAAATCAGGGAAGAATCGATCTAGTGGACGACTTGAAACCACAAAATTCAGGGAAGAAGCGACCTAGCCGATGACTTGAAATCAGCGAAACCCTCCTATCAAAAAATTAAAATCAGCGGGAGAACGATGGAGGAAGAGAACTGATAAGATGGAGGAAGAGACGATGATGGAGGAAGAGAATCGGCTGACCCTATCCGTCGATGGCGGCAATCCTTCCGGTCGATGGCGTCAATTCTTCAAGTCGATGGCGTGAGTTCTTCCGATCGACGATGGAGACATATGATGATGGAGCGAGAGAGACAAGGACGATTGCGTGAGTTCTTTCGTCGTATCAGTCACGTGAAACCAGGAAGGAGACGACAATTGTTTAAGGAACGTATGAAGAGGAGATAGGGTTTAAATGAGAAAAGGGGTAAAAGTGTAATTTGCCACATTCCTTCTTGAATAGCATTTAATTCCCTCCAAGTTACGGTGGAATTCATTCCCACGCTTTTGAAGGAAAGTTTTCCCTTTCTAGGATTCCAATTCCTGACTATATGTTCAACCAAACGCAGCATTTCGAGGGAATTGGATTCCAATTCCCTCGAATTCCTTCGAATTCCAGCGAACCAAACGCCACCTTAGTAACATTTAAGTCCTCTTATATGTTTTTTCCATTTTGATCTTTATATTAATAGCATTTTATTTTGTATCCTAGCTACATCTGGATACTAAGGTTGTATTGTTTTTTATTAATTAATTAATCATTTTACAAGTAATTATCAAAAGTTACAAGGAAAAAGTTATCAAATATTATGGAATATTAAGGTAACATAATATTTTATCATTCTATATTTATCTACATATGTGTACCTTTTACTTATCTTCTATATTTGTAGAAATATGAGACATGTTTCGAAAAAGGTAATGTTTATGACGGGAATTTATGAAATATTTAAAATATATGAATGATATTTTAGTTAAGTTTAATAAAAAAAAGCTTATGAAAGGTTAATTAAACTTGAAGAAGGTCTGTGACTAGATTTTTGTTAAATATTAATGGAAAACTGCTAAGACAAAGGTAATAAGTCTTCAGAGGTTAACCAACATCTCTAATGGTTAACCTCTCAAATAAAAGAATACATTCAATGGTTAACTTCTCAAATACTTATTACTTTTGTCACATTAATTTTCCAATTACCATTATTTAACAAAAACATATTGTCACAAACCCTCTCTAATAGTTAACTTTTTTAAAAAGTTTTTTTTTAAACTAACATATGTATCATTATCTTTTTCATATGTTATATAAAGTACCTTCATATAAAATTTTATTTTCTATGTATACATTATATATTCAAACAAGAAATTAGTTGCAGTAGTGTAGTCATTTTCAATACATTAAACTTCTAAAGATTCAATGGATTATCACATTAATAATTTACTTTGTATATACCTTAAGCAATTACACATGAAACTCAATTAAACCTTTTCAATTTAATGGATTGTTATATCAACATCTTCTTTTTACGCATTTATCATTTTAGAAATAAGCATTATTGCGTGTGCGCGCACGCACGCGCGCGCGCACACACACACACACACACACACACACATATACATATATATATATATATATATATATATATATATATATATATATATATATATATATATATATACTAGTTGTAAGACCCGTGTATTACACGGGGTAATATAAATAAAATGTTAAATAACAAAATCTAAACACTAATTTAAAAAAAAAACAAATTTAAAGATGAAATATACCAATACTTAATAGATTTCATCTAATTGTTCTCAATCCAAGCGCTAGATCATGTCATTAACGTGTTAAAATAGAAAATGTTAGATGAAACCTGGAATGAATATATACTCCATTAAAAAGTGTATAAAATCAAAACGTCTTGGAGCCAAATATAAATACTTACATATAATGAAAAGCAATAAATTAATGAAAATAGAGTTACATATTTATAAAGAAAAAAAATCTTATTCTTATTATTAATTTGTATAATTATGTTTCGATACTACTTCACCTGGTCCTATTTGAGTCTCCTTGCTGCCATCATGTCATACCTGCAACCAAGCAGAAACATTTTTAGACTTCCATCTAGGAGGGTGAAACATAAAAATATAAAATTTTTGTACGACTCAAGGTTGTGCTTTTGAATAGTTTCTTTCTCTCTCACATGATCATCTAAAATCGTATGTAATTTGAATAATGTATTATTATTAATCATCAGCTATGGAAATAACTGCCTTTTTGGGTCAAGCTGCCACATCAAAAATTAAAACCAACACATAAAATAAAATTTACAAAGTACAAATTGCATCAATTTAAATACCACAATAATAAACAATTTGCAATAAAACAAAGAATATAAACAATAAGATAGGATAAAAAGTTAGGTATGAAATAATATGGTATATGATTTTTTATGCAACTTTCCATTAAATAATTACATTAATAATATTTTTTAATTATCTTTTATTTACTTAATAAACATCATAATCATTATTCACCCATTGAATGAGTTCAATGACCGATTAAACTCACTAAGTTCCATATTAGCCCATTAAACCCTATTATAAATGACATTAAATCTACTTCATTTGTCATCTAATACATTTTACACCTATTCTTATTACTTGAGTCTACTTGATTTCCTATTCTTAATATATATATATATATATATATATATATATATATATATATATATATATATATATATATATATATATATATATATATATATATATATATATATATATATTCAAAGAAAAAAGTTAAGAAACATATAGAGCTTTATAACTTTTTTTTACATAATATTTTATAAAAAAATTATATACCTGATTTCCTATATATTAACCATTAGAGACATGTAAAGAATTTGAAAAAACCAACATTTTTAATATGCATATGTACACTTTGAAGCAGGGGCGAATCCACGTTTACAGCAAGAGTGTCCATGGACACCCCTTGCTTTTGAATTTTTTTTTATAAGTTATATAACAAATATTTTATGGACACCTGTTAGAAATTAATTTCACATATGATATATACATATATTCATCCGTATATTAAGAGATATTTATTCAGAAAGCTTATCTCTAAATATCTTAATCAAATCTGATTTTTTTTTCAAATTGTTAAATACAAAGAAAATGAACATGTCAGTGGCACTTCATCGTTGTCACTTAAGAAGACAATTTATTCATTTTTGTTAGAATGTAGATTGATTCCACACAGGATCGAGGACAAGGTTATGATGGAGTTAGTAACATGAGAGGTGCATTTAATGGCTTGAAGACCTTGATTATGAAAGAAGTAGAATCTGCACATTATATTCATTGTTTCGCCATCAGTTAAAGTTAGCACTTGTGTTTGTTGCAAACCACCCCGACATTAATGACTTTTTTGAGTTGGTTTCTCGTTTGCTAAACATGATTGGATCTTCTTACAAACGTCGAGACAAGTTAAGAGACAAACAATCAACAAAAGTGGTGGAAGCATTAGCTGCAGGTCTTTTTTATTGTATGTTCTTGTTTTATCCTGATTTATATTACTTTTTTGCTAATTCTTTATGTTAATTTTAGCTGACATCGAAAGTGGTACAGGTTTGAATCAAGAAGTTGGTATCAAACGACCCGGTGATACTCATTGGGGTTCGCATTATCGTTCACTCCTAAACATTAACAAAATATATTCTTCAATTTGTGAAGTACTAGAAGACATTGTAGAATATAGTAACTGTCAAGATCATAGAGTAGAAGCACGTCGTCTTTTGAAGTCGTTACGAACATTTCATTTTATATTTTTCCTACACTTGATGGTTGATATCTTAGGGGTCACAAATGATTTGAACACCATATTATAAAAGAGAGACCAAGATATTGTAAATGCCATGCATCAATTGAGGTCCTCTAAGGAAAGACTTAAAGAAATTAGGAATGAAGGGTGGGATCCACTGTTAAAAGATGTTATGCTGTTTTGCGAAAAATATGATATTGAAAATTTAAGTATGAAAGCTCCCTATTACAATGGACTAAGTCGCTGCAAAGATTCACATGTTAGCAACTACAAAGTTTATTTATCTTTCACAATTTTTTTGATTAACAATTACCAAGTTTTTCTATTTTGTAGATTAATTGCTTGCACCATTACAAAATTGATGTATTTATTGCGGTCATCGATACGCAATTGCAAGAGCTTCATAATCGCTTTAACGAAGTAAACACAACATTAATTGTTTAGATGGCTTCTTTGTGTTCAAACAACTCTTTTAAAGCATTTGATGTGGAGGCATTGCTTAAAATGGCTAAATTTTACCCTAATGAGTTCCCAGAACATGACCTTGGAGCACTTAGAGCAGAGCACTTAGAGCAAATCTTCAAAATTATATTATGGATATACGTGGAGATGAAAGGTTTAATAACTTGAAGGGAATTCGAAACTTGAAAAAGATGATGGTGGAAACAAACAAGCATACTATATATCCACCGGTATATCTTATTCTAAAATTAGCATTGATTTTACCCGTTGAAACATCAACTGTGGAACGAGCATTTTCAGCGACAAAATTGATAAAGAATGATTTGCGCAATAAAATGAGTGATCAATTAATGAATGATTGTCTAGTGTCATATACTGAGACAGAGATATTAGATAGTATTGGCAATGATGCACTTATTGATTATTTTTAAAATATGAGAATTCGTCGTGAACAATTGTAATGCATTTACTTGTACATTATGAATTATGAATTATATATATATATATATATATATATATATATATATATATATATATATATATATATATATATATATATATATATATATATATATATATATATATATATATATACTCACACACATATTTTAAAAAAGTAATGAGTATTCACCGACAAATCGAAGACATCGAAGGAACGCCGACGAATCATTTGACGGATCGATGACAGATCGAGTTCCATTCTTCATTAACCGGCAGCAAGCATGAAGTTGTGCGTCTGAGGTGGTCGGATCTAGCGGTAAGAATGAAATTTTGTGTGTGCATGTTCTTATTTCTTATCCCCTCTTTGAATTTTGTTTGACGTAGTTTTAAGGTTGTGTTAGGATAATAATTTAATTTAATGTAAAATTTCAAAACTACCCATATCCATTTATCGATCCAGAATTTGTTATACATTCACACAATAGTTAATGTTCATATATGATATATATATATATATATATATATATATATATATATATATATATATATATATATATATATATATATATATATATATATATATATATATATATATATATATATATATATATATATATATATATATATATATATATCAGTAAATTACAATAATGGTCCATGTGGTTTGGCCCAACTTTCAATAATAGTCCAACTTTTGAAATTTCACTTTATGGGTCCACAAGTTTTCATTTAGCTTGTAAAAGTAGTCCATTATCCAGTTAAAAAGACTAAAACATCATTTTTAATTTCTTTTTCATTTTCTTTTAAGATATTAATTTTAGGTAATTAAAAAAATAAAAAATAAACCCAAACCAATCCCTATCCTTTTTCTCTCTCTCTCTCTCTCTCTCTCTCTCTCTCTCTCTCTCTCTCTCTCTCTCTCTCTCTCTTTATAGGCATTGCTTCACCCATCTTCGACGCAGTAGAAACTGGATCGTAAAATGGAACAATCGCCTTACATGTGATACTCGCTAGAGCCTGCTCACGTATCCTCACACGCGCATGACGAGATGCGAGCTTGTTGGTGTTGGATTAAGGTGTCGAAGCCATAACTATAATTTAGAGATATACTTAATTGACAGCAGCACAGTCCTTTTTGGGTTGCCCTGATAACTGGCAGAGGACAATATGACTTATTAAAAGAGAGATAGATTGATTTATTAATATATTATGAGAATAATATATTAATTAGAAATCATAATATTTAATTAATAATTAATCATAAATTAATTTGAATTAATTTTGGGATTAATTAGATTATTTAAAAGTGCAGGGGCTGAATTGTAATTGTTCAATAGTTGAGCAATAGACAACTAGAATACCTAATGGGTTGGACGAAATTATACGCTTGGAGCCTAGTGAATTTTGAAACCCATATAAGGGTATTGGCATTATTTATGGCAGTGATAAGTAGATTCAGTTATATGATAAAAGCCTTATCATATCTGGAATTTAAATAAGGCAGTTATACTCGTTATTCTTTCTTGCTTGCTAAGTTCTGGACTTCTGGGTGTGAGCCATTAGAGGCCCCTCCCCTCTCTCCCTAGTCTTTCTTGCTAAAAGCCTTATCCTCCCCTCATATTCACACCAAACACAAGGCCCCTCCCCTCTCTCCCTAGTCTTTCTTGCTTGCTAAGTTCTGGGTGTGAGCCATTAGAGGCACGACACTTATGGTGCTAGCATCCAAAGGTCAAAGGAATTAAATTTATTCCTTATGAATTTTATTTTGGCCTTAGTTATAGGTTCAATTGAGAAAAACATAGACCCATATTAAGGTGCATGTGAACTTAAGATTTAAGGTCATTGTTTGCATAGAACCCTATAGTGGTATCAGAGCCATGCTGTTTTTCTATTGAACTGCTATAATAGAAAATTGAATTTAGGGTTTATAGAAATTAAATTCTTGCACCCATAAATGTCGACTAAGACAAGGGTTTTGGAAACCCTGGCCTCCACCCTGTGTTTTTCGAAAATTATATGTGCCTCCTTAGGGTTTTTCCATTTTTGGTAAATATGATTATTTAATAAATGGAAACCTTGGCCCTTATTTTTGAAAAACTTAGTGGGCAAGGATAGGATTAAATTAATTGATTTAATTTGTTAATCCTACATTGATTTAATTTATTTAATTGTTAACTAAAAGATAAATCAATACATCTTATATATATTATTACAATATTAATATTTCTATATAAGATTAAGTCAGTCAAATCGCTAGTATGTCTCATTCACAAAATTGGTCTATAACAGGGGTATAAGGAAATTGTCTATAAAATGATGGTTGAATGGGTGTCCACTCTCATCCACCGCTTCCTTGATCAGTGGAGTGTCGTTAGCAGAACGGGTTTGATGGGACGAACCTAATCTCATTAAAGTATAATGTTATTAGACAAAGTACTAGAACCTTAATAAAATCCCATCTAGTTGCTTTAGGAAAATGTGAATAGTATGCTAACCCATGAAATCACACATTACACTTTATAAATCGTTAGTGGAGCGTGTGTGGTTAACCGACATACTAATAGGGATTCATAAAGAGTGGTAATGGGTATGTCATAAATTATCATTATTGATGAAGCACGAGTGGTTAACCGGCACATCAATCGAGATGATAAACGACAATGAGGTTACCAAGCGATTTGCATGGTTATTCACACCTTGTTTGTGATCATCGGTATCCCAGTCACAAACAGAAGGGCATAATCCGAGATTAAACATGCCATTAATTAATTCAATGAATCTCAAAAGATCTAGGAATTTCACTTAATATGATTATCTTCCGCGGTGAAATTGGCAAATCGTCATTTACCTACATTTATATGATTTGCAATTAGATTACGGCATCCCTCTTCTAAGTTATCAATCACATAGTTGGATCCTAGCTTTAATATTTATTATTGGGTAAATATTAAGGATTGTCACAATCTAATTAAAACCATCTTCTTTTATAGATGTCTACCCCTAATGCTTCTGCTACTCCATTCGCTCCCCACTCTAACCATAACACCAACTTCACATCGATCCTTTCGCTCAGTTCGAAGGTGACATTAGATGGCACCAACTATAACGATTGGATGCGAAATATCAAGATGATGCTTAGGTTCGAGGACAAAGAGTATGTTCTCGAAAAGGAGCTCATCGAGATCGATCAAGGAACCGCTACTCCTGAGGAATGTGCCTCATACAAGAAACACTACGACGACGCCACCAAAGTGTCGTGCATCATGGTCGCCACTATGGTCCCCAAATTGCAAAGGTTCTATGAGGACTACTGGCTATACGAGATAAACAAGGACCTTATGGAAAAGTTCCATAACCGAGCTCGTCAGGAAAAGTATGAAGTGGTCAAAGCACTCATGGCCTGCAAAATGAAGGAGGGAGAGTCTGTATGCGGCCACGTGCAAAGAATGCAAAGATACATGGAACTCCTTGTGAAACTGAATTTGCACTTTGACAAGGAATTGGCTATTGACATAGTCTTAAACTCGTTTCCCTGTTGTTATGATCACTTTATCCTAGCGTATCATTTGAACAACAGTGAGACTACTCTTGCACAGTTACACAACATGCTACAGACCGCTGAAGCTGGAATGAAGGGTAAAGGTGTATCCTCCGCTTCTAGCAACGCTCCCGTTCTGGCTATTGGACAAGGAAAGGGGAATAAGAGGAAGGGTCCTCCAAAACAAAACTGGAAGGGAAAGTCCCATGTCGGGTCATCTAGCAATGGCTCAAAGGCAAAGTCTGGTTCTGACGTTCCTCTCGTCTCGAATCCCAAAGAAGTCGATTGCTTCTACTACAATGAGAAGGGACACTGGAAACGAAGCTCCCCTAAGTACCTGTAAGACATCAAGGATGGTAAAGCAAAACCATCGTCTATAGGTACATACACTATCTCTAATAACTCGTCATCTTCTCATTCTTGGGTCCTAGATACAGGATGTGGTTTTCACATTTGTTCTGATCTACATGGAATAAAAGAAAGTAAGGAGATTGAGCATAGAAGGATGAACTTGATCATGGGAAACAGGCGATCGTCACCTGTCACCAGGATTGGATTTTATAGTCTTATGCTTAGTGATGATGTTAGATTAGATTTGATTGATTGTTGCTACTGGCCTGAAATGGCTCGTAACATTATTTCATTTCACGCTTTATTTAGACAAGGATATAGATATTCATTTGATAATGTGAATGGATCTATTTCGGCTTATAAAAATGGTTTTTTTATATTTAATGGCTTACCTTGTGATGGTGTGTATGAAACTATGATGTTTGTAGACAACTTAGGTAATGCTGTATTTCAAATTGATTCGTCTAACGGTGTAGATAAAGCGTGCTTGTGGCATTGTCGTCTTGGACACATTAACAAGAAATGCATCGCCCAACTCCAAAAGGATGGAGTGTTGGAAACATTTGACCTAAGGCCAGATGATGAATGCGAACCTTGTCTTTTGGGAAAGATGACAAAATCACCTTTCACGGGGTCTTGTGAAAGAGGTGCAGGTCCGCTGGATCTCGTACACACCGATGTGTACGGACCCTTCAGATCAACCACAAGGGATGCAAATCGATTTTATGTGACTTTTACTGATGATTACAGCAGATTTGGGTATATCTACTTAATCAAACACAAGTCAGAAACCTTTGAAAAGTTCAAAGAGTTTAAACATGAAGTCGAGAATCAATTGGGCAGGAAGATAAAGATGCTTAGATCCGATAGAGGCAGTGAGTATCTTAGTATCGAGTTCCTAGACTATCTTAAGGAATGTGGAATAGTTTCACAATTGACCCCTCCCAAAACACCTCAATTAAACGATGTTGCTGAGAGGCGTAATCAAACCTTGTTGGACATGGTTCGTTCCATGATGAGTCGAGCTTCTCTTCCTATTCACTTCTGGGGGTATGCCTTAGAGACAGCCGCCCATATCCTTAATCTTGTCCCTACTAAAAGGTTGCCAAAACACCTCACGAAATGTGGACAGGGAAAGTTCCCTTGTTGGAACATATCAAAGTCTAGGGTTGTGAAGTTTTTGTAAGACGAGAAACTCATGACAAACTAGAAGCCAGAAGTGAGAGATGTTATTTCATTGGTTACCCAAAGCAGTCCTTTGGACATTTGTTCTACAGACCAAGTGAGGACGTGGTCTTTGTCGCACGAAGAAATTCAAGAGTCAACTGATGAAGGAACCTTAGTTAACACTAGCACTCAACCAGAGGAACTAGTTCCTGTTGAACCAATAAACACTTCATTACCTCCTAGACGCTCCGGTAGAGTTAGCATGTCACCTAAGTTTTATGGATTCCATATCACTTCAGATGGTGACATGTTTATCAGTGATGGTACACTGGTAAATCTGGATGAACCAGCTAACTACAAGGAAGCAATGGCAGGCCCTGAGACTGCTATGTGGAAAGAGGCAATGGACAGCAAGATCAAGTCCATATATGACAATCAAGTTTGGAACTTGGTTGACAATATACCAGGTTGAAAGACAGTTGGGTGCAAATGGATTTTCAAGAAGAATACCGATATGGATGGAAAGGTACACATTTTCAAAGCTCGGCTGGTTGCAAAAGGTTTCACTCAAACCCCTGGGGTTGACTATGACGAAACCTTCTCACCAGTGGCCAAGATAAAGTCTATTAGGATAATGCTCGCCATAACTGCATTTCATGATTATGAAATTTGGCAGATGGATGTCAAGACCGCTTTCGTTAATGGGAAGTTGGCTGAGGATGTTTACATGAATCAGCCAGAGGATTTTGTAAATGAAAAGTTTCACAATAGAGTGTGTAAGCTTGAGAAATCAATTGAAACAACATCTCGCAGCTGGAATCTCTGCTTCCATGAGAAAGTCAATTAGTTTGGATTCTCTAAGAGTGAAGATGAGTCTTGTGTATATCAAGGCTAGTGGGAGTACAGTCACTTTTCTGGTGCTTTATGTCGATGACATATTGCTCATTGGAAACGACATTCCAACCTTGCAAGAAGTTAAATCTTGGCTTGGGAAGTGTTTCTCCATGAAAGACCTGGGAGAAGCTGCCTATATTCTCAGGATACGAATATTGAGAGGTAGGAAGAAGAGACTGATTGGACTCAGTCAAAGTGTTTACTTGGAAAGAGTACTAAAGAGGTTTAGTATGGAAAACTCCAAGGAAGGAGAGCTACCAATCCAAAGTAATGCCAAATTGAGTAAGACTCAAAGTCCCTTTACAGATAAAGAAATAGCAGAAATAAGTCGGGTACCTTACGCTTCAGCTGTAGGGTCGATCATGTACGCTATGACATGTACCCGCCCTGACGTGGCCTTTTCCTTCAGCATGGTCAGTCGCTATCAGGGCAATCTAGGAAAGGCACATTGGACAGCGGTTAAAAACATACTCAAGTATCTGCGGAGGACAAAAGACTTGGTCCTAGTCCTTGGTGGCAGTGATACATTGAGAGTAAGTGGATACAGTGACGCCAGCTTCCAGACAGATAGAGACAATTATCGGTCTCAGTCGGGCTGCGTACTTCTGTTAAACGGTGGAGCGGTTACATGGAAAAGTTCCAAGCAGGAGACAGTGGCTGATTCAACTTGTGAATCAGAGTACATAAGTACAAGTGAAGCCTCTAAGGAAGCGGCTTGGCTAAAGAATTTTATCGGTGACCTTGGAGTAGTCCCGACAATTCAGGAGCAAATAGAACTCTTCTGTGATAATGAAGGAGCGGTGGCCTTAACCAAGGAACCGCAAGATCATGGAAAGTCCAGACATATCGACAGAATGTACCATAACATCAGACATAGAGTAGAAGAATGTCACATCATTGTAAAGAGGGTATCATCTGAGGACAACCCTGCAGATCCTCTGACAAAGGGTCTGAGCAAGGTGAAGCACTATCAGCATGCTAGGAGCATTGGACTGAAGGATGATATTAGTTTTTAGTAATTAGATAGCTATTTCGAAACTTGTAACAAAGTAAATGTAATTGACATTTGGTGATTAAATAATGGAGAATTATTTATGACTATTGTCCACTACCATTTGTCAATAGTTCATTATTGTGTTTCAATATTGCATGTTTTACTTCCCGAATAATTTGATTATTCAAAAGTCCACAGTTGCTCATACTTTCGGAAGTAAGTAGTGAATTAACACTGTCATGAATTGAATTGTAGACTGTCTAAGGAGTTAGATATGGCAATGAGAATTGCTGCAATATTCATGAGTACTTAGAAATGGAGATTTGAGTATTGGACCAACCTGCACTTAGAGAATTACTTCCTGGATTATATCACGAGTAATTCTGAGACGATAATATCTTATGGTCTTGAAACGGAGACATATGAGTTGAAATTTACAAGTCGGTTATGCATTGATAATGAGTAAACGCATCGATAACTCGATGTTATAAAACCTATTGTTGTGCACGATTTGATGAGTAAAAGACACAAGCATATGAGTCAAATTTTATTCGTTCCTTTTGCCCTAACGTGAAAAAGCGATATCTATGGGCCCCTCAGTGATTTGGCGATGACTTCTAGTGTTGGGTCCGGCCAGGACTAAATTGATGTGTTCAATTAGAAGTCCTATATCATCACAAATCGGGAATCAGGAAACAGAGTATCAGACTGAGATTGATTCTAATCCATGTCTTAAGTCCGAATGATATCTTGTAGAACGAAGGATCATATGATCACTTATCTAAGGACATGTAACTGACTAGGTCAGAGTTTGGCAGCGGCTTTTGGAAGCTACACTTTGCTGGTCAATTTGGAAGCTATATGGAATTATAGTTATAGACTTATCCAAGTGGGAGACTGTTGGATTAAGGTGTATAAGCCATAACTATAATTTAGAAATATACTTAAGGGTTATTGTTACTGTAGCACAACAAAGTTTGGTTATTTGTTCGGATTGGTCACTGAAGTTTTTTTTTGCGCAATAGGTCCCTAAAGTTAAATTTTACGTCCTAAATAGGTCATCGACGTTAAAACTAACTGATTTTTACGTTAGTGTAGGGACCTATTTAACACGTAAATTAAACTTTAGTGACATGTTGCACAAAAAAAAAAAAACTTCAATGACCAATTCAGAAAAAAAAACTTCAGTGACCTATCGCAACCACAAAGACAATAGTCTGTCTCAATCTCGCCCTCTTCGTCTCGAATCTCTCTTCTCTGTTCCGCTCTCTCTCGCCCTCTCTCTATCTTTTTTTCTAGTATTGATCGTGAATCACAGCCGCCGCCGGTGCGGTGCGATTTTTATTTTCATAAAAGCCAAAAAATTTCGGTGCGGTGCGATTTTTAATTTTATAAAAACCGTAAAATACTGAACCGCGCCGCTTGTAAGAACCGAACCGCAAATCGCAATATAAACCGAACCACACCGTGTATCTTATATTAAAACTAAAAAAACTGCAAGAAAAACCGAAAAAACGCATCGCATTAAAAAAACCACATTGTTCGGTAAAAACCGAAAAACCTCATCGCCCTTAAAAAACCACACTATTCTGTTAAAACCGAAAAACCGCATCACATTAAAAAACCACACTGTTCAGTTATTTTGTAGGAAAAACCGCATTTGCGGTTTGCGGTTCGGTTATCATCAAAACTGCATCGCAGGTTTTATAGAGGAATTTGATAGCGGAGGTTTCATAGGAGAATTTGATATTCCTAATAGATTAAATGGGCACGTCATCTCGTAGTTTCATCAGAGTCGATTTCCTGCTACGACTATCTACATGGTTAGAAACAGGCAAAACAGTCCGGCAACGAGTCCTAGCCTTCTGTTACTTTGACGACTTAGAAGAAATGTTGGTGAATGACCACCGTTTAACCCGTTTATCCTTCTCCGTGGACCCACAAGCACACCGTAAGAACCCAGTAGTGGTACAGAGGAATACAACACGGACAGCGGTTGTGATTCACGATCAATACCAGAAAAAGAGATAGAGAGATGGCGAGAGAGAGCAGAACAGAGAAGAGAGATTCGAGACGGAGAGTGCGAGATTGAGACCGACTATGGTATTTGTGGTCGCGATAAGTCACTGAAGTTTTTTTTTTCCGAATTGGTCACTGAAGTTTTTTATTTGTGCAATAGGTCACTAAAGTTTAATTTCCGTGTTAAATAGGTCCCTACACTAACATGAAAACCAGTTAGTTTTAACGTCGATGACCTATTTAGGATGTAAAATTTAACTTTAGTGACCTATTGCGCAAAAAAAAACTTCAGTGACCAATCCGGACAAATTATCGAACTTTGTTGTGCTACAGTAACAATAACCCTATACTTAATTGACAGCAGCACAGTCCTTTTGGGTTGCCCTCATAACTGGCAGAGGACAAGATGACTTATTAAGAGAGAGAGATAGATTGATTTATTAATATATTATGAGAATAATATATTAATTAGAAATCATAATATTTAATTAATAATTAATCATAAATTAATTGGAATTAATTTTGGGATTAATTAAATTAATTAAAAGTGCAGGGGTTGAATTGTAATTGTTCAATAGTTGAGCAACAGACAACTGGAATACCTAATGGGTTGGACGAAATTCCAGGCTTGGAGCCTGGTGAATTTCGAAACCCATATATGGGTATTGGCATTATTTATGGCAGTGATAAGTATGTTCAATTATATGATAAAAGCCTTATCATATCAGGACTTTAAATAAGGCAGTTATACTCCTTATTGCTTATCACCTAGAAACTATAAATAGAGGCCTCCTCCTCCCCTCATATTCATGCCAAACACAAGGCCCCTCCCCCTCTCTCCCTAGTCTTTCTTGCTTGCTAAGTTCTGGGTGTGGGCCATTATAGGCACGACACTTGTGGTGCTAGCTTCCAAAGGTCAAAGGTATTAAATTTATTCCTTATGAGTTTTATTTTGTGCTTAGTTATAGGTTCAATTGAGAAAAACATAGACTCATATTAAGGTGCATGTGAACTTAATATTTTAGCTCATTGTTTGCATAGAACCCTATAGTTTGCCGCATGCACCCTCCCGTTGCAAGGTATACAGAGGAAGGCAGAGTCTGTTCATCTTTCCCAAGAGCCCAAAGCCATCAAGAACAAGGTCAGATACCTATTAGATCTGGGGTTACACGTACCTTACACCTGTCCATTTACAAGGACTATCATCATCTTTATTCCAAGAAGCCAGTTTAACATCTAGATCTTGAAGGTCTGCCTTAAATACAATCAAGCCCAGCGTGTCATCAACCAGAGTTGGATTCAAAGATTTCACGGGCACTCGTAAGCCATGTAATAAGAACAATCAAGGATATCATTTACTATTCATCATCTTCTTCCATACTTCTTAGAATGGTAACAATGTAAATACGATTTGATGATCTTCAACAATTATATTCGAATTAAATATTCAAGATGAATTTCGATCCTGTCATCGATGATAATATCAGCTTTCAATTTATAAAATTCTATTACACTTACTTCAAAAGGAAATCATTCTCCAAATACCATCACTCGTTTTTTCCCGATAGGATCAACTTCCTGCCAAAGTCAAAATCGGCTATTGGAACACCAAATTGGCGACCTCGGTTAGCGTTTTATTGTAATTGGATTCGCTAATATCACGAATTGGGAACTGAATCGAAGAATAGACGGGATCGAAAGGAAGCTGTACCAGGTGTCATCGTTTTAGCGACAAGTTTGCTCCTTGATGGGATCTGGTGTCGTCGTTTTTTTTTTCTTGCCCATGACTTCGCACTTGTGTTGATCACCGGTCACTGAACTGTTTGGTTTCTTGTCGACAAGGGTAAGTGAAAGGTTTTCTGCAACTATGAACTAAAATTCCTAAGTTCACATGCAATCTATATAGATCTAAGTTTTTCTTCTAATTAAACATATGACAATTCCTAGTAGGCCAGGAAAATAAACTAAAAAGAAAGATCAAGAAAAACTAACCTTTAGTGAATCTTGGAAGCAAAGCAACAGAGATCTCTTGCCTCAAATGCAGTCACACCCACCAGGAGGTATTTGGCCGAAAATTCTAGAGAGAAAGAGGGTACAAATCGTGCTTTTAGGGTTAGGGAGAGCCTCCCTATTTATAGCCTCCATGTGGTGATCAGATAATCGTTACAGATAAGCCTTTTTGAATTCGAATTAAGATAAACTATTATTTTAATCATTCAAACACCATTTATCTATAATATATATATAGATTTCGAAAATATATATATCTATATATATATATTTTCGGCCACCACATGGTCACTAACACTGCCACTTACTCAACTATCGAATAATTACAGTTTTAGTCCCTGCACCTTTAATTAATCAATTTAACTGCCAAATTAATTCCAATTAATTCCAGAAAAATTTCTAATTAATTATTATAGTTTCTAATTAATATATTAACACTTAAATATATTAATAAACTATTTATTTAATTTCTATTGATTTATTAATCACATAATAAATCAACCTTTCTCTCTACCGGACTTTCTGCCAATCCTCCAACTATGAGGGCAACCCAAATGGACTATGCTACTATTAATTAGGTAAATATTAATTATTAGTCATGGCTTAGACACCTAATCCAACAGTCTCCCACTTGGATAAGTCTATGACTAAAATTACCAATTTACCCTCTAACTAATTAGCAACTGTAGCTTCCTAGAAACCGATGCCGAACTCTGACCTAGTCAGTTCTTTCCAATGATAAGTGATCAGATGATCCTCCGTCCAACAAGATATTTTTCAGACTCAGGACATGGATTAAGATCAATCCTTGTCTGATTCTCTGTTTCCCGATTTCTGATTTGCATATGACTTTAAGACTACCAATTTACCATGTCAATTTAGTCCTGGTTGGCCAACCCTTTAGTCAACTTCAAAATCATCGAGAGGCCTACAGATATCTGTTTTCCCGACAGGGTCAAGGGACGAATAAGTTTTGACTCATATACTTATGTCTTTTACTAGTCAAATCATTCACAACAATACGTTTTATAACACCGTGTTACCGATGCGTTTTCGCATTGTCAATGAACAACCGCTTGGTAAAACATAACTTATATGTCTCTACTTAAAGATCAAAAGATGTTATCGTCTCAACATTGCTTATGATGAAATCCATGAAGCAATCAGTTGAGCGTGGGTTTATCCAATACTCAAATCCCTATTTTCTAAGTACTCATGAATATTGTAGCAATCTTATTGCTATGTCTAACTCATTAGACAATCTACAAAACAATTCACGACAGTCTTCATTCATACTTACTTCCCAAGAAGTATGAGTGACTGTGGATATTCGAATAATAATTAAATTACTCAGGAAGTAAACATGCAAAATTGAAACACAATAATAAACAATCAACAAATGGTAGTATCAAATACTCATCAACAAAACTATATTATTAATTCACCAAAGTTAATTACATTTATATTGCAACAAGTTTCAAAATCCTATCTAATTACAAAAACTAATATCATCTGTTAATCCTATGCGTCGTGCATGCTGATAGTGCTTAACCCTACTCAGAGCCTTTGTCAATGGATCTACAGGATTATCTTCTGATGATACCCTCTTCACTACGAGGTGACCTTCTTCTACCTTATGTCTTATGTAGTGGTACTTTCTGTCGATGTGTCTGGACTTTCCATGATCTCTCGGTTCCTTCGTCAAAGCAACCGCTCCTTCATTATCGCAGAAAAGTTCCACAGGCTCCTGAATACTCGGGACTACTCCAAGGTCACCGATGAAGTCCTTCAGCCAAGCCGTTTCTTTTGCCGCTTCACTCGCTGCGATGTACTCTGATTCGCACGTTGAATCAGCCACCGTCTCTTGCTTGGAACTTTTCCAAGTCACTGCTCCCCCATTCAACAGGAATACCCAGCCTGACTGAGACCGACCATTGTCTCTATCTGTCTGAAAGCTGGCATCAGTATACCCGTCAACTCTCAAGGTATCACTGCCACCAAGGACTAAGACAAAGTTCTTCGTCTTGCGCAGATACTTGAGTATGTTTTTGACCGCTGTCCAATGTGCCATACCAAGGTTCCCCTGGTATCGACTGACCATGCTCAAGGCAAAGGCCACGTCGGGACGAGTACACGTCATGGCATACATGATCGACCCCACAGCCGAAGCATAAGGTACTCGACTCATGTCCGCAATTTCCTCGTCTGTACTTGGACTCTGAGTCTTACTCAGCTTAGCATTACTTTGCATTGGTAGCTCTCCCTTCTTGGAATTTTCCATACTAAATCTTTTCAGTACCTTGTCCAAGTATGTACTCTGACTAAGTCCAATTAGTCTTTTCTTCCTATCTCTTAATATTCTTATCCCGAGAATATAGGCTGCCTCTCCTAGGTCTTTCATGGCAAAACACTTCCCGAGCCAAGACTTGACATCTTGCAAAGTCAGGACATCGTTTCCCATGAGCAGTATGTCATCTACATACAGAACCAGGAAGGTGACTATACTCCCACTAGCTTTGACATATACGCAAGACTCATCCTCGCTCCTAGAGAAACCAAATTCTTTGACTTTCTCGTGGAAACAAAGATTCCAGCTGCGAGAAGCTTGTTTTAATCCATAGATGGATTTCTCAAGCTTACACACTTTGTGAGGATACTTTGCATCAACAAAACCCTCTGGCTGATTCATGTAAACATCCTCAGTCAACTTCCCATTAAGGAAAGCGGTTTTGACGTCCATCTGCCAAATTTCATAATCATGAAATGCAGCTATGGCCAGCATAATCCTAATTGACTTTATCTTAGCCACTGGTGAGAAGGTCTCATCATAGTCAATCCCTGGGGTTTGAGTAAAGCCCTTCGCAACCAGTCTTGCTTTGAAAGTGTGTACCTTTCCGTCCATGTCGGTCTTCTTCTTGAAGATCCATTTGCACCCGACTGTCTTTCGACCCGGTACATTGTCAACCAAGTTCCAAACTTGATTGTCATATATGGACTTGATCTCGCTGTCCATTGCCTCTTTCCACTTGGCAGACTCAGTGCCCGCCACCGCTTCCCGGTAGTTAGCAGGTTCATCCAAATTTATCAGTGTCCTATCACTGACAAACGTATCTCCATCCGTAGTTATATGGAATCCATAAAACTCGGGTGGCATGCTAACTCTACTGGAACGCCTAAGAGGTAAGGATATATCAGTCGGACCAACAGGAACTTCTTCCTCTTGTTGGTTGCTAGTTTCTCCTAAGGTTGCATTGTCGGGTAACTCTTGAATTTCTTCAAGGTCAATGGTACTCCCACTGTCCTCTTTGAATATGAGTTCTCTCTCTCGAAAGAATCCCCGTCTCGCTACAAAGACCACGTCCTCGCTTGGTCTGTAGAACAGGTATCCAAATGACTGTTTGGGATATCCAATGAAAAAACATTTCTCGCTTCTCTCTGCGAGTTTATCGTGAGTCTCTCGTCTAACGAAAGCCTCACAACCCCAGACTTTGATATGTGCTAATGAGGGAACTTTCCCCGTCCACATCTCATGAGGTGTCTTAGCAACCTTCTTAGTAGGGACAAGATTAAGGATGTGGGCGGCAGTCTCTAAGGCATACCCCCAGAAGTGAATGGGAAGTGAAGCTCGACTCATCATGGAACGAACCATGTCTAACAGGGTTCGGTTACGTCTCTCGGCAACACCGTTCAACTGTGGTGTTCGAGGAGGCGATAACTGTGAAACTATTCCACATTCCTTTAGATAGTCTAGGAACTCGATACTAAGATACTCTCCGCCTCTGTCGGACCTGAGCATCTTTATCTTCCTGCCCAATTGATTCTCAACTTCATTTTTGAACTCTTTGAACTTTTCAAAGGTGTCTGACTTGTGTTTGATTAAGTAGATATACCCGTATCTACTAAAATCGTCAGTGAAGGTCACGTAGAACCGCGTGCCGTCTTTTGTGGTAGATCTGAAGGGACCACACACATCTGTGTGTATGATGTCCAAAAGACCTTCACCTCTTTCAAAGGACCCTTTGAATGGTGATTTAGTCATCTTGCCCAAAATACAAGACTCGCATACATCATCCGATTTGAGGTCGAATGATTCCAACACTCCATCCTTTTGGAGTTGGGCGATGCGTTTCTTGTTAATGTGCCCAAGACGACAGTGCCACAAGCACGCCTTTTCTACACCACTAGAAGAATCAATAAAGTTTACACTATGACCTAAATTGTCTACACATTGAACAGTTTCATACACACCATCACAAGGTAAAGCAGTAAATACAGAAATACCATTTTGAAAAACAGAAATGGAACCATTACTATTATCAAACGAAAACTGTAATCCTTGTCTAAACAATGCATGAAATGAAATAATATTCCTTGCCATTTCTGGCGAATAGCAACAATTAATAAGTTCTAAACAAACACCACTGCTGAGCACTAAACTATAAGTCCCAATCTTGGTCACAGGCGACGATCTCCTATTCCCCATGATCCGGTTGAGTCTACCGTGCTCCACCTCCCTGCTTTCCCTTAGGCCCTGCAAATCAGAACAATTGTGAAAACCACATCCTGTATCAAGGACCCAAGAACTGGAAGATGGTGAGTTTTTAAAGATAGTGTAAATACCTGCTGAAGTCGGCTTGACTTTGCCATCCTTCAAGTCTTGCAGGTATGTAGGGCAGCTTCTCTTCCAATGGCCCCGTTCCTTGCAATAGAAGCACTCTGCCTCCTTGGGATTGGCATTATGAGGAATGCCAGAAGTCTTGGGTTTGGAGCCGCTGCTGGACGATCCAACATGCACCTTTTCCCTCCAATTCTGTTTAGGAGGGCCCTTTCTCTTCTTCCCTTTTCCACCAGCAATTGCCAGGACGGCTTGATTAGCAGCGGGTATACTCTTACCCTTCATTCCGTCCTCGGTGGTGCGGAGCATGCGATGCAGTTCGGCCAGAGTGGCCTGGGAGTTGTTCAGATGATACGCCAGTGTGAACTGGTCATATGAACTAGGCAGAGAATTCAGCACTATGTCTACAGCCAAATCCTCGTGAACTGGCATCTCAAGCTTCCGAAGCCTTTCCACGTACCCTTGCATTCTCTGCACGTGGTTGCAAATGGACTCTCCATCTCTAGGCTTTGCATTGGTGAAAGCTTTGACTACCTCGTGCCCCTCAATGCGCTCCTGCTTGCGGAACTTTTCCGCCAGCTCTTTGTGCATTTCATAGGGCCAGTAGTCTTCATATATTCTTTGCAACTCTGGGTTCATTGTAGCTATCATGATGCAAGCCACTTTGGTTGCATCATCAGTATGTTTTGCGTATTGAGTGATTTCTTCGGGAGTAGCATTATCATGGTCAATTTCAACCAGCTCGGTTTCTAGAACATACTCTTTATGTTCAAACCTCAGAGCCATCTTGATGTTACGGATCCAGTCATTATAGTTGGTACCGTCCAACGTGACTTTGGAGCATAATGACAAGATTGAGGTAACATTTGAGTTAGAGTGGGGAGCGGATTGTTCGGCAGAAGACATCTATAAAAGAAGATAGTTTTAATTAGACGTATATAATAATCCTTATAATGACCCAATAACAATTATAAGGCTAGGATCCTACAATAACAATTTACAATCTCGAAGAGGTATGCCGTAATCAATATTGTAAATTTTATAAGGTAGGCGAATGACGATTCAGCCAATTCCACCGCGGAAAGATAATCTTATTAAAATGGAATTCCTAGATTCATTGAGATTTATTGAACTGTTCAATAGCATGTTTTAATCTCGGATGTGCCCCACTGTTTGTGAATGGGATACCGAGGATCACAAACCGGGAGTGAATAACCATGCAAATAAGCTTGGTACTCTCGGGGTCAGTTGCCATCTCAAATTGACGTGCCGGTAAACCACACACGCTCCATCAATAATGACAACACCCGAGAAATCCATTGCAACTCTTTATGAACCCCAATTGGCGTGCCGGTAAACCACACACGCTCCACCAATGTTTCATAAAGTGCAATGTGCAATTTCATGGGTTAGCACCAATTCACATTTTTCCTAAAGTAGCTAGATTTGGGTTTTATTTAAAAGGTTCTAGTACTTTGAATAATAACATTATACTTTTAATGAGATTAGGCGGTCCTATCAAACCCGTTCGGCTAATGACCCTCCACTGATCAGGCGAGCGGTGGGTGAGAGTGTTCACCCATTAGACCGCCATTTTATAGGCAGTCTCCTTATACCCACTTTATAGACCAGCTTCGTGAATGAGGCCTACTAATGATTTGACTAACCATTTTGATCTTATACATATAATAATAACTTCCTAATTATAATATATATAAGATGTAATTTTTTAAACCATTTAAAAAATTGTTTCTGGTTTATCTTTTAATTTATTGCCAATTTAAACTATTAAATTTCAAATTAAATTAAACCTTAAAATCGATTTTAATTATATTTTAATTAACCAATTAATTAAATTAATTAAATTTGATATTTTAAACCTTTTAAAATATTTTAGGATTTATCTATTTAATTTTCGCCAATTTAAAGCAATTAAATTTTAAATTAAATTAAATCCTTGAATTATCTTTTAATTACCAATTAATTAAATTAATTCAAATGTAGATAGGTTTTTTTATCAAATTAATCAAATTAATTAAAACCTATCCTAATCCCTTAAATTTCGATTTTTAGGATAAAAGGTTTTAAGGTTTATCTTTTAAACAATTTAAAGTCACCAAAAATAGAATACCTTCTAAACCTAATCCACAAAAATCGCCAAATCTAAGGGGAGGGGCTAGGGTTTTCAAAACCCTTACCCTAGATGTCGATTTGCACTAATTAGGGTTTAGGAACAATAAACCCTAATTACTAGGAACACAGTTATAGCAATTTAATAAGAAAAACAACCAAAATGCTCTGATACCACTGAAAGGTTTTCTGCAACTATGAACTAAAATTCCTAAGTTCACATGCAATCTATATAGATCTAAGTTTTTCTTCTAATTAAACATATGACAATTCCTAGCAGGCCAGGAAAAATAAACTAAAAAGAAAGATCAAGAAAAACTAACCTTTAGTGAATCTTGGAAGCAAAGCAACAGAGATCTCTTGCCTCAAATGCAGTCACACCCAGCAGGAGGTATTTGGCCGAAAATTCTAGAGAGAAAGAGGGTAAAAATCGTGGCTTTAGGGTTAGGGAGAGCCTCCCTATTTATAGCCTCCATGTGGTGATCAGATAATCGTTACAGATAAGCCTTTTTGAATTCGAATTAAGATAAACTATTATTTTAATCATTCAAACACCATTTATCTATAATATATATATATATATATATATATTTCGAAAATATATATATCTATATATATATTTTCGGCCACCACATGGTCACTAACACTGCCACTTACCCAACTATCGAATAATTACAATTTTAGTCCCTGCACCTTTAATTAATCAATTTAACTGCCAAATTAATTCCAATTAATTCTAGAAAAATTTCTAATTAATTATTATAGTTTCTAATTAATATATTAACACTTAAATATATTAATAAACTATTTATTTAATTTCTATTGATTTATTAATCACATAATAAATCAACCTTTCTCTCTACCGGACTTTCTGCCAATCCTCCAACTATGAGGGCAACCCAAATGGACTATGCTACTATTAATTAGGTAAATATTAATTATTAGTCATGGCTTAGACACCTAATCCAACAGTAAGTTCATCAATGGTGGCCATTTAAGACTGAAGAACAAGGTGACGATTTAAGACCGAAGAACAAGGCGACGACTTTGAATCGAAAAGGGTTTCTTCTTCACCTCCACAGGAGAGACAGTGGCGAGGTGGGAAATGAAAGTAGATTAGGGGCAAGAAGCAAGCAAGACGAAAGGGCAAGAAATCGTGTGTGTGTGTGTGTGTGTGTGAATCAGGATCGATCGAGAGATAGAGACACCAGATTAGGGGGTTAGGTTTATTTTTGTCTTTTTAATTGATTTAATAATTAATGGATTAAAAAATAAAAAGGAAATAAAAAGGGTAAATTGGTATTTTTACTGGCCAATGGACTACTTCTGCAAGCTAAATGAAACATTGAGGACCCATAAAATGAAATTTCAAAAGTTGGACTCTTATTGAAAGTTGGGTCAAACCACAGGGACCATTATTGTAATTTACTCTATATATATATATATATATATATATATATATATATATATATATATATATATATATATATATATATATATATATATATATATATATATATATATATATAATGGAAAATAAAATATTCTAAAAAGTCAAAAGTGGAATACCATGGCTAAAAGAAATTATAATACATGATTTATTTGAATCCCTTTAACTCACTTTTTCGTAAGAAGAGGGCCATGCTTTGTCTTTTGCATTCTACTTTGGCACTTCTGTTCCCTCCGATGACCATGGTTGTTAACCCACTTTAATATATTTGATATTATAGGTTTAACAATCAATAACCATAGTGTAAACGTATAGAAATATACATGGAGAATAATAGTTATACGTTGTAACAGTCATTCTTTCTTTTTTTAAATATGTTCATATGTTAACCCATTTCAAGGCATTCGATATTTCACTTTTAAGTCATGTGATATTTTGGACAGTTTTTTATGTTTTATCCTAAATACTTTTTTTTAAATAAAAAATTAGCTATCTTTCCTAATTAACCATCTTGTCATGTTAGACAATGAGGTTTTACCCGATAATTCTGTATACGTGGCAAGCTAAAAAAATAAATAAAATGACATGACAATCACTACTAACACCAAAGAAACAAAAAATGACATGACAATTACTATTAAACATTCTATCAAAAGTTGTTAGTACCGTTCCCAATAACAAATGTTGCGAAACATTTCATTCAGGTTCTACTAGGACCAAACCAAAATGTTTAGGTCCGATTTTCTTTCTAATCTTTGTAATTTCCAGTTTAGCACAATACCTTGGTAAAAATCACATAAATCCTTTTGTGCAAATGTAACAAATTAATGTTGCAAAATCTTGAGCAGAGTTGAAGGATTCTTAAACATGATCTCGGATCTTTTGATTTTCAAACTGATATGAGTTTCATGCTTATTTGTCAGAAATATTGTTAGCTGTATCTAGGGGCGGATTTGTTATAGGGTATTGGGGGCTCAAGCCCCTGCTAAATTTCGGACACGTAGCGTAATTTTTATTTATTTATTTATTTTTCTAATAGGGTGCAACCCCGCAAAAAAATTATCTTATTATATTACCTCAGGAAAAAAATTACGGTGCCATGGCTATTGATAAATCTTGTGTACGCCCCTGACTGTATCAAGGCTGGTGACGTTTCTTTTCAAATCCTAAGGCTAAGGGGTGTGGGAGACGGAGAGAGAGCGAGGAGTGGGAGAGAGAGAAAGAGATTAGCCAATGAGAAGGGAAGAAGTGGAAGAGAGGGCGTTCTGGGAACGTCTTCAGGAAGACGCGTGAGGAGGTGTGAGAAGGAGCACGCATGAGAACGGAAGAGGAGGGCGGTGTTTGGCCGCGTTCTAGGCGCCACCTCAGCCAGGACGCGGGTGTGCATCCGGCACACCCCTCAGCCTAAGAAAACATGAATCAAGTTTGGTGAAGTTGCTTTCCTAGTGGTTGCTCTGTACATACTCTCTTATATTATCTTTTTGTTAATGATAATATACTGCATATATTATATGTTTTAAACTTCAAGAAGGGTAGCAAGTTTGAAGCTAAACATCACTCCTTATATGTTAAAGGTGTACTAGAGATTGCAGTTTTGGATATAATGCTTGAATTTGAAACAGAGGAACATGCCACAGTGGTGATTTTTAGACTAGAGAATGACTTTTCAAGGTTCAATGTAGTACCAATTCTTGGCATTGAGTTGAAGTTGAAGTAAAAATTGTTTTGTTTCTTGTTGTACAGTTTTTTATTAAAGTTATAGAGTCCGTAAGATAGGATTTGGATTTTAACTTTGGTGTATAGTTTTTAAGGGATAATGATCCGTAAGGGTAATGAACTTTGTTCTGTATAGGCGTATACACATTTAGTCATTTATGTTTTTTTTTCTACAATTTGTCACTGAACTTATTTTGTGTTTGATTTACCTATGAGCTTTTTAAAATTGTTCACATTTAGCCACTTATGTTTTATTTTTCTCCAGAAATGACCATTAAGTTATTTGTCATATGTATACAAAAAAAATTAATAACCTAATGTGAACAATGGTAAAAGTTAATTATCTTACCAAGTCATTATCCCTTCTAAATAATTCAATTTATTTTGATATTGCTTTATAATTTTACATTTTTTTGCAATTTTAAAATGAAATATAAAAATATTATTTTTATCATTCAATACACTCATTCGATGGTTTGATGAACAATGTGTTTTCTTTGATAAGATGCAGATTCATTCAATAACTTGGAATAACATTTAATTATTCAAATTGGAATCATTTATTTGCCAAAAAAAACATCCAAGTTTGAAAGGAATAGGATTAAGTTGACTTTTCGCCTCCATAGAGGGTGCTTTTGTATTTTACCACAAGGAAATTTTCAAATTTAAGTTGTACCAAATGCATAAACAATAGTCACCCATTCACGTTTACACATGCCAAGAAATGAGATTATGACCGACAACGATCAATTACATCAGAGCCGTCAATCAGCCACCGTCGAAGTGCAATTTACGGTGCCAGTTAAACCGGGAACAAGACCCATGTACGGTGAGGAGCTGGGCTCGACGACTGTCGGCGGTGGAAGTTATTGTAACCGTAGGTTGGCTAATGGCAAACCACAACAATTACAACTCATAATCTAACGTGTGGGGTTTTTGTCATGTGATTGCTCATGCAATATCTGACAAGTACACAATAAACAAAGGTGATCGATTTTTCCAGGTAATGTCTATTATTGTTTAGTCACCACATATACCTAGAATAAATGCATTTTACGTGTACAGTGTACTCTAATGGACAAATCACACCTAAAAAACAAAACAATTCTGATCGATATTTATTTTCACTGTTTAAAATTCTACATAGTAAGTTACATTCAAATAAAAGATGAGAAAAAGATAAATTTGGCAGATTTCCGTAAGCACGAGCATTTCCAAGTTTTAGGGGAAATATTAAGCAAATGACCACCACAATACTCAAAAAAAAGGTGTTGTTTTAACTTAATGTTTTAAAACTTGGGTTTTTAGTTGACCTGGTGTGGTGACCGGATAACGGATCAACCGGTCCAACCGGTTCAACGGCCGGGTTAACCCGGTTTTTTCAATTTCCATATATATATTATATTTTTCAGCATAATTATATATTTATAAAACATAAACAATGTAATTTAATATTTTTTATACCAAAAAATATATTTTGTCGATTTCTATAAGAAAAAATTACTAAATTTGATGAACTAATGGTGGACTATTCTGAAAAGTTTGAGTCTTGAACTCTTTAACCAAGTTTTTAAAGCCAAATTCTAATTTTTTGTTCCAACCGCCGGATCAACTCGGTTCCGGGTCACCGGTCCAACCAGTTTTCAATCCGAATCAGAAATAGCAAAAACCCGGTCATAATTGACCTGCTCTCTTCACGGGTTCACGGTCCAACTGGTTCGACCGGCTAGGTCAACCCGGGTTTTTAATATTGGTTTTAACGAAAACTTTTTTACACAGGGTTAACCTATAAAAATGTATAATAATAAAATATTTTTGTGGTAAAATTTTCAAAAACTATTTTCACAGTAAACCTACGAGATGCAAAAAGCAAAATGGTAAAACTTTCAAAAACCATTTTTACAGTAAACCTACAAGACGCAAAAAAAAAAAAAAAAAAAAACAATCAAAAAACTTTGCAGAGAATTTCATAGATCTGACCTATGAAATTATTAATTTCCAAGATCTCACCAACGAAAATCTTAATTTCGTATGTCACACAAAATATGAAAATACTAGGTTTTGGTCGTAAGACCATTTTTGTGGTGTTTTCATGCTGCAAATCATAAAAAACCAATTTCACAGAAAAAAAAAAAAGAGTTTTCTATTGTTTAAAAAGAAGCTAATTGGTAGCTGAAAAAAATAGTTGATTGCTGAAAAAATTGTTGATAGCTGAAAAGCTAACTGTTAGTCAATAACAATGGTGTTTGGTAAAAACTAGCCGATAAGTTAGCCGAGAAATTAAGATGACATAAAAGATGTACAAAATGATTTTTTAATGATTAATTAAGAGTATTTGGAAGAATTTTTTAAAAAATGTTTAATAAGCTCGTTGAAACGTTAGTGTAAATAGTTTTTAAAAAAACTAGTTTATAAGCTATTTTTTGACATGTTAAATATGACAACCTAGAAAAATTAAAAAATAATCTAGATATGACGCACCAAACATAACCAGAGAGAATTTACCAAAATTATGGTGAAAAAAAAAGAAAGAACAATGAAAATAATGATTTATAGGAGATGACCATTTAGAACGCATTTGGATAATTTCGCAATCCATTTACAATTTTGTAGACAGCATCTACGTAATTTATGTTTATTATATGGTCATTTGTTTATTTTTTGTCTAAAACTTTGAATAAGCTTATGTAAATTAATCCCGTTTATTTTTTTCTCATAAAATATTCCGTTTACTTAAAATAAAGGTTCTTATTTTGCAATTACATGCATTGTAATATAAAAACTATGTTTCGAAGATTTAGATTATTATTTTCTTAATTTACATTCATTATCTTATAGAAATGTATAGTGATAGCCTTTGTGCCATATTTATTTTGTAAAATTAATAATAATATGTATAAAACTATGTTATTTTAAGAGTTCAACCGTAGTAATTATTAAATATTAAATATAGTAAAAAAAAAAAAAACAAGCGTAACATGAAATTAGACTGAGACATAAATTTGAATGAAATAGAAAAGAGAATGTGGCATTTAACGATTAAGGTGCAAGTTATGATATGAATGAATAATAGAGAATGACAACGAAAGAGAACATCAAACATGGGCCATCAAATTCATTCGTTGTCAGCCATAAGCATCACTAGTTTTCTCTTGGACTTCACCCATGTGGTGCAATCAAATCCAAATTTATAAACGCATACCTACACATCTACCACATTTTAGATTTTAAATAGATAGAGAGAATAATAAATATTTTAATAGAGAAAACAAAACGATATACTCTTGTGTGCTCGACTTTGATGGAGAGAAAAGGCGTTACTGTTTGCGTTCATTGCTTCGTGGTCTAGCATCTACAAGAAGAAAAGATTGTTATTTTGATGTGTACACACAATAAAGGAATTCTATTTTGGAATTTGGAATATCATCAAATATTGTACTACTTTGTCTTGTTATTTTCATTTTGTTTTAAAACTCGATGTACATGGTTGTCTTGGTGTAACATGCCGGTTCTTTTTATCATGTTTCTGTTGTTTAGTTTTATGTTTTATATCACTATCACATTCCAATATTGATATCGGCGTGTACATGCTTTTTGCATTTTGAAATTGTTTTTTGTTGTTGAAATTGATTGGGGGTATAGTTTTGTGCACACGATCGAGAAATTGTACGTATAAATTATACATATTGATTACTAGGGTTTTAAATGAAAAACAATTGAAATTTGTGTTTTATATTTATTGAGTTTTTCCAGATATTTGCAACACTTCAGAAAGTGTTGTTTTGAATTCCGTTAGAACAATTTTAAAGTAAAGTGTTGTAACAATTCTATACAAGCACTAGTTTCAAAAGTATTGCACAGTTCTGATTCAATATTGTTTACAGAAGTGCAACCATATTTTGTAGAAAACAACAACTATTTTGAAAAATTAATACCTTATATATATGTATCTGATAACAATTCGTCTCGCTAGACCTATGTGTTGTGATGTTTGGTTATTGAGTTTTAAGCATTTGTAATTTTGCACAAATGCACAACCAGTGTGTTGTTCCATGTTTTTCATGTAATCGTAACTTTATACAAAATAGTGTAGGAATTAGTTGGAACCAACACATACATAACTTATGGTTATTTTGACTCTAGAATGACCATGTTTTTTTTCCATGTCGGCTCATGGGAAAAATGCATAGGAATGTAGCAAATGTTGCCATTATTTGTATGGATGGTTGTCTTTATTGTTATTTTATTTTTTTTCTTTTGGATTATTGCATGCTAGAAAAGTTCTTCAAAATAATTGAAACACAAAATTATATTATTGAGTTAACTAACAATACTTGCCTATAAAATTGGAAAACTATAAAAATAGTTTTATAAATGAGTTTTAAAATGGTTTCATACACTCATTTTGCTAAAAGTGAAAATGTTAATAAAGACAACAAAAAATCGTTTTCAAATTGTAAACCAAACGTTGTCCATCTTTAAACATGTTGGAAAATTAATTTTAATTAATTTCATAAAATGGGTTTTCCCATTTTTGAACACAAAATATAGTTCCATAAAACAATTTAATATAATTAAATTGTTATATGTTTGTGTTCTCCTCTGTGTTACCTTCGTTTTGAGAGTTCACACGTCTAAAACGAATTTAAGATGAATTAAAATTGTATCTTAAAGTGGGGTAGTTGAAAGAAGTTGGAAAATGAGTTAATGGCTTTTAACTCATCCCACATTGGTGGGGGAATGAAAATAGAGTGGGTTTATAAGTCTAAAGGCTTTCATGCTTTATAAGACTTAAAGCACAAAGGCTCTCTCTTGCGCGCGCAGGTGGGTGCAAATGCGAACCAAATTGGGTTGCGTTCACTGAACTTGTGTGCGAGCGCGCGCGTCCTTGTGTGCAAATATTTTCTTTTTCCGTAACTGAAAATTTAATACAATTAAAACATATTTCAGTTTTGATATGGTATTAAAGAGAATTTAATTCGTCAGTTACGTTTTTGTGTTTAATTCTTGAGTTACGTTTTTGCTGTATATATACAGCACTCGAGCAACTGTTGAGACACACTGATGAAACGTTTTTCTCTTCTTCTCAACTTCTGTGTGCACTTCGTTCTCGTGTTACAACCAAGGTATAATCCGGGTCTAGTGACGGTTCGGGCAATCTAGAAGAATTGCTTCCCGCTGTTGTATCCTGGGAAACAAACACCCGTACCGGGCGAACTTGTTTTAAGGAAACCGTGTCAAACACAGGCCTCAGCAACTACTATCGTTTTCCTTGTTCTTTGGCATTTTCTGTTAATATTTTCCTAACAAAACACACACTAGAACTAATGGTCTTCCGATGTGGTAAAATGAAAAAGTCAAACTCGTCAGCTAGACATTAAGGATAGTGATGTGGTGTTAGCGATACCCGAGAGTCTTGAGCCAAATATCATGTCTTTCCTTATGGTTGGTTTTTCTATCTAAACTTGTGATCCATGACAAACATGTCATAAGAAAGGATAATCATAGAAGAGATAAAACATGTCAAATGACATCATCGATGTCAATGAACAATTTTTTTTTTGCGGTTATTGAGCGAAATATGGATCTTAGCCTTTTATAATAATTTATTTTGGGTAATTAGTTTTGTCAAGGTTTATTAAGAAATCACTAAAATTTAACAATTCTTTTGATAGATAATGTTAAAAGAAAATTCATCTGCTTTAAATTTTTTACTACGAGTCATCCTTGAAAAGCATAAGCTTAATGTCATAAACTGTCTTGATTAGGTTAGAAACTTGAAACTATGACTAAGCTTGCAAGAATATTTGTGCCTTTGAGGAACCCATTCCCGAGCTCCTCTAATTGGGTCTAGTATAGCTGTCAGAGACGACTATGAAAAATGACTTAACGACTCAAATGAGGTGTATTGCCACATGTTTTCCATAATGATTATTGAGCTCCAAAAGAACTTGGGACATCTTGGTGTGTATCACATGGTAAGCTAGCTATTTATAATACTCATTTACCTTTTAGTATTCTTTGTCAAGTCTGAAATATTGGTAATGATTGTTTGCTTTGTTTTGCCTTCAGTCTAAGCTGATGATAGCTACTAAGCTTCTTTATCACCTGGAGACAAAAGTATTTGCTTCCGCCAAGAAAGCAAAGCTTCAGTATAGAAATTTTGGTGTTAAGGTAGTGGGTGAAAACTAGAGTGCATCCTTGGTATGGAGCAAAGCCAAAGTTGATAAGGGACGCAAGGCTGTAAAAGCAGAAGATAGTGAATTCTCGAGTAGAGCAAAGCTTTCGCTTCGGCGCACCACCACCTTTGACTTTTTTTATGGCAGTACTTGGTCTGACGTAGTAACGTAGAGAACAAGTTTGGTGCAGACATGGCCCGGTCTATGTCGGTGATCTCATGGGTCTATGTGCTTTTGGTCCAGGAAGATTTTTGGTTGATCTCTCCCTATAAATACATTTTATTGAATTTAACCCTTATTTGTGTAAAAGGATATACATTGAAGTTTACCAATAAAATCTCTATCTAGTTCTACAGTCAACATAGTCGAATACTCCGATCGGCGGATCACTTAAAACCTTGTGTTATTATTTTTTGTTTTTGTCTCTAATTGCCTAGAACATTGTCTTTGTGCTCATTTGTCGAAGAGCTTAATCTATAACAACTAGTATCAAAGCTACAACTGAAGATGGGAAGATTAATATCAATAAATTTTAAGGTCTCTATTTTGGCTTTTGGAAGATGTAGTTGAAGATTACCTCTATCAGAAAAAGTTACACTTACCATTGAGTGGAAGAAAACCATAGGCCATGAAGCAGGAAGATTGGGACCTGTTAGATTGGTATGCCCTTGGGGTAGTCAGTTTGTTATTGGAAAAGAACATTTCTTAAAACATTGTCAATGAAAGAACAAAATTTGGGTTGATTGAGGTATTTTCAAACATGTAAGAGAAACCCTCAACAATAGATAAGGTTTTCTTGACCAGACAATTGGTGAACAAAAAGATGAATGAAGGTGCCTTGGTGACAGATCAAGTCAAGGAATTCAACTCAATAATATCAAGGTTGTTCCTATTGACATTAAATTAAGATGAAGGCCAGTCACTTCAGTTGTTATTTTTACTACCAGAGAGTTGGCCAGAAACAGGCACAAAAGTTAGTAGTTCATTAAGATTACGTTCAAGTGTATTTAATATATGATCCTCAATGAGGTCATTTGAAGGAGGAATGATGGGGAGTGCTCTAACAGCTTGCAGACCTAAGACAAAAGTAGAAGGTCCAACCATGGAGGTGGTGGTAGATGACAATTGATGTCAAGGAAAAGAGGACAGTCTAAGAGCAGGAAAGACATCACCTACTAGAACTGTAAAGAAAACATTCGGTTGAGAAGGCGACATGAGGAAGTGAATGTGGCAAAAGATTGTGATGATTCACTTATTTGCTATGTCGAGAAGTTTAGTTGAATCTTGGATCATGGATTTAAGTGCTTTATTTCACGCAAGCCACTTTTAAGAAGTAATGCGTAACTTCTAGCATTATAGTAGCAATGTGAGGTTTGCAGACAATAAGATCCCAGATATCACAGGAGCTAGGGATGTCATTCTAAAAACCACTCTAGGATCAAAGTTGACATTGATAAATATCAAGTATATTCCAGGCCTAAAGAGGATGTTAATATCAGTTGGCAGCTAGTTGACAAAGCAGACCATGTTGTGTTTCGAAATCATCAGTAGAGGGTAATGAAATGGACCTTTATAGTGTACTAAGGATAAAAGAAAGGAACCTTTAATATTATTGAAGCTCCTGCAGATCCACTCAATAGTTAGAGATGTAGTGTCTTTTACTCTTTGGCATCGAAAGCTCGACCATACGAGTGAGAAGGGAATAAAGATGTTAGCCTCCAAAAGTATAATTTTTGAGTTAAGAAGTGTGACGGTAGACAGTTTTGAGCCATGCATTCTTAGGAAAAATGGTTACCTTTGCCAAGATGAGGCAAACACTAGCAGCCGAGAAGCTAGAGCTTGTTTATTCAGATGTATACGGATCACTTTAGTCTCTTCAACATGCGAGTCTCAATATTGCCTTACTTTCATAGATGATTCCATGAGGAAGATATTGGTTTGTTCTTTCAAGAATAAATCTAAAGTCTTTACCACCTTAAATAAGTGGAATGTTTTTGTTGAGAATGAAATAAATCTCAATGTAAAGTGCCTAAATTCAAACAATGTGGGTGAGTACAGCGGCAAAGAGTTTTGTGATTATTATGCTGATAATGGAATCAGGATGTTGTGGAAAGTTCCGGATACACCTCACCAAAATAAGTGGCGAACGAAGAGGATGAACAAAACTCTTAAATGGATTTTAAACGTCTATTTGCATTTCTATTCCTGCATTTAGTTTAGATTTCTTGCATCTTTACTCGTTTTGGGAAAGTCGATGTTTATGGATAGAATGTCATGTGCTTCAGTATTTTAATGATTTTTGTAGGCAAATATAGAGGAAGACCGAAGTGAAAGTGGTGGAGCAAGAAGGGGTGCGGAGCAGAATTATGGAAGAAAATGAAAATAAAGCGGCAACCAAGGAACATGATCTAGAGCATTGTGGAGCATTATAGTGAAAATTTTAAGAAAACATGGCTTGTATAACTTTACACAGACCATGTAACTCCTCAAATGACATCTTTTGGGCAATATACTTGGAAGATCAAAGTCAGGCATGCAAACCAGAAAACACGTATCGTGTTTCTAAAAAAAATCGATTTGGGCATCATACTTTGAATTCGGGTGGCACATGAAAACCCCCAATAAACACAGACTGTGTTTTATTTACACGGACTGAGTTTTTCACCGAGATAGTTGCTGGGTAGTTTTTCATATCAATAAAACAGGGTATGTGGGTTCATTTTGGAGAGATCGGTTCCAAGGCAGATAGAAGGTGGCTCTAAAGGTTTTTGAGGCAATTTGAATAGTTGCTCGTGATCTTGAAAAATATTGGAAATATTCTTGAAATGTTGCTCTTGATCTTGAAAAAGTCCCTGGTATTTGCTTTGGAATTTATTTGATAGTGTTTATGCGTAATTTATTTGATTTGAGATACCAATATGGTCAATTAAAGCATTGTATTTGTGCCAATGTGTAAATGTACAAGAAACTGAAGCTCATGGGCTTTTCCTCGGACAAAACCCTTGCCCAGCCGCATTCCAGCGTGTGTACATTACGCGCTGCAGTTGTTCATGAAGTCCCTTCAGCCCATGCGAGGTGTGTGAAGCGCAAGCGCCTTCAGGCGTGTGGTCGGTGGTTATGGCTGACGAAGAAGAAAATTAGATCCATTCTCTTTATGCACTAATTGTTGCTCAACTTTCACTCTCTCTCTCTCTCTCATGCCTTTATCTCTGTTTTCTTTTGTCGGGAAAAATCACAATACCGCCACCTTTCCACTATTTCTCTCCCTCACCTAATACTCCCTTACACACACACACCCCATCCACACACACCATCCCTTTTTAAACCACCCTTTACATACAAACCCCCATACCATTAATTAGACAAGTCGTCCCCCTCCCCCCTCCCCCCTCCCGGAACCCCATTTGACACCACTCTGACCAACTCACTTTTCACTTTTGACTTTTCCTTATTTCTTTCCTTTTGCAACCGAAGATTACCAGACACCCCTACTCCAAAGTAATTTTCTTCGTTCGCAAAAGTCCACCCTACCTCACCTCCTTTTTAATTTTTTTTATTTCCATTTCCCAACCGAATAAAATATCTTGCATTGGATATTCACACCAATCGGATCCACTTGTGGATCATTTTTTTTACCCATGTGAAGATTTAAAACTGCAGAACCCTCTTCACATGAAATCCAAGTCAAACTTATTTTTCCACCTTACCCACCACAGCCCTATAACTCATTACTTGGATCTACTATTAATCCAAAATGTTATGCGTAAAAAAATAAAACCGAGAACATCTCTTCGTCCGACTTATTTTTTTTGTTGCATAAGAATTATTTTTCATTCGAATAATTTTTTCATGTAACAAATTTAACTTCATTTTTTTTATCACCAATATTTACATTTCTCACCAATCCGCAACAGCAATGCAAACCTCTTATCCGATCATTTTTCCTGTTGTCCGCAATCCACCGACCGCAACAGCAATGCGCTCCTCTCATGCGAATAAATTTTTTCACTACTGTTGCAACCGAACTTCTCACCAAAAATTCCTCTCCTGACCAACTCCTCTCCTGACAAAAACTTCTTCTCATCCATGAGAAGTTCCCACCTCTCCTGTAACACCCCTTTTCTCAAACCATATTTAAAATACAAATACAGTTTTCAAACATAATTTACAACTCGTGACTATAAAATAGCCACTTAAATTTTTATTTTATTTTACAAACTTAATACTTAAGGGGTATTACAGACTCAATACAGATAACCATAATTTAAACTTACAGTGTACGATAACGGTCCCAACTGCAACTCTCGCTCCCTTCACCTAAGTACATAGCATTTCAAAAAAAAAAAAACATAGTATACGTGAGACATAAAGTCTCGTGAGTAATATGGGTTTAGACCCAAAACTTGTCTATTCAAAACTTGAAATATCAAAAGTACATTGCTAAAAACGGATTCATTTCATAAATCTCAAAATAACTTTTTCTTCTTTACTTTCAAACTATAAAAAGACTTTCTTTTATAAAACTGCTTTCTTTCTCGTGACCAACTGAAACTTATGAATTAAGTTAATTAATTCATTCAACTGGCTCCCCTCGCAGGACAGAACAGATTTGCCCACTCGGTTTGCTCATTCTGTCTCCCCTTCGTGACTTGGAACAAATTCAAGCACAAGGGTATGCTAAGCTAGACAACTACTTCGCGACGGGAGGTACCATCCCAGTAGTGTCTTCTGATCCCCCAATTATGTGGGTGATCCTAGTCCGGAAAACTGACTCATATTTCTTTCTTTCTTTAATTCTTACTTCATTTCATCTCAAATTGGTCAAAATGGGACACAATTTGTAATAAACTAAAACTCATAAACTTTGTAACTCTTTATCAAAAATATTATCAAAACTACTTTTAACATCTTAGTTCCCAAAAGGAACTTCTTTCAAAATACTTTGCAAATCATACTTTAAAAATCCACTTAAAACACTAAGCCCTTGTATAGAGCTTCATTCAAAACCATTTTCCAAACTTTAGTATTTATAAACATTGGAAATCATACTTTTCTGAAAATAACATTTTGCTACGTACTAGAAAATCCTCATAGAACTCACCTTGACGTTGTTACGAGTCTCTACACTTCTCGTATTCCTTTCCCTTTTCCGTGCTCAACCACGTTTGAAGCACCACCTATACATGTATTATATATATAAATACTCAATATAATTAATTCTATAATGATAAGGTCTCATATAACATAGCTATAGGTTATAATAAATGTATAACCATTTATAACTCATTTTACGGTTTTTCTCCGAAATACGCGTATATTGCTACAGTACCCCCGAGGGGTCGTATTTCAGTTCCGACTCTTTTCCATGAAATATTAGACCATATTAGACTTGTGTTTCAAATTTGGAGTTCATTGGACAAGTCTAGTTCAAATTCCAAAAATTAAGTTTTAACGTGAATAGTGATTTTCGCCACTGCCGCTACAGTGACTTTTCCGCAAGGTCGGATTACGGATTTGACCATTCCCGACATGTTCTTATACCATTTTAGGGTTATGGCTAAAATTTCAGGTCAATCGGACATGTCTAGCTATGGTTTCTAGCGTTTGGAATATTTGAAATTTCTAACATTTTTGGTCCCTGACTGGAGCACTGTAGCACGCAGTTCACCCATTAAGCACTTATTTCAGTTCTTAATCATTTTACTATCATTCCATGACTAAAACCCTTGTTTTACATCAGGTTTTAAGCCATGGAATCACTAATTCCAATTCCATTTCTTCAAAATCCCGTTTTTGATATTTTGCACCAAAAATCCATCTTTTTGAAATTAGTCACTTAGGAGTGTCTTAATACATCCTAAGTGATCATTTGGACCCAACAAAACCATAAAAACCAGCTTTGATCTTACAAACCCGTTTTTAGGGTTCTTGAGCACAAATTCCCATTTCTTGATTTCTAACATATAGCAACCTACTTCCATGTTTTTGAGTTAAGTTCTTAACTAATGGCTTATTGGAAGCATTAGCTACTTAACCCACATGATTTATTACTGAAATTGCAGTTTCCACTCAACCCAAAAAAAACCCAAATCAAGAACACACACAAAACCTAGGTTAAAACTAAGGAATTCTTACCTTGGAATCACTAATTCCAATCCTTTGCTTGATTCCCTTGGCCAATTCTTGTTCCCTTCTTCTTCTTCTCGTGATCTTGCTGCACAGTTCTAGTTCTCTCCCATGTTCTCTGGATGCTTCTAACTTATGAGAGAATAACTCTCATATTCATATATATATATTTAATGTTTATAATCTAATTACATTTTAGTCCCCAAATCTTCATATTTCTTTCCAAAATGATCCTAAAACCATAAATCTTGCAAGGAATGTTCTACTAACTACTAACTTGACATTTTCTTGACATTTTGGTCATTTTTCATGTCAAATGACCAATTTGCCCTTTTTGGTCAAATTTCACTATTCACGCGTCAAAACTCCAAATTTCTCATAAACTTTTATTTCTCATTATATTATTTTACAAATACATATTATTACACATAGTAGTCGTACAATATGACAAAAGACGGTTTTACCCTTTTTGACTTTTTCGCGGGTTCTTACAGTCACCCCTCCTTAAGCGGATTCCGTCCTCGGAATCTTTTCGTAATCCGTGAAATTTGGATATCTTCTCTTCATTTCTTCTAGTGTCTCCCAAGTTAGGTTCGATCCTAACGGATGCTTCCACTTGACTAATACAAGATCAATCTCTTTGTTCCTTAGCTTCTTTGTTTGCATCTCTAAAATCGCTTCGGGTTCTTCAATCAATTTGCTAGGAGTCTCCACCCTCAGATCGGTATAGGGTATTACTAACTCTTCTTTGCCAAAGTACTTCTTCAAGTAGCATACATGAAAGGTATCATGTATTCCACTGAGTTCGGGTGGTAACTCTATCTTGAATGCTTGTAACCCAACTCTCTTCAAAATTTTAAAAGGTCCAATGTATCTTGGACTCAGCTTTCCTCTTTTGCCAAATCTAACCACTCCTTTCCATGGCGACACTTTAATCATCACCAAATCTCCTTCTTGCAAGTCATATGGTCTCTTCTTTAAATTTGAATAACTCCTCTGTCGATCTTGTGCTGCTTTCATGTTGGCTTGAATTACTCCGATCTTCTCATTAGTCACTCTAACAATCTCTGGCCCTGTAAGCTTAGCCTCACCCGCTTCCAACCAACATAAAGGAGTTCTACACTTTCTACCATACAATGCCTCAAAAGGTGGCATTTTTATGCTAGAATGGTAGCTATTGTTGTATGCAAACTCCACTAATGGCAGGTGTTCGTCCCAACTTCCTCCAAATTCCATCACGCATGACCGTAACATATCTTCTAATGTCTGGATCGTTCGTTCACTCTGACCATCTGTTTGTGGATGATATGCTGTACTTAACTGAATTCTCGTCCCCATCATCTCTTGTAAAGCACTCCAAAAATTAGAGGTGAATCTGGGGTCTCTATCTGACACGATAGACAACGGTGCACCATATCTTATTAACACTTCATCTGTATACAACTGAGCTAACTGCTCCAATGGAGTAGTTTCTTTTATGGCTAGAAATAGTGCACTCTTGGTCAATCGATCTACTATGACCCATATACTATCATGACCTCTTCTCGTTCTCGGTAACCCGACAACCAAGTCCATGGTTATATCTTCCCACTTTCCGGCTGGAATATGCAATGACTGAGCATCCCCATGCGGGACCTGATGTTCCGCCTTAACTTGTGCACAAATAACACACTTGGAGATGTACTTAGCTATCCTTTTCTTCATTCCAGGCCACCAGTACTGTCTTTTCAAATCTTGATAAGTCTTGGTACTCCCGGGATGAATGGAATACTTTGACTTATGCGACTCTTCTAAAATCAGCTTCCTCAAACCTCCTGCTTTCGGTACCCAAATGCGGCTTCTGAAAGTCTTCAAGCCTTGACTATTGGTTTCAAACTGAGTGTCTTTTCCTAGCTTTTCATCTTTCACATCCCCACTTTCTTCAACTTTTTGCTGAGCTGCTTTAATCTGTTCTATAATGCTGGACACTAGTTCTATGCGCATCGACCTTGCCTTGATTCTTTTCTCAGGAGCTTTTCTACTCAATGCATCTGCTACTACATTTGCTTCACCCGGATGGTATATAATGTCACAATCATAGTCACTGATCAGCTCTAGCCATCTGCTCTGTCTCATGTTCAACTCTTTTTGAGTGAACACATACTGCAAACTCTTGTGATCGGTGAATAGCTTGCACTTTGTACCATACAAGTAATGTCTCCATATCTTCAAGGCAAAAACGATCGCTGCAAGCTCTAAATCATGAGTTGCGTACTTTTTCTCTGGATCTTTCAATTGTCTGGAAGCGTATGCTATGACTTTCCCTCTTTGCATCAACACACAGCCCAGCCCCTGATGCGAGGCATCGTTGTACACTTCAAAGTCTTCCGTCCCATCTGGCAATGTAAGGACAGGCGCGTTACATAACTTTTCTTTTAATGTAGCGAAAGCTCTTTCTTGTTCTTCTTGCCATCTGAATTTTTCTTCCTTCCGAGTTAGTCGTGTAAGTGGCACTGCTATACGGGAGAAATCTTGAATAAATCTCCTGTAGTACCCGGCAAGACCGAGAAAACTTCTAACTTCTGTTGGCGTCTTAGGTGGCTCCCATTTCATCACTGCTTCAACTTTCGCTGGATCAACTTTTATACCTTAGATAGAAACAACGTGTCCAAGGAACTGAACCTCTCTCATCCAAAACTCGCACTTGGAGAACTTTGCATAAAGCTGTTCTCTCTTCAAAGTCTCAAGTACTAACCGCAGATGACTCGCATGCTCTTCTTTATTCTTTGAGTAGATCAAAATGTCATCTATGAACACTATAACAAACCGGTCTAAGAATGGTTTACAGACCCGATTCATTAAGTCCATAAAGATCGCTGGTGCATTCGTAAGACCAAATGGCATTACTAGAAACTCGTAATGCCCGTATCGTGTACGAAACGTCGTCTTCTCTACATCACTTTCTTTTACCCTGACTTGATGATACCCAGATCTCAAATCAATTTTTGAGAAATAATCTGCTCCTTGCAACTGGTCAAACAAATCGTCTATTCTAGGCAACGGGTAACGGTTCTTGATAGTAATCTTGTTCAATTCTCTGTAATCAATGCACATTCGCATTGACCCATCTTTCTTCTTTACAAATAAAACTGGAGCACCCCACGGAGAAGAACTCGGCCTAATGAAGCCTTTATCTAGTAATTCCTGCAACTGGGACATTAATTCCCTCATCTCTGTTGGTGCTAACCGGTACGGTGCTCGTGCTATTGGGGAAGCTCCTGGAACAAGATCTATTCGGAATTCAACCTGCCTTTCTGGTGGCAAGCCTGGCAATTCATCTGGGAAAACTTCTGGAAACTCTTTTACCACTTCTATGTCTTTGTACGTCTGTTTCACTTTATCTTCAGTCATCACATAGGCCAGGAAAGATACACATCCTTTCCTGATACATTTTCGAGCTTTAGCTACACTGATGATACTTGACACGTGCGTTCTTCTTTCCCCATATACGTACACTTTTGCTCCAAGGGTTTTAACAGACACCCTCTTCTGTCCACAAGCTATCTTCGCATCATTTGCACCAAGCCAATCCATCCCAATTATTACATCAAATGACTTAATTCCAATAGGAAGGAGATTAAGTCGAAACTTATTGTCGTTGATGTCAAGTTCACAGTCTCGATACATATGCTGAACTTCAACGAATTTCCCATCCGCCACTTCTACTTCAAAAACTAGATCTAACAATTCTAATGGGACATTTAATCTAGCTCCAAACCCATGGGACACAAATGAATATGTAGACCCGGAATCAAACAGGACATATGCAGGTGTCGAGTTGATTAGTAATATACCTGAGACCACATCGTGAGTCTCCTTTGCTTCCTCCCTGGTGATCTGAAAAGCTCGAGTCTTCACCTTCTGGGGTTCGGTCTTCTTCTGGGCTGTTGACACCATAGTTTCTCCTCCCTTGTTTGGGCAGTTGAAACTGTAGTGTCCCATCTGATGGCATGAGAAGCACTCCACTTCGCTGGCTTTCTTGGCTTTACAATCTTTTGCTTTATGACCGAATCCACCACAATTAAAGCAGGCATTTGATCCCGCTCGGCACTCTCCACCGTGTTCTTTCCCACATTTCTCGCACTTTTTCACACTTCCCTGTCGGCTCTGACTTGTACTCATTTTCCCTTTCTTCTTTATGTTTCCACTGATACTACTAACTGCCTTTCTTTTGTCACCAAAACCAGGTCCTTCTTCCTTCCGTCTTTTTCCAACATCTTCCACAGTTCGGGCAGCAATAATCGCCCCATCTAGCGTTTCGGCTTTCTTCACTTCGAGTTCATAGTTCCATGGCAAACCCCGGACATAGCGGTTGATTCGGGACCGCTCAGTAGGGTAGGATTCTCCCACAAAAGGCAACATATCGCAAAACTTCTTCGTATACTCATCCACCGTCAAATCTCCCTTATTTATTGTTAAGAAATCTTCATTCAATTTCTCCAGATCTCGCGTGGGACAGAATTTATCTTTAAGACACATGACAAACTCTGCCCATGACCAACCATATACCACATCCTTTCCCAAACTTTCATATTTGGTGTTCCACCACACCAAAGCATCATCCTTCAGTTGCCGAGAAGCAAAAGTAACTTGGTCTTTTTCTGCACATTTGCTCGCTTGTATCACTTGTTCAATCTCTCGGACCCATCACATTGTCACTTTAGGCTCAAAACTGCCATGGTATTCGGGCGGTTTGCAAGCCATAAAGGACTTAAAAGAACAGCCCTTTTCTTCCTTCTTGTTACCTCCACTAGTTGCCTCCTCAGTCGTCTTCTTGGAGACCTCTTGTGAAGATTGGGCACTAGGTTCACCCATTCTGCTGTCGATTATGTTGTTCACATCTTGTCTCAACTCAGTTCGTAAGTTATCGATTAGAGTTGAATTGCCTCCATAGTGACAGGTTGTGGTGGTGGTGGGTTTGGCTCAGCCTCATCGTTTCGCAGAACATGTGGTTCACTTCCTCTTGAGGAAGTGTGACTGCCCTCACCCCTGTCAGCTTGTCGTCTGCCTTCCATTACTATATAGATAAACAAATTATCGGTTTAATGCACAATTCTATACATTATTTCGTAAGCAGTAGCATGTTATCTCCTTATCTTGACTGCACTTTATAACAGTCATACTCAATCTATGCCTTCTATATTACTAAGGCAATCTACTACTACGCTTGCTAGTTTAAGCCTAGGATGGTATTCCAACCTAATTCGCTTAAACTATGGCTCTGATACCAAAACTGTAACACCCCTTTTCTCAAACCATATTTAAAATACAAATACAGTTTTCAAACATAATTTACAACTCGTGACTATAAAATAGCCACTTAAATTTTTATTTTATTTTACAAACTTAATACTTAAGGGGTATTACAGACTCAATACAGATAACCATAATTTAAACTTACAGTGTACGATAACGGTCCCAACTGCAACTCTCGCTCCCTTCACCTAAGTACATAGCATTTCAAAAAAAAACATAGTATACGTGAGACATAAAGTCTCGTGAGTAATATGGGTTTAGACCCAAAACTTGTCTATTCAAAACTTGAAATATCAAAAGTACATTGCTAAAAACGGATTCATTTCATAAATCTCAAAATAACTTTTTCTTCTTTACTTTCAAACTATAAAAAGACTTTCTTTTATAAAACTGCTTTCTTTCTCGTGACCAACTGAAACTTATGAATTAAGTTAATTAATTCATTCAACTGGCTCCCCTCGCAGGACAGAACAGATCTGCCCACTCGGTTTGCTCATTCTGTCTCCCCTTCGTGACTTGGAACAAATTCAAGCACAAGGGTATGTTAAGCTAGACAACTACTTCGCGACGGGAGGTACCATCCCAATAGTGTCTTCTGATCCCCCAATTATGTGGGTGATCCTAGTCCGGACAACTGACTCATATTTCTTTCTTTCTTTAATTCTTACTTCATTTCATCTCAAATTGGTTAAAATGGGACACAATTTGTAATAAACTAAAACTCATAAACTTTGTAACTCTTTATCAAAAATATTATCAAAACTACTTTTAACATCTTAGTTCCCAAAAGGAACTTCTTTCAAAATACTTTGCAAATCATACTTTAAAAATCCACTTAAAAACACTAAGCCCTTGTATAGAGCTTCATTCAAAACCATTTTCCAAACTTTAGTATTTATAAACATTGGAAATCATACTTTTCTGAAAATAACATTTTGCTACGTACTAGAAAATCCTCATAGAACTCACCTTGACGTTGTTACGAGTCTCTACACTTCTCGTATTCCTTTCCCTTTTCCGTGCTCAACCACGTTTGAAGCACCACCTATACATGTATTATATATATAAATACTCAATATAATTAATTTTATAATGCTAAGGTCTCATATAACATAGCTATAGGTTATAATAAATGTATAACCATTTATAACTCATTTTACGGTTTTTCTCCGAAATACGCGTATATTGCTACAGTACCACCGAGGGGTCGTATTTCAGTTCCGACTCTTTTCCATGAAATATTAGACCATATTAGACTTGTGTTTCAAATTTGGAGTTCATTGGACAAGTCTAGCTCAAATTCCAAAAATTAAGTTTTAACGTGAATAGTGATTTTCGCCACTGCCGCTACAGTGACTTTTCCGCAAGGTCGGATTACGGATTTGACCATTCCCGACATGTTCTTATACCATTTTAGGGTTATGGCTAAAATTTCAGGTCAATCGGACATGTCTAGCTATGGTTTCTAGCGTTTGGAATATTTGAAATTTCTAACATTTTTGGTCCCTGACTGGAGCACTGTAGCACGCAGTTCACCCATTAAGCACTTATTTCAGTTCTTAATCATTTTACTATCATTCCATGACTAAAACCCTTGTTTTACATCAGGTTTTAAGCCATGGAATCACTAATTCCAATTCCATTTCTTCAAAATCCCGTTTTTGATATTTTGCACCAAAAATCCATCTTTTTGAAATTAGTTACTTAGGAGTGTCTTAATATATCCTAAGTGATCATTTGGACCCAACAAAACCATAAAAACCAGCTTTGATCTTACAAACCCGTTTTTAGGGTTCTTGAGCACAAATTCCCATTTCTTGATTTCTAACATATAGCAACCTACTTCCATGTTTTTGAGTTAAGTTCTTAACTAATGGCTTATTGGAAGCATTAGCTACTTAACCCACATGATTTATTACTGAAATTGCAGTTTCCACTCAACCCAAAAAAAACCCAAATCAAGAACACACACAAAACCTAGGTTAAAACTAAGGAATTCTTACCTTGGAATCACTAATTCCAATCCTTTGCTTGATTCCCTTGGCCAATTCTTGTTCCCTTCTTCTTCTTCTCGTGATCTTGCTGCACAGTTCTAGTTCTCTCCCGTGTTCTCTGGATGCTTCTAACTTATGAGAGAATAACTCTCATATTCATATATATATATATATATATATATATATATATATATATATATATATATATATATATATATATATATATATATATATATATATATATATATATATATATATTAATGTTTATAATCTAATTACATTTTAGTCCCCAAATCTTCATATTTCTTTCCAAAATGATCCTAAACCATAAATCTTGCAAGGAATGTTCTACTAACTACTAACTTGACATTTTCTTGACATTTTGGTCATTTTTCATGTCAAATGACCAATTTGCCCTTTTTGGTCAAATTTCACTATTCACGCGTCAAAACTCCAAATTTCTCATAAACTTTTATTTCTCATTATATTATTTTACAAATACATATTATTACACATAGTAGTCGTACAATATGACAAAAGACGGTTTTACCCCTTTTGACTTTTTCGCGGGTTCTTACATCTCCTCCTCACCAAATTTTTTTTATGCACCAATTTACTCCTCTTATTTTTAACCAACTGTTTTTGTCAACACCAATTTTTTTCACCCGACCTCGTCCAAAGCAAATATTTGAGGAAACGATTCTTCGTCGTTACATTAGTTTCCTCAAATATTGGACTTTCATGATTGCATCCGAAGTACTTCATATTTTTCAGACCATCTCGCTTTGGATCATATTCTTCGACGGCTAATCAGAATAATAATGATTTTATTCCACTCGTTGCTGATAACATTTTTCATTAGGCCGACGGACCATTCATCGGACCAGCAATTGACGAATCAGAGGTCCAGGTTTAGTAGCATCCGACCGAAGATATTTTTTGATCTGACGTCCTCGACCGACATGTGACTCTGGTTAGTAGCTCTCATTGATCATCCTCAGGTTTGCGACCAAAGCATTCATCTCACTTCACTCTTCAGTGTTGCGTCCGCAACTGATGATCCGATGTCGGTCATTCAGCCATTCTTCAGCACAGCAGAGATTATTTCAGCAGGCGTTATTCATCGTTTTATCGATATTTACTTGTTCAGCACAGTGCAGCAGAATCGACTGACTACAAATTACCAGAAAGTATTTATTTTACTTTCCGTATCATGTTTTTTATCGAGACCCTTCATACATTTTGGGAAAGCATGCGAAGCTCCTAGTATCCGAGATTCTTCGGCCTGGATTACTTATTTTTGATCTTTCTCTCGTGAAAAAAAAAAGTAGGGGGAGAATTCATAATGAGCATCCGAACCGTGTGTTTTGATTTTTTGAGTCATCTGTAGACAAAGAAATGTTTAGCGCTATGATGCGATGTGACACTGATTTTTTATCATCATTGATCAAATTTCTTGAATCGCTGGATTCTATTTAGACACAGATTGCTTATTATGATGATTCAGATCACTTCTTATTATTGTTAGAGTTTTGATTTCCGAAGACATCCGATGACGAAGACTTATTTAATGATGTGACGTGACACTTATTTTTAGTCTTCCAATGTCAAATTCATGGCGTTATTAGGCTGTCTCCGAATCACGATTATTTATTGTCTAGACTCTATTATAGGATGTTTATTATTTCTCAGCATGTATTCTCATTTTTGCTATTAGTGTTCTATGGCGTTCTTCAGTTATTTGAGGAATAAGAGATGATTCAGACTTTTGATGACGACTTGTGATCTGATCTTTAGGATCTTTAGTTCAGGAGTTAACACAGTCCTCCGAACTTGACTGGTAGTTGTGGACTGATCAGTTGTAGATTGGGAACTCTTTTTTTTGCCTTGGAGAGCCTAAGCCTCCGTAGTCTAAGACCTTTGACAATTAGAGATACTATTTCCTAACATCAGATATCACAGACACTTTAGAGTATCTGAGACATCTCAGCATTTGTTTCCCATAGCCGCACCATTCCTGCTTCCGAATATTATGTGTTTTAGTAAAGATAACAAGAACACAAAGAGATTTAATATGGTTCACTTAATTAGAGTAATCAAGTTATGTCCTCTAGGAAAACTAACAAGATTTTATTTATGATACGTTTGGGTTAGGCCTGTACCTATACTAATGTTAATTGGCATAGGTTGGACATATGTGCCCATACCGATGTTAATATCCCTTTAAAATCAGTGGCAAACTTGGTTCCCAAGAAAACTAAGTCAACACATACTTGAATGATACCGAAGCTTTGGAGAGCTCTATAGCGAGGTTAGTGCTTTGGAACACCTAACCAGTATTAAGCTTCTTCCTTGACTGCTATCTTTGCTTCTTTATCTGAACTTCTCTTACGCTTCAGGTCTATAGTATTTTCATAGACCAACACTTCAACCTTCACAGTTTGCTTTGGGTTGAAGTTGCAACACCAAACTTTTCCATGCACTAGAGGTCACTGCTACACTCTAGGATGAATCCTAGATTGCACCCTTTGGATTTTTCCTTCTTCTAGAATTAGACTCCACACCACAACAACATCCGGTGAAATATTATTGCTAACTAAGAATGGCAAACCAGAAACTTACATTGAAGCCTTAAGGATGGAATATTTCATACAATAGAAGATGGTTATGGAGGATGAATTGAGCTCGCTTGACGGGAACATGACTTGGTATACTAGCTAAGAAGAAGACACTTTAAAAGAGTGGGTATTCAGTGTCAAGGATGAGATTGATGGAAGCAAGATATACAATGTTTGATTGGTGGTGAAGGAATTTCAATAGAGAGTGGGGGTTGGTTATGATGAAATCATCTCTCTCGTTGTGAAGTCTAACACAATCAGAATGGTCCTCGGTATTGTGGTTATCAAAGACTAACATCTAGAGCAATTAGATGTAAAGACAACATACTTGAATGGTGGACCTTGAAGAACATATATACATGCCACAACTAGAGGGATTTCAATTTGCTAGTGGAAAACCTAGTGTGCTAGCTAAAACAAAGACAATATTGACTTAAACAAGCTCCAAGATAGTGGTATTTAAGGTATGATGGCTTCATGAAGAGGAATGGGTACATGAGATATAAGAGTGATAGTTATTGTTACTAGAACAAGTTTAAATCCTCTTAAATCATTCCTTGTTATACGTTTATGACATATTGGTAACTAGACCCGACATGCAAGTAATCAACAAGTTGAAGAAACGATTATCCAAAGAGTTGGAGATGATAGACTGAAGAGCTGCTAAGCAGATACTCAGCATGAGCATAGTCAGAGACAAAGTTATGGGTACTTTAAAACTTTCCAAGGATAAGTATATTTGGAAAGTGTTAGAGAAGTTCAACATCGCAGATGCTAAGGCTAGATGTAAACCTCTTGGGAGTCACTTGAAACTCTCCAAAGAGTCAATTCTCGAAAATGGAAGAAGACAAAGAATAAATGGTGAAGGTTACATATACATCAGCAGTTGGCAACTGGATATATGTAGTGGTTTACACTAGGCCAAATATTGTTTGTATAGTCGGAGTTGTTAGTCGATTCATGTCAAATCCAGGAATAAGGCATCAGGAATGAGTCAAGTGGTTGCTTCACTACTTAAAGGAAACCTATGATGTTTTATTCTGCTTCAAAATCCAATAGACAATCTTAAAAGGCTTCACTGATGCAAACCTAGGTGTTATGTGGATTCAGTAAAAAGCACTACGATTTATATGTTTATAATTGTAGGAACAACCATTAGTTGGATGTCAAAAGTACAAAAGAATTTTAGTATTTCAACCACTGAATCTGGGTGTATGGCTATAACAGAAGTTAGAAAGGAGCTTATGTAGTTGAAGAACATCCTTTCAGAGTTGGGCTTGACTCAAAAAGACTGTATCCTATGTTATGACAACCAGTGCAGAGTTCAGCTGGCAAAAAAATCTAGTGTTTCATAGTAGAATGAAACACATCAAGATGACGTATTATTTTATTAGAGATAAATAACCGAATGTATGCTCAACTTAAAGAAGATCCTTGGCACAAAGAATCTAGCAGATATCTTTACCAACAAAGTGATAATTGAGAAGTTGAAGTTGTACATGACGTCAACTGGCCTTCGACAGAAGCAAGGCGAAATGCACAATCTAGAGAGAGATATTGTTACAAGCTTGGATGGCAAAAGATTAAGAATCAATCTCCTGGTGGGAGATTGGTCTGTCTCAGCTAAAGGGTGAAGTTGCTAAGGAGATGCTTTGATAACGGGAATAGTATCAACGGATAAAGGCTAAGCTTCAATATCACTCAGAGACAGAAGCCTTCGATTACACCAAGAAACCAAAGTTTTGACATATAAGCTTCTGTGTTAAGGTAGTGAGTGAAGAATGGGGTGCAACCTCAGTATGGAGCGAAGCCAAAGTTGAGAAGGAAACCAAGGCTATGGTAGCAAAAAATAATGAAGCCTCGGCTTCGGTGTACCTCCACCCCTGACCTTTGGTGTGGCAATAGTATTGCAGATGTGAACATCGGCCTGCCTTAATAACTTGGAGAACAAGTTTGGAACAAACATGGGCTAGTCTATGTCGATGATGTCATTGGCCCTTGGGCTTTCTGTCTAGAAAGATGATAGGTCAACTGCTCATAAATATATCTCATTGCTTGTAACCCTAATGTGTGTGTAAAAATTGTATATTGAAGTTTATCAATAAAATGTCCCTTTGTTTCTACAATCGACGTAACTGGTTACTCTAATCGTTGTTGAACCACTTAAACCTTTATATTCTTATTTTATCTTTGCAACTCTAAATGTCTATATAATTGTGTTTGTATGTGTTTGTCGAAGAGCTTAATCTCTAACAGAGAGTCACTGCTCCATCTTGCTGGACCAACTGTCTATCCCCACCTCTACCGCCGAACAACCTCCCTCCTCCTCTGCCACTCCAAATCGAATGTATATGCTGATTTTCTTGCAAAAAAGGCAAATCTCAACAAAAATTACGCTCACAAGTCACAACAACTTTGTGAGTTGAAATTTCTAAACCATCACAATCATAAAACTTTTATAAAAAAAAATTATATTTATTATTATGTTTTACCAGAAAGACTACGTTTCAAATTGTGATCCTCGCAAAACTGTTTCTTTTTAATCCTCATGGAGTCATGGACCTCATGGTACAACACCCGACAACGTAACAATCACAAGATTTAAAAAATAAAAATAAAAATAAAAAGGACCGTATCCATTCTTTAGGTCCCATTTGCATGTTCGATCCATTCAAAAAGAGCGATGAATTGGCTAATAATTGAAAAGAAAATGCGTCTAACAAAACAATATATAGTTGCATTTTCAGATGAAAAAGAGAACACTGCTATTCATTGATGCATAGCAACACATATTGGCCTTTAGTTTCCTGAACCGTATTATCGTATCCTAGGGCTTTGATACTATGCAAGAACTAAGAATGTTAATTTTTACAAAAGCCAGTACCATGCTTGTGTTGTAAAAGAGCTAAAAAAAGTATAGTTAAGCTAACCGCTATATACTATCACATAAAATATTCTATCAAGTCCCATAAACTTTACTTCGGTTCTGTAGAAGTATAAAATTTCCTCATAAAAACATATTTAAGGAAAAATCACATTTGTTGCCATGTATGTATAAAACAAGGCGTAAAAGCATTTGAAAGTTTTCGGAGTAAAATTCAAAACATTAAAAGGTTTTGTATGCAAATTAGAAAGCAACAGATTTTACTATTGAAAACTATTTATAGTTTCAAGGCCTTAATCGAAAACAGATAACTTTTTAGTGGCAACTTTGAAAGGAACAACACTTTAGTGTCATAATTTAAAAACCTTAAAGGCCACTGTCCATTCTCGGCAACAATTGTATATGTTAATAATATTCTTGTTTATGGCATTGTGTAACGCTCATTTTCAAAAAAAAAAAAAAAAAAAAAAAAAAAAAAAAAAAAGTGAATAGTAACTCCGGCGGCGTGAATAGTGCTCGTGACGCGACGTGAATAGTGCTCGCGACGCGAGGCCCGAAAAAGGCTTCTAGAGAGGTGCGCGATGAGGTAAGTGCTTACGTAATGGTCACGACGCGACCGGGGGTCCGTCGCGACGCGAAGAGGGTCCAGAGGCCTATAAATAGGTGTTCCAAGCCTCATTTTTGGGCAAAACACATACTAAACACTCATATGCTATAGAGGAGTGCGCTAGTAAGGAAGAGGTGCTATAAGAGAGGGAAATCAATAGGATCGGGTAGCGATCATCGTCTCGAGACACGGAAAGTAAGTTCCAAACCTTTAGTACAATTATAATAGTATTTTGCATATAATATGAAGGGAATGATTGCTAGTCATTTTGACTTATATCAAATAACCAAGTTCAAGCCGGGAGATAACCCAGGCTATGGAGACTTTGTTCCGAAATAATTCTAATTGATTTATTTACGAGAACGGTGCCTAGGCCGGTTACGTGGGATCTGGTTGTTGGATTTTCCGAAAGGCTAAAATGCTGAAAGGATCCTGCCACCCCATCTAATCTTCTACCTGGCCGTTCTTTACTTGATAAGTCATGAAGTGTTATTTTGGAACTATTAAAAGGGTGAATGGAAGATTTATAAATGATAGATTTTGTACTGTGTTAACAGTTAAAGAGGGAATACGAAGCAGAGATAAACGCTGTAGTCGACTATAATCAGGTGAGTTTCTCACTACATTGTGTGGACGTTATATGTCCTTTACTGTATTTTGTGTGCTTATAAGATGTTTATAAGATGTTGGTAAATAGTACCAAGTTGTGTGTATATTATTGATATATATCTTTCTGTTATAATTGTATGGGTTGGGTTATGGTGTATGTGGGCTCGACGTACCAAGTAATATAGAGATACGTGCAAAATACACTGAGCAGATACGCATGACTAGACGTACAGGGTATGCGCGACTCTAGGTGTTGAGCAGGGGAATTAGATTTACTGAGCAGATACGTATAGGAGGTTATAATCCAATATACTGGGTAGAGCATATTATGTGACGTGTGGTTGTATTTTTCCTGTTAGGGGTAAAGTATGTGTAGCTGATATGCAGTGTAGTTGTTGGAACTCACTAAGCCGTGTGCTTATCCTTTCCCTTTTAAATTACCATTTCAGGTTGTATAGGTGGAAATGACGGCCAGGCATGACGAGTACACACTGATGCTGCTTAATTGGGGATTCATGCGGTGAATTGATGTTCAAAATGATTTCTAAATATCTTCAAAATGTTAATTATTGAATAAATTGATATTTATTTAAATAAAGATGTTTTATTAAAAACCGGGTGTTACACATTGGCATGAAGTCATGTACCATAACTACGGTGGTTTTGGATTTTTAAGATATAAAATTTGGCATGAAGTCATGTACCATAACTACGGTGGTTTTGGGTTTTTAAGATATAATATTTATGCGGTCTACGGATCATATCTGCAGAAAAAGAGGTTAAACAAATGTAGGCAATCTATATAAGACTGTGTGTTTTTTAAAGGCAGCATGCTACTAAAATAAAATATATTATTTACTAAATTATGCATTTTTATATATCTAGCTTTTTATTTTTTTCAATTATTTTTTATCAATAATTATCTATTATTTATACAAAATAATTACTTTTTTACGATAGAAGATGTAAAAAGACTATAGTATATATATATATATATATATATATATATATATATATATATATATATATATATATATATATATATATATATATATATATATATATATATATATATATATATATATAAACCAACTAAATTAACATATGGCCACTATACTGTTGGAAGAAATAAATAAAAACAATAGTAAATAATAATTATAATCTTTACGTTCATCAATATCATACCAAGAAAGCATGAGACATCTTAAATTCTGACCTAATATAGTAATATCAATATACAACTACAACCAATAGTCAGCAACATTAATATAAAAATGGCCGAAGTATTTTTTAGCTGAGGTGCTTAAATATATATTTTATGCCATATATAACCTATACAACCATTTTTTGGCCTATGTTTAATGTTCCATGGCTTCCATTAAATTAGTTAGGTTGGGAATTGGGACTAAACCGAAGTAGTACAACTACTTACATTGATCGTTCTCTTGGGCATGTTTCAAGGGTTTAGGCCCAAGAACACCATTACCCCATCTACCCGGTCCGGTTGAAGGCCCAATTAAGCCAAAATTAAAGTAGGTTAATAATAATATACTGGTGCTTTGAGGCCTTCTTCTTACAGGCCTAAAATAAAAATATGGAGGCCCATTACGTTGGACTTGACATAACTTTGGTTGGGCGAGGCCTCCCCTACGTTTCCTTGATTGATACAAAGGGTTTAAATATAGTTTGCAAATTGCGACACACATTACAACTTACGAGGCCATAATATGGGTTCAATCTGTCTAAGAGGAGTGATTTATTGATTTGTAAATAACAATTTTTATCCCCATACAACATTATAATGTTTTTTTGATGTATTGTATAGTTTTTCTAAAACATAAATTGTTTTCAAAAATAACATTATGATTTGTGGTAGGGGTAGACTAGAGGTGTCAAAAAGTCTCATATGTCCCTGATTCCGTACTGGAGGTATGTTTATCAAAAATTTAAGGGCGTGGGTGGATCTTACACCTGTTCGATTTTCAGGGTCAGGGGCGAGCGGTTTTGTCCTGAAATACCCACGGGGCGCAGTTTGTATATAATAAAAAAAATATTAAGTATTATATATATATATATATATATATATATATATATATATATATATATATATATATATATATATATACATATATATATATACATATATATATACATATATATATATATATATATACATATATATATATATATACATATATATATATATATATATATATATACATATATATATATATATATATATATATATATATATATATATATATATATATATATATATATATATATATATATATATATATATATATATATATATATATATAATAAGGATCAATTGAGGCAACAAAAAAGGTTGAGAACTTGAGGCCAAATCTAGACCATCTATTATCTTAGATCTATGGCTATTATTAAATAAGTATTTTGTAATTATTAAAACATTTAAAATGATTTAATTAAAAGTAAATGTTACATAAGGGTATTAAAGTAATTTAATATTAATCTAATTTTATCAACTCCTTAAATTTTTCTCTCTCTCTACTTAAGATACGTATTCTGATCTCCTCATTCAAAATAAAACATAAACCCTGGATATTTGTTAAAATCGGTGCCGGCCAACTATTTGCTTCTCGTCACTTATTCCACCGCCGAGAGATGGAAGGGTCGATCGATTGGATGCAGGGCATACAAATGTTAAAGCAAATGTTGCGATGTGAATATGTGATATTGTTAGGTGCTTTGGAATTCCTTGGATCGTTGAAGATGTTCCGGAAGGATTTCCTATGAAAATTTGTTCGGTTGTTCAAAATCGTGGGCCATACCACTTTTTTTGTCACAAGAAACTTCACGCCTGAATATAAAGCCTATATTATGTGTATGATTTTCATTACTTGCTATTTCTATTAATTAATTCAATTTATTCTTTTTACTGAAATTTTTTATCATTTTAGTGTCCAGGAGGGACCAAAACTATGAAGCTACTAGACTTCATTTTGAGAATCTTGTCAAAGAGATGGAAACCCCATCATTATATTAAATTTAATAAAGGTAACGTTTTAATTTCTTATCCGTATAATTTTGGTTATTGATTTCATTTACTGATTTGCGATTATCATACCATTTATATGATTAATTAATTGAATTGTAAATTCATTGATGATTAAATATGTTAGAAACATCTGTTAATTTGGAGGCTAGAAACCACTGTTAAGTGTTAAGCATAAATAAGTAAATTTACAGTGTTAATCATTGGTGATTAACACTGTAAGTGTATGTATTTGTGTGTTAAAAGTTTTTTTATGTGTTAGTCATTGATGATTATAACTATAATCATTGATGATTATAACTAGAATTCTTGATTATTATAAATATAATTGCATAAATAATTAGAACATCGGTTATAATCATTTCTGATTATAACTTTGATAAGTTTAATATGATCGTTAATCATTTATGTTTAATATGATTATAATCATTTTTTGATATTCTTGAATTTTATTTTGCAGGTGTGTATCCAAGAACAACAATGATCATGAGTGTCTCATCTTTTTTCGTGTGTGGTGCAGCAAGAAAATTTGAAGCAAACATAACGATGTGTGAATTCATTTATTGTTTCAATTATATTTATTAATAAATATAACTTGAAATGTAGGAATTTAGATACAACTTTTTGTTTGTTAATGTTTATTAATTTATAGTTAGAAATGTAGTCATCTATGATTATAATTAAATGTGTTTTAATGCATTCATGATTAATAATATTTTGAAATTTTATTTTTACTTTTTAGAGATCTGTTTTATAATCATTAATGATTGAAATCATATAACTCAAATGATATAATGAAAAATATATTTTGACCGAAAAATGATAATTACTATCGATTAATAAAATAAAAAAATAAAAAAAGTAAAAAAAATTGACGTTATATAATATGATATTATTAAAAAATAAAAATTAAATTATTAGTTTTTTTGGTAACTAACAATCAAAATCCTAGATTTTAGGAATCAGAATCCTAGATTTTAGGAAACTATAATTTTGATATAAATTAATTGAAATACATAATTACTAATATGCCCTTATAATTTGATTGGTCCAGAACTGGCATCGCGACCTCAATCTTTTTGTTGGCCTCGATTGATCCTCCCTATATATATATATATATATATATATATATATATATATATATATATATATATATATATATATATATATATATATATATATATATATATATATATATATATATATATATATATACAAGAGAAGACCTGTGGCTCTTGGTATACCAGAGAATGCAACATGGAGGAGAAATTTAAATGAAGAAGAATGTTGGGTGTGGATACCTTTTATACTTTCAATCATGCAATTTGATTGGCAGATTTTTGGTCGGCTGGATCAGTTTTAAATGAATGGTTTAGATTCTTTTAAAAAATCCAAAGGTGTCGATTAAGTTTAAAGGCTGAGTGAGAATACACATCTATCAGCTAGATTTGTTTATTATTATTTGTACAACTTTAAGATTCCACATAGGATTTGTTATTATTATTTGCACATGGTAGCAAAAAGCAAAAAGATAAGGATTTGTTTATTATTATTTGTACATTCGTAACATGCAATACCGTGTGCTGTGATTCCTGAACGCAAATTGTGCATTAGGAGCTGGTACTATCTTAAAAATTAAGACAATTGTGCATAAATGAGTTGTAATTTATATATGGTTTATAGTATGGTATAGATATATATATATATATATATATATATATATATATATATATATATATATATATATATATATATATATATATATATATATATGGAAGAGTTCAAATGAGAACCACTAAAAGGTTGAGAACCGTGAGAACCACTAATTCACAGTTTAATAAAACATTTACATGAGGAATAAACAGCAACATATATTCAAACAACCATCTGTTAAAAATACATTGTTGAATATATCGAATGATAGAAGAGTACAAGATAGGATTTCTGCTATTAAACATAAACGGTTTATAAGAAACTTACAATCAAAGAAAACTACAATTCTCTCTCAATTCTCTCTCTAAGAAACTTACGTTTTTAAGGGTTTTTTTGATTACTTTCCATCATGGCCGGTGTATCACCGGGCATGATTCCTGATCAAACTTCATCAGGTGAGGTGCATGATATTCAAAATCATTTGTTTTCTGCTCAAAGCTTTCAAGATTCGGATCTTACTTTCAAAACAGTTCAAAAAAAATTAAAAAACATGAGGAATAAACAGCAACGTATATTCAAACAACCATCTGTTAAAAATACATTGTTGAATATATCGAATGATAGAAGAGTACAAGATAGGATTTCTGGTATTAAACATAAACGGTTTATCAAGTCGAATTCAATATCTTCTGAACATGGCTGTGAAGATTATAATCACGTAGATGCTGGTGAAGAAGTTGAATATCCGAACAATGGTGAAGATAAGGTTACCGAAGATTATAAAGCTGCTGAAGATGATGATCGTACGTATCATGGTGAAGACATGCTTCACCACGTAACTTCAAGGGAAGAAGAAGGTACACCGATGTATCTTGGAGATGATGCTGTTGAAGATGATGATCATACGTACCCAAATGATACCAACAATGGTGACTGCATACTAAACCAAGTAACTTCCGGCCATGGAGTTAAACTTACGGCTGATGATGGAGTTAAACCTACCGGCCATGGCTCTCTTGCAAGTGGAGAAGACACTCCAACGGTAACAAACATCACCCCAATTATTGGGGAGGGTAACTCTCTTTCCTCTCTTTTTAATGTAAACCGTAGCTTTTCTTCAAGTGGGTGTCCAAATGAATTTAGTGGGGAGAAAAAGTGGGACAATAAGGATCATGCTTCACCTTTAAATATTACTTTTGACCATCCTTATGAGCCATGCGTAGGAGACATAGAAACCACCTTTCTAGCTTCCTAAGATGCCCATAATTCCACTTGTAGTTTTAAATTTGATCCCCTCCAATATAAAATCGGGTCTTCCAAATCCATCCTAGGACCGACACCTACTATCCCTCCTCCCTTCTTGGGCTTCCATAACACTCCTTCCTTTTTGGGCCATACTACACCTAACTTATCTACTAACCCTAAAAACAACTCTAAAACCAATGTTTATAATTCTTCTAAGGATTTTAGGCATCACGGTTTTAAAAATAATATGAATTTTAAGCCCCATAATCCAAATGATTTTAAACACAGTTTTTATCCTCAAACCTAATAATCATACTAATATTCTTCGTAAGATAGAACCAGAAAACAAAAATAATAATGCTTGGTCTCGTAAACTTTCGTTGCTCGTTAATTCACAAGCTAATATTTTGAGTCGTTCACACAAACACTCAAGCGATAAGTTTCGATTTATTCCTAACTTAAGTGACAATATTGATGTGCCCGTTGATATCCATGTGACTGTCGTTAATAATATTTGTGAAACTTATGCGTGGACCATTTGTGGTTATTTTGTGGGATGTAAAACTTATTATTCTGATGTTCGTTTTCTCACTTCTAAGATGTGGTCTCAATATGGGCTTGAAGACGTTTTGTTAAATGGTAATGGAGTCTACCTATTTAAATTTAACAATGACCAAGGTCTACAACATGTTATTACCCATGGCCCATGGACTTTTAGGGGTGCCCCATTGTCATGCAAAAATGGAGACCCGGACTTAGCATTCATAGAAACAACCATGACAAACTTCCGCTATGGATTAAAATCCATGACATCCCCTATGAGACTTGGAGTGAGGAAGGGTTAAGCCACATTGCTTCTAAAATTGGTAAGCCTCTAGCCATGGATTCTTATACGGCTAATATGTGCACTTATGCTGCGGGTAAAGCCGTTTATGCCCGTGTCCTTTTAGAAGTCCCAACTCGTCCCTCATGGGTGGACAAAATTAACATTCGTATCCCAGATCCTGAAACACTTGAGTTTTCAACCCATACGCTTAGAGTTGAGTATGAATGGAAACCACCTATGTGCTCTCATTGTAAGGTGTTTGGTCACGAAACACATGTTTGTATGCATGTTATTACTAAAACAAATACTACTTCTATTGCTAAACATATGGATACTTCTACCATTAATACAGAAAAACTTGAACAACCTATTATAGATAATATTGATGATTTTACTATGGTTTCAAATAAGAAAAATTCTTCAAAACATGTTTCTATTAAAGACAATAAATTAAATGAATCATCTAAAAGCAATACAAGTAGAAAATACCAAAACAATACCCAAGATAATTTTTTTTCCAAAAATAAAAACAATTTAAAAACTATTAGAAATAAGAAACGTTTTGAGAAACATCCGGTTCATATTAATAATAGCCCCCCTTTATCCCCCAATTCTCCTAATCCCCCCTTGAAGGATAAGGCGGCTATTGTTGGCTTCCCTAGCCCTATCATACGACTTTCTTCCTCCCAGCCCCTAAATCAGTCTGAATCCTCCACACCTTTATTCAACGCCTTCTCCATTCTAGAGGCTTGTTCCTCTGACGTCACGGATATTCCCTCTACTTCTTTCCCCCTGCCCCCTCCTGGTGCTCCTTCCCATTTAGACCATATGATTTTGATCCTGATGCTGATGACCTAATCGAAGAGGATAATAGTATTGAGGTTGATTCTGATGATGGTGACACTGCCCAGTTCATTGTTAATGAGTCTGGATCCTATAATGATCACCCTATGATAGCTCCGGTGTCCGAGCAGATGGACTCCACCCCCCTCAAAGTTTCCATATGACGCACATCGCTGCATGGAATACTCGCGGTCTCTGTAAGCCTTCTCATCAGAAAGCCTTGAGAGATCTTATCAGCGATCAAAATCTTCATATTTGTGCTACCCTTGAGACTCGTGCTTCCTTCTCTAACCTCCCTCTTATCTGTAGTCGTGCGTTTGGCTCCTGGTCGTGGTCGTCCAACGGTCTTTTTTCCCCTAGAGGGACTAGAATTGTGGTTGTATGGGACCCGATAGCTATTGATATGATGCTTATCGACTTAAATGATCAGGTTATGCATTTCAAAGTTAATATTCGTGACTCTAATAAATCCTTTTTCTGCTCCTTCGTCTATGCTCATAATAATCACATGCTTCGTCGCTCTCTTTGGCATTCTCTTGCGGTCCATAAGAATATGGTTAAAGATACCCCTTGGATTCTCTTGGGTGATTTCAATGTTGCTCTTGATATTAAAGATAGCACCTCCGGGTCGTCGGGGTTTTCTCGTGCCATGGAGGACTTCAGGGACTGTGTCAATCTGATTGAAATGGAGGACCTTAACTATAAATGTCTCTTCTACACATGGACCAAGTCTCCTAATGGTTCGGGTGGCATCCTTAAGAAAATTGACCGTGTCATGGGAAATACTCACTTCGTTGCTTCTTTCCCCTCTTCTACTGTCAATTTTCTCCCTTACCGTTCGTCCGACCATACCCCTGCTGTGCTTTCTCTCCCCCATCATGCCCCTTTCAAACCTAAACCTTTCAAGTTCCCTAATTTCCTGTCTTATAAGAACGATTTCAAACAGATTGTTGCCTCTTCTTGGAACCCCAATATCCCTGGGTATCGGATGTATAAGGTTTTCCAAAACCTTAAAAATCTAAAAATGCCCCTTCGTAAGATGCTTCGCAACCAGGGCAACCTCTTTTCTAAGGTTATCTCCCTTCGTAATGAGCTTGATAGAGTTCAGAGTGCTCTCGATCGGGACCCTTTCAATAAGGACCTTCGTGAAGAACAATGCAGGTATCTCCTCGCGTTTAACGAGGCTAGCCTGGATGAAGAGAGATTCCTGAAACAAAAGGCTAAGGTTAACTGGCTTCGTGAGGGTGACAAAAATTCGGCTTTTTTCCACAAATCGGTTAAAAGCCGTAAATCTCGCAATCGTATAAATTCTATCCAGGATGCTCTTGGAAACTGGATCTCGGGGAATGCTCTTCCCAATCTTTTTGTCTCCCACTTTCAAACTTTCTTGGGTTCTGTCCATCCTTCCCTTGCTATTCGTGACCCTTGTTCCCTCTTCTCTAATAAGCTCTCCCCTATCCAGTCTGCCGCCATGCTTACTCCTGTTACTGATAAAGAGATTAAGTGTGTCCTATTCCAGATGGGTGATGATAAAGCTCCTGGACCTGATGGTTTCTCTGCTAAGTTCTTCAAATCTGCTTGGGATATTGTGGGTCTTGATCTCTGTATGGCAGTTAAGGAATTCTTCTATTCTGGAAAACTTCTTAAGTCTTTCAACAGCACCATCCTTGCTCTCATCCCCAAAGTTGATTCCCCTTCCAAAGTCACTGATTTCCGCCCAATCGCTTGTTGTAATGTTGTTTACAAATGTATCAGCAAGATTATTGCGGATCGTATCAAGAACCATCTTTCTTATCTGGTTGATGATAACCAGTCTGCTTTCATCCCTGGTCGTTTGATCACCGACAACGTCCTTCTTGTTCACGAGCTCATGCGTGATTATCATCGTCATCGTGGTCCTCCTAGGTGTGCTCTTAAGGTCGATATTCAAAAAGCGTACGACACAGTTGACTGGTCGTTTCTGCGGACTATCTTGTTTGGATTTGGTTTCCCTCATCGTATGATTGACTAGATCATGACATGTGTTTCCACGGTTGCATACTCTGTGAGTATCAATGGTAATACACACGGTTATTTCGACGGTAAAAGGGGGCTTCGGCAGGGTGACCCCCTCTCTCCCTATCTCTTCACTCTTGTCATGGAGGTGCTTAACCTAATGATCAAGAGAAACATCCATGATTCTGACGCTTTTAAATTCCACAGACAATGTGATGATCAAAGTATCACCCATCTCTGCTTTGCCGACGATCTCCTTCTCTTCTGTCATGGAGATAGCTCTTCGGTTAGAATCATCTGCGACTCTCTTGAAGAATTCTCTAGGGTTTCTGGCCTCCATCCTAATATTGCTAAGCGTGAAGCATTCTACTGTAATGTTGGTGAGAGGACCAGGGCTGCCATTGACAGTATTGTTAAGTTTCATGAGGGCTCTTTCCCTGATCGATACCTTGGCGTGCCTCTTATCACCACCCGTCTTGCCCACAAAGACTATAAAGGCCTTGTTGATAAAGTCAAATGCAGGATTAATGACTGGAAAAACAAGTCTCTCTCCTTTGCTGGTCGTCTCCAGCTCATCCTCTCTGTTCTTTCTTCTACTCAAATCTATTGGGCTTCTGTTTTTATTCTTCCTAAATCTATCTCTAACGATATTGAGAAGCTCATGAGAGGTTTCCTCTGGTGCCATGGTGAGTTGAAACGAGGTAAAGCTAAAGTCTCCTGGAAAACTGTGTGCCTTCCTAAGGAACATGGTGGTCTTGGCATCCGTAACCTTGCTATCTGGAATGTTGCCCTTATGGCTTCCCATGTTTGGAGACTCCTTTCCAAGAAAGAGTCCCTATGGGTTAAGTGGATCCACTCATACCGTCTATGTGGCCGTAACTTTTGGGATGCCCCCAAAAAGTACGGTTCTGGATTTGCCTGGCGAAACATCCTTGATATGCGGGATAAGATAAGGGAGTATATAGTTTCCCAGATAGGTGATGGATTCTCTACTTCTGCTTGGTTCGATAACTGGCACCCTGCAGGCCCCCTTTCTAAATTATTGTCTGCCCGTGACATCCATGATGCGGGTTTCGCTCCTGATACTAAGGTTGCTGACCTGGTCCTCTATGGATCTTGGGTTCGCCCACATTGTTGGAGGGACTCCCATGCTGCTCTTCTTTCTCATAACCCTCCTACTCTTTCCACGTCCGTTCCTGATAAACTCCTTTGGAGATCTAGAGACGGTAAACTCTCTCCTTTCTCTGTTCGTTCTGTTTGCCAGTCTATTCGCCCCTATCATCAACCGGTCTTTTGGTTTCATCTTGTTTGGTTCTCCCAGAATATTCCCAGACATGCTTTCATTCTCTGGGTTGCTCTTAAAAATCGTCTAAAGACTCATGATAATATCAAAATATGGGACACTAACTCCAATCTCAATTGTGCGTTCTGTGGGGATTGTCCGGATTCCCTTTCCCATCTCTTCTTTGAATGTTCTTTCACTTCTATGGTTTGGCATGACCTCCATCATGTCATGAATCTCTCCTTCCCCACTGATAACTGGTCTGATATCATTAATCAACTCAACCCCATTTCTAAGAGCAACACCATTTGGTCCATCATTAGAAGACTTGTTCTTGCTGGAGCTGTTTACCACATTCGGCAGGAAAGAAATTTTCGAATTTTTAAAAAAACAAAAAGATCTCATCATGATGTCGTGAATAGTGTTATGGATGACATCCGCTGTAGACTACTGAGTCTATCTATGAGACCTTGCACTAATGTTGATTTGGCTAAAACGATATGGACCATCCCTTAACTTTCTTCCTCTTCGCTCCGATATTTTTCTCTGCTTGTATGGTTTGTTTGTTTTGCAGGTTGCTTTCCCTTATGTTCTTGTTAGCTTCTGGTTCCATTTCTTGTTTTGGTTCCTAGTTTAGCCTTGTTGTCCGTTGGGGCCTGTCCCGATGGATTTTCTGTTTTTTAGGTGGGGAGTCCCCAGCCTTATATTGTATTTATTCTTTTTATTAATAAAATTTGCCAGAGGTGCCGCCCTCTTTACCCAAAAAATAAAACATTTACATTATAATATTCACAGTTTAATAACTAGAAATTTTATTATATTGTGAATATTGTAAAACGTATTAAAAAAATAAGGAAATTTATTAAGTTTGATGTATTTTCACATAAAAAACAAGTGTGAAAAAACAAAAAAACAAAAAAAACATAATTCTTAATGTGTGAATATCGGTTCTCATGGTTTTTATCCTTTTAGTGGTTCTCATTTGAACCTATTCCTATATATATATATATATACATATATATATATATATATATATATATATATATATATATATATATATATATATATATATATATATATATATATATAGAGAGAGAGAGAGAGAGATAGAGAGTAATCTTAAAATTGGTAATTATTGTGTAACATTGTGACTGGATCCTGACCGTCAGATAAAAAAAATTAGTGGATATGATTGAGAGGTTATAATTGTAAATAAAAGATAATATAATTAATTAAATTATTAAAAAACAGTTGTAATGACATAATTGACATTTTATTAATCCAAAAAAGGAAAAGTCCGAAATTTTTGGGATACAGGTGCATCTCTCTTCCCTCTCACCTCTGTAATCAATTTCAAAATCATAAAATACGTTTTCATTCTGGTAATAATGAAAAAATTGAAAATTTTTATTTTGTCAAAATATAATGTCATTTTGATAAGGTGTCATTCTCGTAAGATATAATTTCATTATGATACAATTTCATTATGGTAAGATACAATTTCATTATAAGTTCTATTAAGATTACATTATTGACAGAATACTTATTCTTATTAGAATGAGTTTTTAACAGAATATATTATTACAAAAAAATTCATTCTGTAACAGAGATACAAATAATATAGAAGTACATGATACCACTGTGATTCTTGTAAGAATAAACATAAAATACAAGTACAAAAATAAAATTCTCTTGAGATCACATTATTGATAGAAAAATCATTCTTAACAGAATGAATTCTTAAGAGAATATGTTTTGACATAAAACTCATTTTAACAGAATGATTTCTTCAGGAGATACAAAAGAACAACCCCTTGATGGTGAATCACTGATGGTGAATCATTGGTGATGTAGTATGTGTGAGATGATGAATTTTTCGTGAAATGATGAAGAAATAAGGGAAGAAGGAAAGTTTGTGCAAGATGATGATTGTTGTGAGGGTGATTATCATAACCAAATTCTTCTTATCCTGATGTTGCAAATGCGTAAATGTGGTGGTGGTTTGGGTTAGGAAGTGATTAAAGGTGGCGAAAGTAAGGTTGCGAGGATGATTCTTGACCGTATAATGTGGTTTTTGCTTAATCAGAAGGAGTTTGTAGAGAGAAGGTTGAAGATGATGTTTCCTGTTGTGTTTAGTGATGAATGAGGCAGTGGTTTGTGATTAAGACAATGAAGGTGGAGATGGTCGGCCGTAAGGTTTTGTGGTGGCGTAGGAGGCGGAATGGGAGAAATCGATGACAGGAAGGAGAAGTGATAAAGGAAAGAGAGAGTTAGTTACCTAAATTAGTGGGATCAATAACCTAAATTAAAGGGATTAATTTATAATATAATTAATTGATAATTATTCAATTACCATAATGCTCTTATCTAGATTTTTAAATTTATTAGTCTATATTGAGTTTCAAGGTTACACAATAATTAGTCATATATAAATGATTATATATATATAATTATTAGGGATTTCTGGTGCAAATAGTGTTTTTCGAGTCCCAAAACAACCATTTTAGCCCAAAAGTAGGTATTATTAAGCCCAATGGGAAAAGGAGGAACATAGGCGGGAGTAGGGGTAATTCTAGAATTCACGGCGGGATCAGGGGCTAGAAGATGGTAGAATTTGGGGATCACGGTTGGAGCCGGGGGAATTCGGAGGTGGGGTCGGGGGCTACTTTTACTTTTGGCTCCGTTTGGTCCCGTTAACATCCCTAAGAATGACCAATGGCGAAATCCATTGAATGCTCTAATAAGGTGGCAGTTATGGCATCGTTGCGGTAACCTGAAAGTGGAGGTGTGAAGAAGCGGTCTTCACAGGAGGTAGTATGAAGCATGAGAGATAGAGTGGATCTAGTGGGACCAACTTTGTGTATGTGTGTGTGTGTGTGAGAGAGAGAGAGAGTTGATGGTGATGAGGTCACTAACGGGAAAGGCAGAGAAGGTGGTGGTGGGTAGATCTGTTGTCATGGTGTAGATCTCGTGAGGACAGAGCAAATTTGGTAAGGTGGGCATGGTGGTGACGTAGTTGTAACCATAAGTAAATTTGTGAATGACGTCATCGGAGAGGAGTGAAACACTAATGGCGACGATGCACAGAAGGCCGATGATGCTAATATGAGGGGATGGGAAAGAGAGAGAAGAGAGGAGAAAGAGGAGGGAGGAGAAAAATGAGTTGTATGTTATTATTTTAATTCTTGGAACAATTTATTATAATGGTCCCTCTAGCTTATATCTTTTACAGATTTGGTATATGAGCAAAATGGTATTTTCAGTACTTAATGGACTTATACAAACTATAACAGAGGGAGGGGCCATTTTTTATGAATTTGTCAACCATGAGGATTTTCAGTACTTAATGGACTTATACAAACTATAACAGAGGGAGGGGCCATTTTTTATGAATTTGTCAACCATGAGGATCATTGATATCAAATTTCAAGAACTAAGACAAAACTCAAAACCTATCGAAATATATATTCCACGAGGACCAAAAATGTAATTTACTCTAAAACAAACTTGAATTGTTAACACATGGTCCCGTTATGGAGTGCCACATGGAAGTCCACCTGCCCATCACTGGTTGGCCATAATTCGTCAAATGATTTTGACACGAAAGGTCAACTTGCCCCATTAAGCAGGGCATCAAATAGGACTTCAATAACACATATCCGTAGACTTTTCTTGGCATACATCATGACATATCAAGCTTAATTTGGCTGGCTCTATCAACCATTGGTTATTTGTCACTTTAATTTTGTATAACACACATTTTCTCCGATTCAAGGATACATTTTGATGGATTTAATCATTTGAAGATTTGTTATTGCAGTAATAAAAAAAACTAACCGTATATCTAAAAGGTATTAGTGTACATAGAATCTAGCCCATTTTTTGTGATAGCCCATTGTACATTGTATTTATATTGTCTAATATATGGAATTCAGCATGGGAAAATATTTAAATCATTTAATACTATGTACACTAATAAAAGGAACCAAGTCGGCATGAATGGGTCCACAAACACGCCTATAAGCATGAAGTGTGGAGTTCAGTCAGTTCATTATTTGGGTCACAAACGTTTCAAAATTTTCTAAATGGTAAAACTATCCTTTCTCTTTTATGCTAAATATTTTAAACTACAGGGAAAGAATAGTAGTATAAATTTGTTAGATCTCTTTTGTTTTCTTTAATTTAATAACAGTAAATATAACTAAAACTTAATCGTTTTATTTTCAACTGAAAACATTAAAACAAAAAAGTTTAGTACATGCTTCCACGTTATCACTTCTTTCAATAACTTAAGGGGGACGGAGTGGTTGTGGCATCAAGCGGGTTCGAGAATTGGATGGGGGCGGTACTGCCGGTACCGCCAGTACCTGCAAGGTCATTGCACCGCGTGTGCACTGTGCAGGTTCGTGTTTGATGGGGATGATTGGGATGGGTATTGGGATGGTGAACCCATCCAAACTCAATCATTTTCTTTAAAAAAAACGAGGCCTTACAAGTTGACAGATGTCAAAAATCTAGTGGATAAGTGAAAACCTTATGACAATTATTGTAAATGACTAAATGCGTGGTGTATAGCATCTAAAGGAAGAAATGTTATCTAGTTCAAGGGAAAATACGCGTTATATGAATTGGTGGTAGTATAGCAGATACAATGATAAGCAATGGAGATCATGTTAAAAAAAAGGGGGGAAATGTCAATATCGTAGTTTTAGAAATTTTAAAACGTAGTAAGGGCCCGAGATCATGTTAAATATAATATAAGGCCCATCCAATAATTCCAAATTCCAAAATCTTAAATTGTCAAACCGACCCATATCCATTCTCTAGACTTCTTCCAAGTTCCATGACAGCAAATTGACTTTGAAAGGTTTGACTCAACCATGGAGGCATGGACGGTCTTATTTAGGCCTACAATCGTCTTCTTATTATCAACTGTCTTTTTCACATGATTTATAGTAAAAGTTGTTGTATTTTGAAACTTATATTTCATTTAAGGTGTTTGGTTTATAATGTTTTAAAGGACTATAACTAATTTGAATAATATCAAGCCATATGTTGATTGGTATGAAATAGAATGAATATGTTTATAATCTAATTCTTTGTAATTTTGCGTTTTGTATGTGGATATATATTTGGCAATGAAATATAGATAATGACAATCTTATAAGTTATCTCAAGTTCAATTATTGTGATTCCGTATTTGATTCATAGATTAATATTTTATAATGATCAAATGTCATAAAAATTACTGTAGTTTGGACAACAATATCTTACCAACATATTTCTTTTGTAACTCATCAAATTGTGGTCTTTAGTCATCAGACGTGGACAACAATATCGTATCAGATCCAGCACCATGGCAAGCTTACATAAGCCCAGGGCCAGTCCAATAGGGTGGGCAAGTTGGTCGACCGCTCTGGACCTCAAGATGGTTGGGCCTTAAAATTAATTATGTTAGATATTTTATATATAGTTTTGTTTTGATAAACCGAACAAGTTACCTTTACATGAGTTTGTATGTCATTTAAGTGGATAGAGTTGAGTATTCTGTGAGAACATTTTTTAGAAATAATAATCCGAATTTTTTTATAAAGAATAATAGTAAAACAAAGAATAATTATAATTGTAGTTGACGAATTAAACGATAGGTCCAATTTCGAAATATTGTAAACTCTAATAAATTTGATTTAAAAGAAAAATATAGTAAGATCTTCATAAAAAAAAAAAAAAACAAGTTGTGAGTTGATTGTTATACTCGACTTAACAAACAGATTTCTTTTCAAGCCCTTTTTCCAAAAAGAACGTTTATATACAAACCTTCCAAAAAATTTAAAAATTAACTAAAAAATTAGAAAATTTTTATTCATAGAAAATGCAAATATTATCGACTTGATACATACATTTACTTTATAATCCAAAAACCCAAGTTCAAGTCCACTTAAAAGAGTTTTTTGTTTTAACTTTAACTTAAAGAAAAATGTTATAGGTTAGCTTTTTATATGTGATGTGAACTTGTACTTGTTATCTTATTTTTAATTGAAACGACACACACATAATAATAACTTTAAATTTTAATATACTTTTCAATTAAATTTATCCATAAAATGATATCATTTAGGTATCTCAATTCCATACCATTTTTTCTGATTTTTATACAAAGAAAAACAAAACAATACCAATAGATTCGATTTTTCTAAAACCCAAAAATCAAACATTAGTTTCTTAAAATGGTTAGATTTTTATTTCTTTGATTGGTAAACCAAAACTAACCAGTTTAAAATTCCACACGACTCTATAAATCTGACATCTTATAAAAAGCGTATTCTATACATATTCCTTAAAAACTTATCTACTATATTTTTCTATTAAAACTCAATTTTAAGAGTCTCTCACTCAATGTCTTCATTTTTTCTTTCGTTCAAGCAACAATCCAACACAAGATGTCAAAGGTGTTAACTATCATTTTCCCATTAAAAGGAATACATTTAAACAAAACAAAAAATAGTGAGAGGTTTTAGTGTTAGGATCGAGACACTTAGCATACGAACACTAAACTCACACACTCGGCTCACAAATTAAGAACACAAGAATTTTACGTGGTTCGGTCCAAAAATGACCTACGTCCACGGCGGATAACTAGGAATGTATATTGCTTCTGTGTTTTTGTGTGGTGTGGTACATCTAATCTCTTCAACTGAACCTCTATTTATATACATCTTGGAATGTATATAATATACATAAATTAGTGTGAAAATGAGAATGTTCAAATCAAAATAAGAAGCAAGCTGTGGAAAGATCAATCATCCAGAAGTTCTTCCTCCTTTTGTTGACAAGGTTGTTCAACATTCACACCTAATAATCTCCCACTTGAAGGCTTGGACAACTTAGTCTTTCTCTGCCATCCAAATCTTGCAACGGACCTTAAACATACACACTCTGTTTCAACTGAGCATATGTATTTAAAAGACTTTTGATCTTAGTTCATTCCTAGTTACCCTGGCCTTCTCTTCAATTAGCCTGAAGGCCAGTTGAAGCTATGCAGAGCTTCAACTTCTCTAAGGTAACAACCTTAGTCAACATATCAGCTGGATTTTCAGTTCCTTTGATCTTCTTCAACTTCAGAGTGCTATCATTAATTCTTTCTCTGATGAAGTGATATCTCAGCTGTATGTGTTTTGTCTTCGAATGGAAGACAGGATTCTTTGCAAGGTGTATTGCACTTTGATTATCACAAAATAGTGCACAATCAACTTGTTCCTTGCCAAGTTCTTCGAGAAAGTTCTTCAACCATATAACTCTTTGCTTGCTTCAGCAACTGCCATATACTCTGCATCTGTGGTTGAAAGGGCAACACTTTTATGGAGTTTAGACATCCAACTTACTGCAGTGCCTCCTACTGTAAAGACATACCCGGTAATGCTTTTGTATGAGTCTTTGCAACCACCAAGGTCTGCATCTGCAAAACCCTTCAGAATGACATCTTTCCCTTTAAAATGCAATGCCATTTTTGAAGTCCCCTTCAAATATCTTAGCAGCCATTTAACTGCTTCCCAATGTTCTCTCCCCGGATTGGACATAAATCGACTAACAACTCCCACTGCATGTGCAATATCTGGTCTCGTGCATACCATTGCATACATGAGACTACCAACTGCAGATGCATAAGGTACTTTAGCCATTTCTTTCTTGTCTTCATCTGATTTGGGTGACTGAACTTTAGAAAGCTTAAAGTGACTTCCCAAAGGTGTGCTTCTTATCTTGGCATCTTTAAGGCTGAACTTCTCTAATATTTTCTCAATGTATTTCTCTTGAGAGAGTGTCAAAGAGACATCTTCTTTGTTTCTGAAAATACTCATCCCGAGTATTTGGTTTGCAGCTCCCAAGTCTTTCATCTCGAACTCTTCAGACATTTGTTTCTTTAACTTCTTGATTTCTGACATGTCTGAACCTGCAATCAACATATCATCTACATAGAGTAGTAGAATTATATAAGAACCCTTAAACTTCTTGATATAACAATAATGGTCATTGTTACATCTATTGTAACCAACTCTTCTCATGAAGTTATCAAACTTCAAATACCATTGTCTTGGTGCTTGTTTCAGACCATACAAGCTCTTCTTCAATTTACACACCAAGTTTTCTTTGCCTTTAATCTGAAAACCCTCTGGTTGTGTCATGTAAATCTCTTCATCTAGGTCACCATGTAGAAAAGCTGTCTTGACATCTAGCTGCTCTAGATGCAAACCTTCTGCTACTACAATACTGAGAACAAGTCTGATAGTGGTCATCTTCACTACTGGAGAGAATATTTCATTGAAATCGATTCCCTCTTTCTGTTGAAAGCCCTTGACTACTAATCTTGCTTTGTACCGTTTGGTACCATCATGTTCATCCTTGACCCTGAAAACCCATTTGTTTTGAAGAGCCTTCTTCCCGGATGGAAGCTTCGTTAGAAGCCAGGTCTTGTTCTTCTCAAGCGACTTCATATCATCTTTCATTGCTAGCTCCCACTGCAATGAATCTTTTAACCTCTTAGCTTTAGAGTAACACTGGGGTTCACCATTTTCTGTCAAAAGAATGTAGTTGACAGATGGTGAGTATCTTTGTGGTGGTCTGATGACTCTGGAAGATCTTCTTGGTTGAACTTGAGGTGTGGCTGGGGACTCTGGAGCTGCAGGGCTGGTTTCTTCATCTTCAGAGTCATTTCTAGAATGATCCTCTAAGCTCCCACTGTCAGTTGAATCATCCCCAGATTCAGGGATTTCAACTGAAGCTTCTTTCTTCTTTTCACCACCTTCATATTCAACGTACTCCTTCTGGACTTCTTGACTTTTGTTGTTTCTGTCTTTGTATAACTCAGTTTCGTTAAAGGTGACATTCTTGCTTCGGATTACCTTTCTGGTTTCACTATCCCAAAGCCTGTACCCCATTTCCTCTGACCCATAACCAATGAATGTGCACTTCTTGGTCTTTGAATCAAGTTTATCTCTGTCACCATCTTTTAACAAACTGTAAGCACTACAACCAAAGACTTTTAGGTGTTTGAGACTTACTTCCTTCTCTTGCCACATTTCTTCCGGCAATTTAAAATCCAAGGGAACACACGGTGAACGGTTAATCAAGTAGGCTGCAGTGTTAACTGCATCAGCCCAGAATGTCTTTGGTAAACCAGCATTCAACCTCATGCTTCTAGCCCTTTCATTCAGAGGTCTATTCATTCTCTCAGCTACACCATTCTGTTGAGGGGTTCCTGGGATTGTCTTGATCATCTTTATCCCTTGCTTGGCATAATAGTCAACAAACTCCTTGCTTATGTATTCACCACCATTATCCGACTTCAGGCATTTTACTTTCAAATCAGTTTCATTTTCAACAGCAGATTTCCATATCTTAAAAGTATCAAATACATCAGATTTATTTTTAAAAAAATAGACCCATACCTTGCGTGTTGAATCATCGATAAATGTTACATAGTAGTTTTTGCCTCCTAGAGATGAAACTGGTGTAGGTCCAAATACATCTGAGTGAACAAGCTCCAACTTCTGAGCTTTTGGTGTCTTCCCAGTCTTTGCAAAAGTAACCCGCTTTTGTTTCCCGAGAACACAAGATTCACAGAATTCTGTTTCAACTTTCTTCAAGTCTGGAAACTTCCCTTTCCGAGCCAACATCTTCAATCCCTTATTGCTCATGTGTCTGAGTCGTTGGTGCCATAAATTAGATGGACTCGGATTTGTGGTTACGGCATGAACACCATCACCATGTATCTCTACCATGTATAGAGTGCCTTTCTTCTTTCCTTTGGCAATCACCAAGTTGCCTTTGATCACTTTCCATTGTCCACCCCCAAAGTGAACATCAAACCCTTCATCATCCAACTTACCAACTGAAATCAACTTTCTCCTTAAGTTTGGAATAACCCTGACATCTTTCAATGTCCATGTGGTTCCTAAGGAGGTCTTCAAATCTACGTCTCCGATACCCGTAATATCAAGCACTTGATCATCGGCTAAATGAACTTTGCCAAGAGCACCTATTTGTAGGTTCTTGACCATATCTGGGCATGAGACGGCATGGAAAGAAGCACCTGAATCCATAATCCAGGATTCTGCTGAATTCTCAACACAACATATGAGAAAATCTCCTGATTCTTCAGAGGATACATTGTTTACTTCTTTCTTTTCAGCTTGTGGTTTTGGGCATTGGCTTCTAAAGTGACCTTTTTCTTTGCAATTCCAGCATTCAATGTCTTTTCTGGTTTTTGACTGTCCTCTTTTTCTGGACTTTGATCTGCCTCAACCACGTCCTCTTTCGTTTTTTCTTCCTCTACTTTCTGTATGCAATATAGAACTAGAACTAGAAGTCTCACCATTGCTTCTCCGTCTGATATCTTCATTTACAATTAAGTCACGAATACTCTCGAAAGTGAGTTTGGTAGTGCCAGATGCACTACTAACAGCTGTGACTGTGCCTGACTAACTGTCGGGCAAAGATGATAAAAGGAGGAGCGCTTGTACTTCATCTTCAAACTTTATTGCAACTGAGGTTAAACGAGAAATAATCGAGTTAAACTCGTTTATGTGAGCAGTAACCGACATGCCTTCCTTCATCTTGGTGTTAACCTGTTGTTTGATGAGGAACACTTTGTTTGAAGCGGACGGCTTCTCGTATATGTTGGACAAAGCCTTAAATACTCCATAAGTAGTTGTTTCATTGACAATGTTATATGCAATACTCTTTGCCAATGAAAGCCTAACTACACCCAAGGCTTGTCGATCCAACAACTTCCAATCTTCATCATACATGTCATCCGGTTGTTCGCCCAACATAGGCAAATGCAAACTTTTCTGATACAACATATCTTCAATTTGCATCTTCCAAAATCCATAATCGGTACCATCAAACTTCTCAATTTTAATTTTACCGTGTTCTGCCATTTTAACGGACAAAGTGCACTTTTCTTTCAGAAGTTAAGGGTGTAAATGAATTTTTTCTGAAATTTAGGGGCTAAACTGCAATTTTCTAAAAGTTCAGGGCGCTAAACAGCAATTTTCTGAAAGTTCGGGGGCTAAACAGCAATTTTCTGAAAGTTTGGGGGCTAAACTGCAATTTTCTAAAAGTTCAGGGGCTAAACTGCAATTTCTAGAAATTCAGGGACCTGTTTTGCAATATCTGGAACTCCAGGGACCTGTTTTGCAATTTCTGGAACTTCAGGGACTTTTTTTCAAAATATGCTACAGTACCGCTACAGTACCGCTACAGTATCGTCTTCTCCGTCGAAACTCCGGTGCTACAGTGTCGTCTTTTCCGGCGGACTCCGGCGCTACAGTGTCGTCTTCTCCGGCGATCTGGTTTCTTCGGTCACTATTCCGGCGAACGTTTGACCGGCGATTTGGAGGTTTTCCGGTGGTCGAAAAATTCCAAAAAATATATTTTCGGAATCTGCGGAACGAGACCTTTCCAACGGCGTAAACCAAACTCGTTTTTGAGACAAAAAATTTTCGACCCAAAAACAGAAAATCACTCTCTGGAACTATACCAAGGCTCTGATACCACTTGTTAGGATCGAGACACTTAGCATACGAACACTAAACTCACACACTCGGCTCACAAATTAAGAACACAAGAATTTTATGTGGTTCGGTCCAAAAATGACCTACGTCCACGGCGGATAACTAGGAATGAATATTGCTTCTGTGTTTTTGTGTGGTGTGGTACATCTAATCTCTTCAACTGAACCTCTATTTATATACATCTTGGAATGTATATAATATACACAAATTAGTGTGAAAATGAGAATGTTCAAATCAAAATAAGAAGCAAGCTGTGGAAAGATCAATCATCCAGAAGTTCTTCTTCCTTTTGTTGACAAGGTTGTTCAACCTTCACACCTAATATTTAGTTGGTTAAGATTTCAACAGATGGATATATTTCAATAAGATTTATATAGAATGTGTTTTTCTAACACTGTCTCCCAAATATATAAAAGTCACATAAGCTTTGTGTAACCGGTAACATAAAGGACCCTTGATTGTTTTTATCTTGCTCCTCAAATACGTATGGACCGGCTGTGCATAAGCCTCATTAGAAACAACCCACAATCAAGTATGTTTTTGTGTTCCACTCCAACTCAAGTCTTTCCGACTTTATTTATTGAAAAGCGTTCAATTAAGGATGATCAACATTGCTAAAAAACTGCTTGAAGAATTTTTTTCTATAAAATATAAATTACTTTTTATTAGTTTATAAAAAACAAACAAAATATGAAATAACCTAAAACTGATTACCAAGATATTTATATAAACATGATATTTTGTATCATAAGGGTTTTCAGATATAAAAAATTGAAAGTATATTACCATTTATGAAATTTAACCCATTCATATAGCGGCCTAAAATGTGTCAAAGGGATTTCAAATAAAAAAGTAAGATGCAAGATGAATTTTCAATGTTATTAGAAGGCACAGTGACTCTTAATCCAATAATATATCACTTAGTAGTAATCTAATATGCGATTTCTATATCATCTTGTTATCTCAAGTCAAAATCATAACATAATGAGGGGGAAATTATGACAAGTCTTGTGACTTGCTATGAAAGTCAACGGATTCAAGGGGGTGAAGACAGATTATCTCTCAAGCCTACCCAATCAAGTTCAAAACTCCATTGTGAGGTAGTGGTGGTGCTCCTACCGAAGATGCTACCGAAGAAAGTCGAGAATCAAGAGAGAGACCTCGAAGTAGGGGTGAGAATGGGGCGGTTTGGTTCGGTTAGTGGCCAAAACCGAACCATAACCATTACAATCGGTTAATTCATTTTAGTAGTCATTGGTTATGGTTAATATTGGTTATGGTTAACGGTTTTAATCGGTTAATGGTTTTGGTTAATGGTTTAATAATGGTTAACCATAATTACTAAAAAATTTAAAGTTTGTTTATTTATAACTTTCTATGATTTGTATGAATTTAAAAGTTAAATTATCTCAAAAGTCAAAATAATGATATTAACTATTAAAAAATATCAACTTTTTATTATTTTTCTAGTATATACTAAAAACCATGCAAACGTTAAAAAAATTTTGATTTACTTTTAAAATTTTATTACATTTATCATATGATCTTGTTTTTTTAATTACAAAAAGGAACCAAATTCCTTTTTTAGTATCATCCTTTCCACAACTTGATGATTGGGATTATTTAACTCTTAAATAGCTTTGATCCCATTTCATGACCATTAATTACGTTTGACTGTGTCAAAACTTGAAAGTTCTGCTTTGGTTTTTAAACATGAGGATCGTGTAAATTGTCAATTCATACAAGCAGAAAGTTGTATCAGATTGATTAAAAACAATTAACAAATTAACAAATTGATATGAAGATTGAAGCGTAAAGCGGCAAATTGATTAAAAACAATTAACAATTTGATATGAAGCGGCAAATTGATTACAAGTAACAAATTAACAAATTGATATGAAGCGTAAAGCGGCAAATTAATCTCTAATCAGCACATTGATATGAAGTGTAAAACGGCAAAAGTTGTTCTTTTTCACGGTTTAGAATTTTAGTAGATTACAATACAATTAACTTAAATTAAAGCGTATCATAATCAATATAACAATAAATATAAACGTACTGATAATGAGATGATCGACTTTTCTGGAGTTTAGACATCCAACTTACTGCAGTGCCTCCTACTGTAAAGACATACCCGGTAATGCTTTTGTATGAGTCTTTGCAACCACCAAGGTCTGCATCTGCAAAACCCTTCAGAATGACATCTTTCCCTTTAAAATGCAATGCCATTTTTGAAGTCCCCTTCAAATATCTTAGCAGCCATTTAACTGCTTCCCAATGTTCTCTCCCCGGATTGGACATAAATCGACTAACAACTCCCACTGCATGTGCAATATCTGGTCTCGTGCATACCATTGCATACATGAGACTACCAACTGCAGATGCATAAGGTACTTTAGCCATTTCTTTCTTGTCTTCATCTGATTTGGGTGACTGAACTTTAGAAAGCTTAAAGTGACTTCCCAAAGGTGTGCTTCTTATCTTGGCATCTTTAAGGCTGAACTTCTCTAATACTTTCTCAATGTATTTCTCTTGAGAGAGTGTCAAAGAGCCATCTTCTTTGTTTCTGAAAATACTCATCCTGAGTATTTGGTTTGCAGCTCCCAAGTCTTTCATCTCGAACTCTTCAGACATTTGTTTCTTTAACTTCTTGATTTCTGACATGTCTGAACCTGCAATCAACATATCATCTACATAGAGTAGTAGAATTATATAAGAACCCTTAAACTTCTTGATATAACAACAATGGTCATTGTTACATCTATTGTAACCAACTCTTCTCATGAAGTTATCAAACTTCAAATACCATTGTCTTGGTGCTTGTTTCAGACCATACAAGCTCTTCTTCAATTTACACACCAAGTTTTCTTTGCCTTTAATCTGAAAACCCTCTGGTTGTGTCATGTAAATCTCTTCATCTAGGTCACCATGTAGAAAAGCTGTCTTGACATCTAGCTGCTCTAGATGCAAACCTTCTGCTGCTACAATACTGAAAACAAGTCTGATAGTGGTCATCTTCACTACTGGAGAGAATATTTCATTGAAATCGATTCCCTCTTTCTGTTGAAAGCCCTTGACTTCTAATCTTGCTTTGTACCGTTTGGTACCATTGAAATCGATTCCCTCTTTTTGAAGAGCCTTCTTCCGGATGGAAGCTTCAATAATAAAGTCTTCCGCTGAACAATGTTTGTAAATGTTTTGTTAAATACGATTTATATGTTTTAAATATAAGGTTTTAATTTGGACGGTTTTAATTGACAACCTGTTTTATGTATTTGAGTCGTTTTTAAAAACAAAAATTTATTACGAAATTTGGAACGTTACACTAGTTCTTCCCTAATGATTCCAATCATTGGAAAAAGAGAATTAACACCATGAGAGGTGGAATGGTGAATTGGAATTTGGGGAAAAGTTGAACTCATGAGAAAAAATTGTAGTCTATGGATCCATTACATGAATCATGAATGTGAATGCATTATTGTAATTATGATCATTTCCTAATGATTCCAACATATAGAAGAAGGAATATACTCTCCTTGTCTCTAATTGGTTGAATGCAATTGGGTATTCCATAGTGGAAACCCATTGAATGGTGTTATGATTGTTATGGGATGATTCACTTGTTGATGACCAATGGAAAAAAGTTAAGATGAGTGAAACAAATGTTAGTGTAATGATTTGTAACGCCAAGACATGTTCTATTATATAATTATAATAAAAGGGCAAATTGGTCATTTTACCTTAGAAGGGTAAATTGGTCTTTTGGATAGAAAAGGATTTACTTTGTAATAATATTTTGAGTCGTGGACTTAAAATGTTATAAAAACTGATTTTTGGTCATTTTACCACAAAAGGGTAATTTGGTCATTTGACCATGCGAGGGACCAAAAATGAAAAATATTGTTGGTTGTGGCAAAAATGTAAGAAATGAAAGTTTTATTGTAATAAAACTTGATTTTGTGGTCAAAGTTCAAGAAAATGAACTTTAGGACTAAAAATGTAAAAATTGAATGTATAAATAAGAGAGTTGACTCTCTTCTTTGACTAGCCAATTGTGCAGCAACGGGAGGAGCTTTGAAGGAGCAAAATTCTGCAGAAATCATGGAATTGAAGCAAGGAAGTGGAATCATAGCTTGAATTGGTGATTCCTTTGTTAATCAAGGTTAGTAAACTTGATTTTAACCAAGTTCTTGAAGTGTTCTTGATTTGGTTTTATAGAAACTGAAATTTGTAAATTTCAGTTATGATTATGTGGTTTAGATAGTTTATTACTTCCATTAAGTCATGTTAAAAGGACTTAATTCAAGAAAATGGAAGTAGATTGCTATTTATGATGAATTTGAAGTTTTGGGGTTTTGGGACTAAGAACCCTAATTCTTCATATTGATTGATTTAGTTGTTTTGAATGGTTGAAAACCTTGTTTTGACATAATGTTTTAGCCTAGAAACAAACCCCAAACGATTAAGAACAGAAATAAGGACTTAATGGGCCAAAACTGCGTGCTACAGTGCACAAATCGCGGCTGGACAGGAGACATGCGCAGGCGCCAGGCGCGGTGCGCCCAAGCCCCTGGCGGGGGGCGCCCAGGCGCAGTGCGCCCTGTCCTAGGCGCAGTGCGCCTCCGAGCAGGGGCCAGGCAGGGGATCAAAAATGCTAACTTTCGTTTGGCTTGTCCGTTTTACCTCAAACTTGAACCGTAGGCTCGTTATGGTCTGAAAAGTTTGGGAAAAATTTTATATTGAGTTTTCGACCCCTCGGGGGCACTGTAGATCGATTCGAATGCCTCGGTGAATAGTAAAATTCATAAAAAGTTAGTAAACGGAAAGTTTATTAACTAGGCATTGTTTATAATGATAATGTATTGAACTCTATTGTATTAGAGTTAATTGGAATGGTTATTAACCTATTATCATTTGGTATATAAATGAATATATAGGTATGGGACAAAATGGTTGTGGTGCACGCAAAGGCAAGAAACAACCGGAATGTAAATACAGCTAGCATCCAGGTGAGTAATCTCACTGATATCATATATGATATATGATGATTGAACTGTTACGGGTTGAAACAGCTTCGAGGGAAGAAAATGACAAGTATGAAGATATATGTAAAAGACAATACCAGATAAGCCGTGAGTCTGATTAAGACAAGAACGGAGCTGTGAGTCAACAATAATGACATGACAATACCAGATAAGCCGTGAGTCTATTATAGACAAGAACGGAGCTGTGAGTCAGTCAACATCAATGATATGACAATACCAGATAAGCAGTGAGTCTATAATAGACAAGAACGGAGCTGTGAGTCAAACCTATATAGACAAGACCGGATAAGTCGTGAGTCATTGCGATGACAAGAACGGAGCCGTGAGTCTAGGCAACAGCGGGCTAACCCGTGAGCCAAGGCAACAGCGGGCTAACCCGTGAGCCATAATTGATCGTGAAAGAAACTGTTAATAGATGGTGCGGCCACTTGTGGCTATGATATTGAATGCTATATCCAAACGGTGCGGTCTTCGGGCTATGATATTCTAGTGCGGCCTTCAGGCTATGATATTCTGGTGCGGCCTTCGGGCTATGATGTTCTGGTGCGGCCTATACGGCTATGATATTCTGGTGCGGCCTATACGGCTATGATTCTGGATGTTATATCCAACTGGTGCAGCCTATATGGCTATGACATTATTATATAGAAACGGTGCGGCCTTGTGGCTATGATTTCGGGTTGTTGAACCCTAACTGGTGCGGCTTTCGGGCTACGATTCATACGCTGGAAATTTTTTGGTGCGGCTAGCATAGCCATGACAAATGATATGAATTATATAGTCATGATATATGGTATAGTCAACTATGACTAAGAAAGATGGGACAGAAATGGTATAGAATGGATTAGATTGGTATGCAAATAACAAACGGGATATGATAAAGTATACAATTGTCTAATGTGATTTGAAAATCACATGATCTCATGATTCAGCCTGTAGGGCTACAGATTAGGATGTGAAATCCTAGGAGACATATGGTCAGCCAGTAAGGCTAGGAGTTTGGATTCGATATCTAGACAGATATATGATTGTATTGTTGTACATGTTATTTGCAGATATGATTACTCACTGAGCTTTGTAGCTCATACCGTTTGTTAAATGTCCCTACAGGTTAGCATAACCCTGATAAGGGTAAGGACAAAGTCCGTGACTCAAGAAGTGGACTTGTAGATGCTGTCAGTAGCAGCCCGGCTTCAAAGGAGATATGGGTATTATATACTCTCCTTGATACGCTTGTACCCGATTTTATTAAAAATATACCCCTTTGTACTGGTTTTAAGTACTGAAACCTTTAAATTTAAATGAAAAATTTTCAGGGGTGTTTTGTTTTAAAAGTCGGGTGTTACATGATTGGCTTAGGATTGTTGATTTATGCATGTGTTGATGAGTAATAAGAACTTGAATTGATAATTCTCATTGGAATAAGTCATGAACACTTAAGAAAACTATGGGAATCGGTGTAATTTAGTCCTAAAACTTGTGTTTTCATGTGTGCTGATGATTGGAATGAAGTGGGACTTAGTTTGGGTCAAAGGGGGACAAAAATGGCCAAAATTTTGGCATACAATGCATTTTGAACGATCCGCGTGAGAACAGATAAAGACTTGGCACGGCACGCGCAAACGGGAAAAATTCGGAAAACCCCCTGACAACCCACACGACCCATGCAAGATTTGGCCTTGGTTCACGCGGCTTGCACCCTATGCACCCCAACTTCTTCTTGTTGTCTTGCTTTGGGTCTTATGGTTTTGGGTTTTGAGTTTTAGGTTATTGTGTTATACCAACTCTTGAGGGATGTTTAACCTAAGATTCACTTTATTTTATGAAGCTAATAATATCACATTGGGATTTAGAATGATGGTTCCTTTCTATTGTATAGGAGGAGCATATGTGGTGCAACTTTTGTTGAGAGGCGTCAAGCAGTAACTGTTGGGATGTGATCATATAAACACAATTTGCATACAGCGAAAGACTTAACAAGATAAAATCACATAAATATCCATGAACATAGTCCAGGATCATGCAATTCATATCAATCATTGCAACTTTAAAACATAATCAGAATGTACCTCAGTTGATCATCTTTTTTGATTTCTGGTTAATGCAACCTTTGCATTGGATGAACAGGATCCAAAGTATAATCCCTCTGATGATTTACACCCAGGATCTCCATAAAACTAGATAGACAGAACTTCCACTTGGGAAGGTGGCAGAAGATCACAAACCCTAGAGAGGGATGTGAAATTCGCCAAAAGGGAGGAGGGGAAGGTTTTTGGCGGCTCAAATGAGAGTCAATGGATGCATTAGGGTTTGACCCAAGGCCTCAATTTATACTAGAGGACTCCTAGTGTTTCAAACTTAAGGAGCCTCCATACACTTAGGCCCTTGGACTTGTTTCCATAAATGAACTCTTTAATTAATTACAATCCAATCCCTTGCAATTAATTTCTCCAAATTAATTCCAAATTAACTTGTTAATTAATTGTCAATTAATTTCTAATTAATTTATCATGTCCTTGATAAATTAGTAAATTAATATCTCTTTTTCCTTTTCTGTGACTTTTTGTTTTTCTGGGTCATGAGGGCAACCTAAAAGGACCCTGCTATTATTTGAAATATTATCACTAATTGATGACATTTGACACCAATTCCAACAGTAACTACTAGTAGAATGTGAGTTTACCAGGAGTACACATCCTTATTACTACTACTTTGATGTGTGTGTTGTTAAGTATTTTCATGCATGTTATATAAGTGAAATGTGTTTATAAATGTTCTAGTTGTGTATCGTATGAAATGAGTTTTAAAGATGTTTTCGTTATAAGAAAAAATGTTTTGTTTTAAGAATAATTTTGGCATCCTATATGTGCATTGCATGTAGGATGGCCCGACAGTGTGAACCAATGAAGACAAATTTGGTCCTCCCCGTTAGAAGGAGAACAGAGGAGATGTTTGTCTTACCCACACATAGGGAAGACAGAGGAAATGTTTTTCCCACAAATAGGGAATTACATGAAGGAGTGGCTAACCTTCATGGGGACTAGTGTGATGGCCACTAGTCCTGGTTTTGGTCTATCGGGTGATTGAATGGTATGATTTATGTGTATTACTTGAGAACTTATGTAGGTGCCATCGATGGTGAGATTGGACTTTTATGAGATGGACATGGGTTAGGATAGTTGCATATTTCATTGCATTACATTCATAACTATCCATATTTGTTTGATCTTTATGAAAACTTAGGGAATGAGAATTTCTTTCAAACTTTATAGGTATTTTAAAAACTATTTTTTGTGGGATTTGTCTCGAATGTGGTGGTTACACTGTCCACGCTAAAGGTTTCAATATCGGGTAAGCTCACTAGGTATTTCATTGCCTAACATATTTTGATGTGTACTCGTGTTGAAGAGTTTAGATGGCTTTAGAGGATCTAGATATTTTAGAAGGCCACGAGTTGTGCGGTTTCATTTAAACTATATAATAGTATTCATATTGTAACAACCTCGCTATTTTACAAATCAAATCATTTTGAAAGTAGGACCATATAATTTTTTTGCAACTTAATCCCTGAAACAAATTTTAAACAATGCCCAATGTGTTTTAAAATGGTGTTTAAATGCAAATTAACTATTTTCGAGACATTTGGGGATTTAAAATTTCCACATGAGATGACTTATAACAATTATGAGAAAATATGGGTTTAAAAAGGTGTTTTATAAATACCCTAAGCGATGGGTGTTACATTACATAATCGGGAAACCTAGATGCTCAAACTAGTCAATATACGACTTCATTTTAAGGACATGTACACTGACACTCCCGCCTTATTACAAGTTTACAACCTATCCCAAGAGAACTTTCATAGTGTCAAATCGCTTTTGTCGTGTTTTCTCTTGGAACATTTCTTTGAGCACCAAGATCATGTCGCCCCAAGATTCTCAAAGCTCTTTTGGAGCTCTAAAACCATGGTTAAAAACATGATGCAAATTGCAAGCCATCTTAGTTTACTTTGTGAGATGAGAATCATACTCATTTTTTTCACTCCAGTTGTATTAGTTTGAGGAATGTCTAGAAGATGTGTCTTAATGGCTCGACTTTTCTTATCAATTTGAGTACAATTCTCAAATTATGATAACAATCAAGATAAATTGAGATATTCAGTTTATCCTTCGAAATGGACAGTTAGTAGTGGAAAGTTTGAATCGAAAGAGTTTACGTTTGTAGATATCTATAAGAGAATAATTTTTATTTGTGATTTGATAATTATCTTTTATAAACTTAATTACCTAAACATAATATTTATACTTGTGAATCTTTATCATGAGTCTCAGAGCTTCATCATATACATATCTCCATCAAGAACACAATAACTAACACAAATGTGATTTTTTCCGAAAAAGAAAAATTTAGGGTCCAAAAGAAAAAGTTAGTCAAATGTGAGGTTTTTTCTTAAAAATAAAATTTTATGGTCTTTTCGGGAAAAAAATTAGGGTATTTTACGGGGAAAAAAGTTATTACCGGAAGATGACTTGCAAAATTGGGTAATTTGGTTGAATTAAAAAGTTTCTGCAAACTTTTTTGCCTTTGTTTAGAAAATAAAAAACTTTTTATCTAAACCAAAAACTGAAAAATATAGTCTTTTATGGTATAAACCCCAATCTTAAATTCAATCATTAACAAAAAGAAACTTCATATTATTTCCTAATAAAAAAACTTGAATTCAGATCCACACAACGCCTCCATAGGATTTTCATCAAGGGATGTGATATGTAGACAACAAGTTTTATCCATGCACAACAGTTTATGTTTCAGAAGACTTGTAATATATCCATAAAAACAATATATTGTTTTGTACCGATCACTTCCCTTTTATTAAAGTTAAATTCAATCCCTAACAAATATACATTATAATAACAATCGAATCCGTAAAGTGAAACTACAATTATGCAAAAATATATATACGTTCACTCGAACCAGTAAGATTGAGATCGCTCTTGGCGACGGATTGAAATAAACCATTTTTTATGATAAATACAAAACATATTTTTGGAATTTTTATTTATTTATTTAGCTTTAGAATCACACATGGACTTAAACCGTAAACTATGATAAATAGTAATTACAACAAAAAACCCGAACCAAACCGATGAGGCGATACTTTTGATACTTTGGATATATATTAAGATTTGAGATTTCTTCTTTATTTAGCTTTACAATCGAATATATAATAAAAATTCGTAGCTAAGAAAATAAAGCCAAAAGCTGATCGGATAATCCTCAAAAAGGCAAAAACTTATCGATACCGAAAAAACCAAATACAGTCTATTTAAAAACTTAATGATTTGGTTGTAAGTGCAAATTAAAAAAGAAAAATGAAAAGGCGTATAAGAACCGTGTTCGTTCATCGTTCTCCCATACTCGTGGGGGCTGTGGCGTTGTGATAGATTATAGGACCACAGCAAGTTGAGATGTCGTATGTCACGAGATATGGGCCAATCTTCACTGCCATCGTGACGTGTCGGCCTTACTAGTGGGCCCACCGATGCTTTGTCGGCTACATGCCACATTCTAAGATACTTCCAAATAACTACTTTTTCATTCCATGAAATGTCATTTGTGCCCTTTGTTGTCTTTCGGCTTCGGGACCATGACTTCGTCTACTCTTTGGTACTTGCTATTTGGCAACATATTTTTCTATGATAGATTGGATTTAACAGCTATTATCGTATAAATTTATATGATAGAATGTTTTAAATTCAAGATTTATATATATTTATTGTATGTATTTTATTTAATAATTAATTAGAAACATGTAAACCTAAACAAAATATCACACCATGACAAAAACAGAAATCAACATGACAGCATCCTTTCTGTAATATCGATAATTTTGATTTCAACTATCTAGATCTCAATCGGGGATAAATAGAATATCAAATTGGATATGGATTATATATATATATATATATATATATATATATATATATATATATATATATATATATATATATATATATATATATATATATAATTTCAGGTGATTATCCAATTTGAAATCATAAGAGTCCTTAAGTGAACGTAATTCATTTAGACACGAATCTAGGAGCTGAGTCTTAACTCCTTAGAGACCTTAGAATCATTTGACCATTTCTTTTGATTCCTATTAGGTCATTCTATTTTATACAAAGTGTCAAAAGATTAATTCCATAGTTTGATTCAAAGTATATTTGAACAAGATGCAAAAATCAAGAATAACAATACACTTGATTTTTAAGTTAATGAATTCTGTACTAATTCATGTGAATTGTTCAATTACTGTAGAAAATGCCACTAAACGGTTAAGACAAACTGTAAATATTTTTTATAGTACAAATACTTATGAATAATTCAAAATAAAGTGAAAACATTAAATTTAACATTAGTATAGTTATGAAATTAAAATTAAGTCACAAAAACCTTAAAAAGCCTTAAAAACTCAAAATTTATAAATTTGACATCTAAAAATTTATAAAACCCCTATGAGGCTTATAAGATCAAATTAAAAGTTTAGGAGAGCCTTCTCTCCTCCATGAGCCGGCCATCCCTTCCCCATACACCATTTCCCCACCATTTTAATCATTTCCTCATTTCCCACACTCCACCTCTCCACTTCTCTATCTAAAAATATCACTTTTCTTTCTCTCTAGAAATGACGAACTTAGAAGAAAAATCCGTGGGAGAGATTTAGTCATTCGATTCTTCATAAGTTTAGATACATTTCTGTAGTTTGGTGGCTGATTTTGGTGGAGTGAAACCCCAAAGAGATGACGAGAAAGATGAGATATCCAGAGAGACAGAATCACTCTTTTCCCACTTTTCTTCTCTCTAAAACCCCCATTATCTTCCTCTATTAATCAACCCCAAAAGCCACGAAATTTACAAGATTAGATGGTGTTTTTGAAGCCACAAATCATAGAAAACGTAAATGATATATATCTCTTGAAGATCCATACCAATTTTTACACATTTCTTATTATTTCATCTTTATTTTTGAATTTCTTTTTTAGTATCCTCTTCATCTTCTTCTTTCTTCATGATAAAACCTTGTGCATGTTTATCTAACCTTGGGATTTGATGATGATGGTGGTAGGTTTTCATCAAAAATATCTTGCATGTTACAAAATGGTAAAGATCCATGATCAAACCCATCAAAAGCTCAAGAAAATGGATCTAATGAATTCATATGTTCAAAATCAGATTCTTCTTCTTCTTTCTTCTAAAACTTTGTGATTATTATGTTAAAACCCTTCCTTGAACATCGTAGATGTATTTCAACACCATGCATGTGAAGGAAATCGGGTTTCATGTGTTGAAACACCATGCATGTTGATGGTTTGTATGTTCTTCCTCATAAAACACTTATGAACCAAAAACATTAGCTTAAAACCATGCATCATATTAGATGCATGTAGGAAGCATAAAAAATCATGGTTAACTTCATGGGAGATAGATTTGGCTTGATGTTAATCAAAACATCAAGTTAGCAACCTATAACCTAAGCATGCAATCTGCCAGATTTCTTAGTTCTACGTCAAAAGACCATATCTCAACTTCTTCTGGTCCAAAAATCTCTATTTTTCTTTTGAAATGAACTTCTATGAGTTAAGTTTCGAACTCAAGTGGTTTCACTCAAAAACACTAAGATTTCGACCCCCAAATAATTTTTATAAAATTGTTGCTCTAACAACTCATCTTCTGTGAAGGGTCATTTTGTTATGCATGCAAATGGATCTACAATACTTCTAAAAATCATGAGAAAAAATTTAAAGACCCCTGACATACTAAATATTATGGTGACCAAAATTTTTATTCTGTAAACTTTGGGAACTATGTTAAAAAACTGTTAAACTAGAAACCCCAAAATCAGGAACAAAAAAGAAATAAGTTGTATTTTCAAAATGTTTGGGTTTGTAAAGCTTTGAATTCGAAACAAATAAAATAGGAAATTGTTTTTCTCAGAAACTAAGTGTTATTAAGATACAAACTGGAAAGTTTCATTCAAAAATACTCAGATTTCGATTTTACATAAATATGGTGTCAAATGATGACTTGATTCACAAATTAATAGTTACAGGACTTAATAAATTCTGAAAATTTGTGAGAACTGTTTTTATCATAATTTGAGGTTCCCCATAAAGTTTCAACTTATTTGGGCATAGTTTAATAATTATTTTGATTTATGTGCCACAATTGATGAGCATTTTAGAAAACCAATGTTGGGTTCTTCAAAGCCAATGATAATTTTTCTCTGACTTCACCTTCACTAAAAGTAACTATAGAAATTATATTTAAATTTATTTCATCTTTTTACTAATTATTCAAATATTTACTAATAAAACAAACTTAAAATGTGAAATAGATGCAATACAAATCTAAAAGTTCCCAAAATTTTAACACCTCATATCCCCTGTGGGATGTTGAGAATAAATTTTGGTAATTTTTGGAGATGGTTTTTATGTATTTTTAAATAAATACAATTCCAATAAATGTTACAAAAATACCATTTCAAACATAAAGAAAACCCAAGTCAATTCTAAGGCACTTTGTTATTTAATAGATGATCATATGTTGTTTAGACATTTAAGTTAGTTTGGAATCTTATTAGAACCTTCGTGTTTCGTAGGACTCGAGTAGGAGTTACTCCCGTTTACCTTGTGGAACCGAACTTTTGGACGCTCAATTCACTTGTGAGTATTCACAGCCCCTTTTTACTATTTTATGTTTTGGGGTGAAAAGCATGACCAATACTATACAAAGTTTCTTTATCTTGAATGTTTGCTTTTAAGTTAAACGCAATTGTTGTATGCTAATTCTTGTATGCTTGAGACTCTATCGTACGCAAAGTCTCCGGTTTATTCTATTACACAACCTATTAACTCTTATTGAGCCGATGGTTTATATGGATAGGCGCTATTTGGGATTGACCACCCCCACTCACATGGAAATGTGTGTGCGTATTACCAATATGATGATAGAACATGTCTGTTAGGGGCGGTCTGGTCTTCAGAATTGGTTGTGGACTCAAGCTTTATATTCCAATGACCACGTTGCAATCAAAAATTGTGTGTGAAACATTTTACTATTGACAATGCATACTTTTAAGCGTATATTGAAAATTTCAAACTATGTGTATACTCAAACCTGTAAACTCACCAACTATTTCCATAGTTGACCCTTATTTTTCATGCTTTTCAGGGATCTTCTAGTAAGTGGCACCTAGAGACACATCACTTGTAGAAGCATTACGCATGTGTTATTTTTCAAATATAATGTAATTTCATTTGCAATTGTTCAAAACTTTTGTGAATTGTAATGCTTTTTAATACTATTGGTGTTGTTTTAACTTTTGCTATGAGACCATTTTGTACTATCATATTAAGTGTTGCTACTTTAGCAGGGTGTGATAATATATATATATATATATATATATATATATATATATATATATATATATATATATATATATATGTGTGTGTGTGTGTGTGTGTGTGTGTATGTGTGTGTGTATGTGTTAGTTATATCATTTAATATTAAAAAAACAATATATAAACCATAAGGATTGTTATTTTCAGTTGTATAATTTTTTATCTTTTTTTTGGTTTGTACTAATGAATGTTTAGATACAAATTTTTCACTGTATTATATTTTAATTTTAGATGAGAAAATATATGAATATTTCAAATTTACATATTCCCTCATTAATCTGAATATTGAATTTAATTTTAGATGAGCATGATATATGTTACGTTTTATTTAGAACTACGTTGGCACCCATTTATGTAACTAGCCAACATAAGGGAATCATATATCAAAATTATATCTTGGATTGAATTTGTGTTATAATTACAATTGAACTTTCATTAAATCTTTAAATAATCTAATATCACATGGACCCAATTAACCTCGAATGTATGTAAGGTATCCGAAGGCTTATTCAACTCTTCAGCGATCGAGTATTGTCCATTTTCATGTCAAAATACAAGCAAAATGTAAATCTTTCATAATTTTGGTACTTAGTATCTACTCGATTAATTGTAAATGTAAGTTAATGAAGATTTGAATTCAAATCTCGCACTTTATGAAATACGCAACAAGTCAACAAGTTATGTGTTTACTCGTCAGAAAATACTCCTTGGTGTTTGAGGTCATGTGACCTGGTTAATGCTCTCAAAATCAATTTTTCGTAGTTTGGGTGAATAATTTTGTTGATCCGCATAAAGAATTAAAAATTGAGAAATTGTTTTGGTTACTACATTTTATTCCTACTAATATTCTTACCTAAGTTAAATTGTGACATGTGTCTTAAAATATTATTAGTTTTATTAAATTTGACATTTGTAATCATTTCACATGGATAAAAATATGAATAGAAATAAAAGTTAGAAATAAATAAAACTAGTCTTAAAAATTATGTCAAAATGAAACTAATCTATGTTCAAATATTACATACAATTTTTGCAACAAAAAGTGTAATTAGATTACAAATTATGGATGGAAGGCACGCATTGTGACTTGTGAGTTGTACATCTCTAAAAAGCAAAATTGGAAGTGAGAAAGAGGTTTAGGGGTATTGACTTCTACTGGACAAGTAGTGTGGTTGAAGTCACATGTCGATTTTGACTTTTGAGAGACCTTTCATGAAGTCACCTTTTTCTTTTTAATGCTTCCTACTAGATATTTATCCAAATAAACCATATATTGTTTTTACTCTATTTTATAAACATTATGTTACTGTTCTTTCCTATTTTCTATATTTCATAATAATCAAAGTATACTTAATATAGTTAGTAGCCAATCAAATATAATATGTTCAATTTACGTTACTTAATATAGCTAGTAGCCAATCAAATATAATATGTTCAATTTTTATAATTGTGAATATAAAAGATATTGATAACTATAAACTTTATATTTTTTTCAGTTTAGATTAAAAATACTTATATCTTTATTATATTAGAAATATATAAACTAATTATAAATAATAATATTATCTGTCAACTTACCGTTACTAATCATGGTTTTTTTTTAAAGTTATTTAATTTTTAAACTTATAGTATTATAATATACAATTTTAATTTCTAATTGTTATTAAATAAATGATGTTTTGTTATTTGTCATATTTAAAAATGAAGGTAAAGTTTTTTTATTAGATTCAGACAATTCATTCAGGAAAAATATATTTATATCGGCAACATTTTATTTATAGATGTCGTTATTTATGCGGTTCACTTTATCAATTAAATACCTAATACGATAAAAACAAGACATAAGAGTGTTTAGCAGTGCGGTTTGATGTTTAGACATCTTCTATTTAACAAAAACACATTTACATGAATATTTGTATATATAAAAGGTTTCAAAAAGACTTTTTACAAGCAATATTTATCGGATAATAAAATATTAGTCCCATACTATGATCTTCATTTATCAAAAGTTTAATGAAACTTCAGATATTTTTTCCAAAGTCACATTTGTGTCTTTGTTTCGATGCCTTCTATATTTATATGGCCAGTCACTTTAGTAGGCATACTTAAAGTAAATCTGAGTCTATATTTATATTGTGTCTTTAATGGATTGAAACTTTAGGTTTTTATTTGCCTTTGACTTATAGAAAAAAAAAAAGTAACATGTGAACCTCCAAATAGATGGCAAAACGTGAGTTGGTCGTAGGGATGATAAAAGGGGAGTGGTTTGTATACAATAATTTTTTATTATACATAACTATTTAATACTTTTTTATATATTGTATAATATTTCGTATAACAATTTATGTACAACCTCTCTCCATGAAAAAGGGGATCCACACGGTCTTCAGTTTGATTGTGACTGAATAACAGTGGGTTTACTTTGAACTTTAATCAATTAAATTGTCCGACATATGTTATTAGAAAAATATATAATATAATTGTGTAAACTTGTTGATATACTCAACTACAGAAAATTTAAAATACAATTTGTACGGATTAAATATTACATACTTTTGTAGGTGTATCTATCACAACATGCCACCACCATATGTGATGGGGTGTCATCTTACCTCCATTTTAAACCATTGAAAGTATCCATCACATGATCACATGTGATGGCCGATGGGTGTCACGTCACTACCACCTCATATTTTTTTCACTATCACATTCAATCCCATTGCTATGACACAACACAAGAAATACATATCACATTTTATCACCACGTCATTTTTTTAATTAAAAAAGATTCAAAAATAAATAAAAATCTAATTTTTCATTAAAAAACATTACACTAAAAATAAAACATTACATTAATATTAAAAAACAACCCAAAAAATAAAAATAAAAACTAACTTGGAAAAAAAAAACGAAACATGACAGTAATAAAAGTAAACTAGTTCCTAGGCAATATTTAGCTCGGACACTTTCCCGCATCGCTAGAAAAATTTCCAAATTTTCGCCCTCGAAATCGGTGGGTTTTTTTTTTTTTTTTTTGCAAAAAGTCGATATCGGCGTTTCTTTGTAAGTCCCTTTGCGTTTCAGCGATTCGTTGTTGCGCTTCGACGATTTGTTCTTCCACCGATTCATTATCCCGACCTTGTCGGATTATAGTTGGACGTAACGATCAAATTTCTCTCCAAATAAATCCATGACGATTAAATCCCGACCTTGTCGGTTGTGGTGGTGGTTGTGACAGTGGTGGTTGCGATGCTTGCGGTTGGAACCCTTGTTGGAATACGAAAGCCGGTTGGAATCCTTGCTGATACAGATTGAAAGGTGAGAATTGTTATTCAAAAAGCGGTTGTTGTGAGATCGGGGGCCCGTATTGAAGTAAATTTACGATACCATCCCGCGGTGATTCAAGGTTCGGTTATTGTCGTGGGGTCGAGTTTAATCCAAATAGATCATACTCATGGTTGGGTTTGAAGGTAGGGTGTTTGGATTTTACTCCATAGAAAAATAATTGTATAGAAAATGTAGATATGTTGGTGAATGTGTGTTGTATTGAGATAAAATTGTGTTATTTATATATGTAAATATTGGTAATTACAAAAAGTGATTTATTTTAAAAAAGTAGTCGTTCAACGGCTAAATGAATGGGATTGGCTATGATAAGTCGTGCTCGCCATCACATTGAACCACGATCACGCCCATCATGGTGCACCAGGGGCGGTGTGCACGACCGTGATGGCGCTCCACATGTCATCAAGCTCCTCTCTTGATGAGTATTACAACTGGTCTTATTACCACACCACATCACATTAAAATTGATATATCTATCACATCATATCACCATTTCTAATTAAATAAAATAAATAATGAAATAAAAACATTACTTTTGCATTAAAATAAAAACGTTAAATTGATTAAAATTAAAAAAGACTGAAAATATAAAAAGTATAAACTAACATCGAAAAATAATATCGAACATTGAAAAAATGAACTAAGTCCTATTCGTATATTTTGCTCGGACACTTTCTCTCATAGCAAAAAAAAATTCTAAATATTTTCCCTCGTAGCTGTCGGGTTTCATTTTCAAAACCTTCAAATCGGCATTCATTTGTAAGAAATGTTGCATTTCTACGATTTCTTGTTCGAGCTGATTCCTTATCCCAATCTTCTCCAATTGCAGTTGGACATATCGATCAAATTTTCTCCAAAATGATCGATAACGCTAGTGTCCGAATTTTTTGATCTCGAACCGGAAGCCGCTTTTTTTGCTTTGTTTCTTCCGATCGATCGACATAAAGATTTTTTCCCTTTAAATCATGGAAGTAATTTGGTCGTCGTTCCGACATTCTTTTCCCTTTAAATCATGGAAGACGGCTTAAACTTTTACCCAAATGTCTCTTTCGTTTGAGAATCTCTGACGATGTGGTCTACGAAGCCGAAATCCACTCCTTTGCTAAGTTTAATTCTTCGTCCTTCGTCCAAGGGACCTTTCCTTCAGTTTGCGGTTTTTTGCCTTTGTTCTTTGATAGTCATGGTCGTTCTAGTGGTTATGTTTCCTCAACTATTTTGGGAGATATCATTGTGTTTCGTGGTTGTGAAAGTTGTGGTTGTGAAGATTGGGAATGTTGTTGGAATACGAAGGCAGGCTGGTAGGGTTGTTGATATGGATTGAAATGTGTGAATGGTTGTTGAAAAATGTTTGTTATGGGATAGGGGTGGACGATGAGCACAGGCTTGTCGGAGTGACAGCGCCAGTTTAGAGTAAGTTTACAAAACCACATTGTGGTGATTCTACGTTCGGAAATTGACGATACGTTGTGTTTAAACCAAACGAATCAAAATCATGACTTAGGTTTGATGGCAGGGTATTTGGAGTTTGATTCATAATATGATTGTATATGTAAATGGAATAGCAAAATAGTGTGTGAAGTGAGGTAAAATTTGTTAGTTTTTATAGGTTAAATATGATACATTTAAAAATTAATTTTTTTTAAATAAATTAGCCGTTGAATGGATAGAATTTTTCCATTCGTGACATGGAACACGAATCATCACCTCACGGCCTATTACGGTGCACGACCGTGATCAGATATCAACTAACTGAGCATCACAAAGACTTCGTGATAACCATATCAATAGGCCTTAATAGACTAAACGAAATAACACTTCTAATTTTAATAATATATTTTTAAATTCACAAGCAGATGGGAAAACGAAGAATTTCACTATGTTAGTTACATTTTAGCCTCTCATACATAATCCAATTTTCTATAGATAACATATGTTATTAAAAAAGTGATTATTTGTTTATTCATACATATTAGGGGTACAAAAGTCAATCTCGTGAAATTCCAAATAGAAAGGACCTGGACCTTTTTTTTTTCCTATAAATACCCCTCCCAATCACCAAACAAGACATTGAAAAATTTTCACTTCAACTAATAATCTGCTCCTCCATTGACAATTTGAAGCTTTTACAAACCTCTGTTCTTCGCCTTTCACCGTAATTCACAATTATGCAAGAAACCACCAGCAATCTTTTCGCTGCTGATTTAATCAGTGATTCAGTTCGATCTTCCTTGTCGAATTTGATCTTAACAGGTGGGAATACAAGCACCTTGGATTCAATCTTCTCTCACTGTTCATCATCATCATCGGCAGAAGGAGCAACTATAGGGTCTTCAATGTACCTCAGACAGAGAGATCTCATCCTCAAACTCTCAGACAATTTCGATACAAAATCCCCAATTGGATTTTCTCATCCAGCGAGCAATCTATACAAGAAGAAGTTATATAGAGGAGTGAGGCAGAGACAATGGGGGAAATGGGTGGCGGAGATCAGACTACCGCGGAACAGGACAAGAGTATGGTTAGGGACGTATGAGACGGCGGAGATGGCCGCCTACGCTTACGATCGAGCTGCATATAAGTTACGTGGGGAATACGCGCGTTTGAATTTTCCGAACATGAAGGACTCGACGCCGTTGGGGTTTTCCGGAGACGGACGTAAGTTAGATGCTCTGAGGTCGGCTGTGGATAACAAACTTCACACGATTTGTCACAAGGTTAAGAGAGAGAAAGCTCGGAAGAGGGAGGAGAGAGAGAAGGTCACTGTGGTCGGAAATTCGACGGCGGTGTCAAGTGGCGGTGATGAGAGTTGTAGCGGCAGTGATATTGGGTCATCGAGTGTTTCGGAAGAAGGGTTTTGGAAGGATGAAAATTCTCCATCGGGAAGTTCCTTTTCAGGTGAGTTGACAGTGGCGGAGGAGGCGGAGATCGGTGGTTGGTCACTGGCGCGGATGCCGTCATATGATCTGGATTCGATATGGGAAGTACTTGCTAATTAGGAGTGAAAAAAAAAATCATATTTTCACTTTTGATGGTGTCGACGGTTATAGTTTTGGTTAGAAAATTTTGTTTTATTATATAATATGCTTTTCATCTATATTATATATAAAAAGTTAGGTACTGTCGTTTTTATTAGTTATATGGATAGATCGTAACTCAATGAATGATGTTTATAAAGTAATTCATGAAAATGACGACACATCTAAAAGATACAAAGAAAAAAAGTAAACCTGGAGATCTTTTGGGATTTTTTATTCATTTTCCTCTCTATTAAATCAGTGCTTTCTACATCAATTGAAAAAAAAAAAAAAAAAAAAAAAACATCCATTTAATTTTTCCATCTCACTAAAATGACAAAGTTTCTTCACACGTATTATATAAGTAAAATGTTTGACTATACACTGCAAGTTTCACAAAGTAAGGTACTTGAATTCGTTTTTCGTTTACAACAACATATTTTTATTTAACATAATGTTACAACATTGTCCAAGAAATATAGCAGTATTATTGCAACACAGTAAACCAATTATAAATTAATAAACACATTATGTGATTGCGTCATCTTCCAAGTATGTCTTCAAATGGTTCAAATCATCGTATTTTCATGTACTTTAAGTCATCGTAATCTAACAAGGAATCATGGAATATTAATAATATATCTTCTATGAAGTCATCTTAATCTAATAAGGAATAATGGAATATTAATAATGTATCTTCTTTAGAATGTTCTTTGATTATCTTTATCAAAAATCTTTTATTCTCATGAAAAAGCTTATTGATACACTTTGCTTGAAATGGAAATTTTTTGCCACTTTATTAACTTTTTCCTTTACATAACTCTAGAACGTTTCCTTTTTATTTAATACGAATAATAATGATGAGTACTATTTTATACATCTTCTAAAATATATTAAATCACAAGGAAATTTATCGACATCAGTTTACGATAATAATGTATCGCCATAATGCAAATCAAACGTTTTGCTGTGGACCAAAATAGTAACTTTTTTAATAGATCAAAAACAAACGACCCATCTAGATGTCATGTGAGTATTGATGATCGTTTTGACAAATTCACTTACTAAAAAGTCAACTCAGACTATGATTGACCTTCAATGATAAATATATAAATTAAAAATAATAAAAAGGAAACAAAATGAAGGGTTTGGATGGGCCAAAGAATCATCCAAAACGTATTTATAATAATACATGGAATGATGGAACCACCTACATTGATTTATTCAAAAAACCAAATTATTATTGTAATAACCATTTTTAACATACTATTTATTTTTTTATAGATACTCAAAAAGTGTTTTGGAGCAATCAATCCGACACATTTTGATATGTAAACAATTACTCGTTTTGCTTTGACGTGAACCCACTTCGATCTCTTGACAAATTTGTACAATAAATATTATGGCCAACCATAAACCACACCTCTTAATACAATTCTGATATTATATTGTTGACTTATTCACTGATCGAAGCTGTCTCACAGTTAAAACCTTCTTAACTATAGTATTAAAAGTTAAAAAGTCAGCTTTAAGGGCTTGTTTGTTTTGCCTCTTACCGGGTCCGGTAAGAGGTAAAGTCTTACTCGGTCAGCAGTCAGACCATTTGTTTCCCTATTTTGGTGCCTCTGATTCGGTAAGTGAGCGCTGATCCGGTCAGCTTCAAGAAGTCGCTGACTGAGAATAAAGACGCTCGCTTCATGTTTTGCCCATATCATTCTTCTTATGCCAAACCAGCGACACCCCACGACACCCCACTAGCTCTCCCACCCTGCCCGGCGCCGCCCTGTGCCTTCACCAGCGACACTGATAAGGCTTTGGACTCTTTCTCTTCCCCCATAAAGAGGTTCCAAGTTCTAATCTCACTCCCTCCCTTTCCCCATAGGGAGTGTTAGGTTTCAATCAAAGGATGGCCACTGGGCACCTCTCTACCCCCGTAGGTGATTGACCCGGACCACCCTGCTGCCAGGTGTGCGTGGGCCCCGAGGTTGTTTCATCAGGGTCATCCAAAGGATGGGTCGGGTGGGGTCCTCGGTTATCAAAAAAAAAAAAGGACCGTCCTCCGCCACAGTGAGTTTTTCTTCTTCGATTTTGAGATCGGTTTTGATAGATACTGCAATATCGAATTTCTAATTTCGTTTTCTACACATTCGAATTTCTGATTTCATTCTTCCGTGTTTTCTGAAATCGATTTGTTTTCTACGCATACGAATTTTGATTTGAAGTGTTTGTGTCTGTTTATGCTTTAACCCTAGTGGATATTTACATGTTTTGTAATGTACACTGATTCGATTCTTCAAGGTTTTGATATAGAGTATTCATCGTGATTATTTTCCCAGGTAGCAAGCTTCAAAGGAAGAAAGTATCTCGTTGGTTCAATCTAATTGCTGCTTCACTCTATCTAATTGCTGCTTCACTCTATCGAGAATTAAAGTACAATCGGATGCTCTAATGGTGTTCTAAGCGCTTACTTCATCTTGGCGGTGAGGTTCCTGCTCGGCTTTGCCAAATTGGCTTCTTTTCTAGATTTGGACACTTTTGCCCTTGGATGGATTCATTGATTTTCTGCTGCCTCTGAGCTTGGTCCTTCAGTTCTGTGGCGTTGTGTTGTGTTGTATAGTTTTTTGTATTGTTTGTGTTAGTATGATTCAATATTGATTTTCTTGAATTTGATGAGGAATTTGGCGTTGTATTTTGTATGTCATTTTGGATTTTTTTTAATTATTAGTAACTTCATTCGGATATTTTAGCACAAAACAGAACAAAAGGGTAAAATTGTCATATTCATCATTTAGAACAATCGGTCAGACGTGTAATCAAAAAACATAGTTTCAGTTAGACACGAATTTAGTCAGAGCTCAAACCCAATCAGGCCTCTGACTCAATCAGATCTGACTCGGTCAGCAAATACCAAACAGAAACTGTCTTCAAGAAAGAGACATATGCCAACCAAAATATACCTTTTAATATTTTATTAAAATCAAAGTATACATAAAGTCAAAACTAAATGCTCCGTAACATTTGTAATAGAAATAAGAACTTAAGTCGGAAGTATCAAACAGTAAAAGCAAATTGGATCTTAATATTTACACAGGGACGTCTCGTTGATTTTGAGGTTCTGTACCAAAAATAAATATAGGCCCTCTCGATATAAGTTTTTTTTTATACATAAACAAAAATCATTAATACTATGATAATATGATAATTGTCATAAAAACAATCAAAACAAAAGAACGATAATACAATATATAATCCTACAAAGTTAAATGAATTGCGAGGCCCTCCTAGCACCAAAATTGTTCACCAACTTTTCATAATTAATACTCTCCAATATATTGTTTTCAACACTTGGTATCTATTGGCCTACTGTGTTTGGCAATTGGTTGCTCGGATGCTCGTGGAGTGGCATGAATAAATAAAAAACAACTTCAACCTGCTTGATTGAATTAATGAATTGTCTATATCAGTAGACAGTGATTGATCGTGTGATCATGTTTGGATTTTGCAACTTGGGATCAATTTGGCTCTTTGCAATTGAAGTCTGGATTGAATTCTGAATTTGTGATTCCACTAATTTGCAAATTGCCAACTTGCCTTCTGCCTTCACAAAGCGATCAATCACGACTTGCAATTAGACTTACCGCTTGCGTCTTGTCGGTTCAAGGTTGTCGCCTGCGTTCATATCCTCAATTTTAGGCCTTTTGGACTTGAATCATTGAATTGTAGGTAATTCCGGGCACCATCCACGACATAGGCCCTATACGGTCGACCACCTCGCACACCCTAAAAGACGCTCATACATTTGCAAGTCACCAAAGATTAAAAAAAACTCACATTCCTCATACGAACGAAAGCCCTAGGTTAGTAGTTGAAGCCATCATGAGCCTAATCTTATTAGTAGTTGTGGATCCATCCAAAGTGGTTGATTGCTTAAGGTTTGTTTAGATAAAGCGTCTCGGTTCGGATGCCTAAAGATTTGGTGGCAGCAACTTGGCGTTCATTTCAGTTGCAATGACGGTTATCTCGGGTAGCAATATTTACAGGACTGGTTGGAAATCCTAATTCTATGTCGGTTAGGCTCATGGGCCTAATCCGGTTATTTCTAGATTTGATCGTATACCAATGCCTATAAATAATGTGTATCTTGTAATCCTAGAATACTTCACAAGAGTAAAGAAAGCTCAGTAGCACCGTATCAATAAATTTATCAATTTTTGGATTAAATAATTCAATATATTTAAAAAAACAAAAAAAAAAAAAAGCAAATCCCAACCATAAACCACAACTAGATTTTTTTTTTTTTTTTTGACTCGTTCAATCATCGATACTGTTTCACACTTAAACCTTCTAATTAGCATTAAAAGCTAAAAAGTCAGCTTCCTGTTGCAAACTGTCGAAAAGAAAAAAGACTCATATGTCGACCCAAAAGTATCTCTTTTTAAAATCAACAAATCACCTAAGGTCAAAACAAAATGCTCTTGTTAACATTTTCAATAAATATAAGACCCGAAAACGGAAATAATATCAAACAGTAAAAGCAAATCGCACCTTAACATTTCTCGTACAACATAGGGACCTAACATAACTATTAAAACAAATATAGTACACACTTGTAACTTAAACTTGCAACACAATTAACTTAAAGTAGTTATTGTCGCTAATAAACTGTAGACATTAATTACCAGTTTAAGGAGTTTTTTGATTGGTTGACTTTGGCACTATATGACTCTTCTATCTCTTCCTTGCAAGATTTCATCAACGGTTGCAAGAATGATTCTCTGAAGTATCTTATAGACTTTCCCATTGAGGTTCTTTCCCATACTGCCATTTATTAATCCACAAATAATTAAAATTGAAAATATAAAAAAGCCAAAATGATATTAGGACATAAAAATAATGATAAGAAAATAATATAGTTAATACTCATAATGATACATCAAGTGGTATACCTTTATCGCCTTCTACTTGCAAGCCTCCTGTGTTTATTTCTCTCAAAAGCTGTGAGATAAATTCAAATGGATTAATAAAAAGATTAAAGATGTGAAATAATAAAAATTTTAAAATTTCACTGAAATGTTATTACCTTGGAAAGTGTTGGGACATTAGTAGGATCAAAATCATCGCAAACATTTGGATCGATAGGAACACAAACACGACCTAGAGAAAAATAAAGTATGAGATTTATTTTCGGAACGTAATATTAAACAGTAAATTACAACTTAAGTCCCTGTGGTATGTCAAAAGTTACGCCACATGTTTTGTTTGGTGCACATGTGATCTGTAAAGTCTAGTTTTGTTGCAAGATTCGTCCCTAACATTAACGGTGTTAAAAATGTTTGGTAAGTCTAAATAAAATGACTATTTTGCCCCTATCTTCATCTTCTTCTATCAAAACCCTAGAGAAATCTTCAATCTCTATTATTTTATCCTCTAAAATCAAACCAAAACCCAGATATTTACCTAAAACCAAAACAAATCTAACCTAATAAAATTTAATCAAAATAATCCAATGTATGAGCTAAAATATAATAAAGTTGTAAACATAAAAATGAATGCTCAAAAGAAACAAATATCATAAAAACTGACCTGTTTTGGGGTGTATGCAAAAAGGTGCCTTCAGCAAATGATTCATGTGTTTTGAAACCTGAGATGTGACTTTCAATGATTATAATAATAAAATATCATAAAAAATTGATCTTAAAAAAATAAAACATATTAATTACCTCCATATCGAGCCTAGGGTAAGTGAAAGAAAAGACAATCTCTTCAACACACCTACGAATTCCAGTTGCCTGACATGCAAACAAAACAATACTTAACAAGATATTATAAATATTATTTTAATTAAAATTTATAAAATGTTAATACCTTTTGTTTACCAGACTGAAGAAGTTGTTTAAGTTGTTCCCATCTCACAACATTAACATCTTTTCCACTAGAAGAGCGCCTATTGTCTTGCCATTTTCCTCTAAGTTCTGAAGTTATTGCTGCAAGATTTTTTTTTAATTTAACTCTTATGATTATTTCTTGAAAATAATATTTATGAACTTTATTATGTAATCAAGATTGCATACATTCATCAGGAATCATTTCCAGAATTTTTTCATATCTATCATCTGAAAGTAACTGCTGACTACAAAGTAATTTCTCCTCAAAAAAGTCTCTTAAAACATCAAAATAAGATCTCCTGCCATAATTAAACAAGAATCAATTGAATTTAAATTAGAAGTGAAATGTCTTTTACAAGTTATAAAGTTTTCTTACTTACGCAAGAAAAGGGTGAAGTGCAGGACCCACAAGAGAAACCTTTGATTTACTATTGTTGTTACCCTGAAAAACAAAAAAATAATAATAATAAGAATAATCAAGAATCTCACGCTATAAAAATGTATTTATGAAAAACTAAATCAAACCTTGTAGACACGAAAATAGTCAGCAATTGCTGACCTTTGTTCATTATTCAACCTGAGATTCAAGATGGTAAACTTAAATTTATAAATTTATAGAAAAGATTAAACTTTTACTGTAAAAGTTTTAAATTTTTCATTACCTTCTTGCTTTTCCATCACATACCCAACAATGGACCCCACGCCTACCACTGTACACCCATAAAATATGATTGAACCCAAAATCATCTGACAAAAATAAACAATAAATTAGTATCATTTAATATAAAATTATAATACGTGAAATTAACATCCTTACCTCTAAGAGAAGTATCAATGACTTTAATGGCAATGGTCATGAGAGGCCAGCAGTCTAAGCAAACATCTGCTCCTGAACAGCAATATCTTGCATCATCATAATCTGAAATATCCTGAAAAATGTAAACAATCATGTTAAATAATCAAATGTTTTCAATTTAAAATATTTTATATTCATTAATATAAGCAAAAGAAACTTACTATATCAAAAACTAGCTCTCTTTCAACAGGGGTGAAAATGTTGTCACCAGATTGTGCATATGCAAGCCTCTTTGAAGGCTGTTAAAAGATCAAGAAACATTCAATTTGTTATAAATCATGACAGATGAAATTAGAAAAATGATGTTAATAGAATCTTACATCAACACTGTAAACAGGGCCGATGTCTATTTTGAAAGGGCATTTGTCTTTGATGCCATTTTCAAGCTCGGATGCATTCTTGAAGGACTGGAACCGTAAATATATGTCATTATCTAATGTAAAAGAAAATTCTCTACGCCCAAAATATGATTGGTCACATGCAGGATGTTTTCCATCTGCATATATATAAACGGTGAAATTAGTCTTATTAATATTCAAAACTGAAAAACAATTTTCACTGTCTACTAAAAGTTCTGTTTGATGAAATGATTGTTTGATAAGATTACCGTTTCCATATGACATCCATTTGAACATATCTGCATGAGGGAAAAGTCTTCCTGCCAAAATCAATGTTTGCATTGAAGTCAGAAACTGAACTTATGATTATTGCCCTATTGATTAAGAGTATATTGTAACACAAAAGGCCAGATGTTTACATATTAAGTAAAATCATGAGTTCCCTTGTTCTTTTCCTGTAGTTTTAGCTCAGCAATAACTATTGAAATTCAATCTGGAAGGACAAACATCAGCTTTGCATTTTTATGCAAATTCTGATTCATTTCGGTGCTTTGCAACAATATCGAACTTTATGACAAGTAAAACAAATTGCAAATTATGGCTAAAAATTATCTCGGTTTTGGATATACTTCTGCAGATTGAGGAAGCGGAAGAGAACACATAGTATGTTACAAAATGTGCGCATTTAGTACAGCATATCAGTTCAGCGAAGTACGAATAACTACAAGAATTCAATGAGCGATAACGCATCTATGAGAAGGATTGGTTTCAGAACAATTACCGTAATAAACTTTGAGGTAATTAGGATTGAATTCGTCAGGAATATCATCTAGTTGCTCGTTTTGGGGCTCAGGATCGTCGACTAACATGTCATCTCTTTCATTCTCAGCTTCTTTAGTCATACTCGAACCGAGTTACAACTTTTCGCAAACCCTAACAGAAACGTCCCCAAATACAAATACCAGATCAATAAAATTCACAGATTTCCAAAGTTTGAGAAATGAACACGCATCAAACAATAAAAAAGCACGCAATTAACATGATGAGGACCGTACCTGAGAAATGTGTGATTGGAATCAGAGGTTCAGAGGTGTTTAAGTCTTGAAGATTGATCTGGAGTATATGAAATAGCGGGAAATAGTGAAGGGTATATGTTAGCGAATGATTTTGGCGGGAAAACGCCGATCTTTGTGATAAAGCCCAACAATGGGCTTGGCCGGGCCGAAGCTGAAGTAACGTGATTCGTTTTATATGCAGCAAGTCCAGTCTGCTAAACTCGAACCTTTTATATTTTATGGACAATTCATATATTTTTTAAAAATATTAAAATATTATATTATACAGTCTAATATTTAAACATTATATATATATATATATATATATATATATATATATATATATATATATATATATATATATATATATATATATATATATACTAGGTTACAAACCCGTGTAATACACGGGTTGATTAAAAAAATATATAAAATAATATGAAAAATATCAATATTGCATATGATAAAATTATCATTTGATTTTTGTTTATTTTGATATTTTATATGATAAGATACATTTTGCTGGTTTTAGTTAGGAATTACGATCGCTATGTTCAAATAAAATATGATTTAAAATTAAGAATAAGTACCAAAAGTAATAAATGAATAATACTGAAAATGAAAGACGTAATGATAATTCAAAATGCTTGAAATATTTCTTTGTATACAACATTTGATGTCCTATTTGTAATTTTACCCTCTTTATCTAAAATCAGTAGTTTAAGTCATTGTCTACTTTTAACTCTGGATAATGCAACATAGAGCTAACCATGTGTGAAAACTGGTTCTTTTAAAAACAAACCAACCTTGGATAGCGATTGTCCTTGACTTTTATTTATGGTCATTGCAAAACATACAGCAAGTGAAAATTGTCTTCTTTGAAACTTGAAAGGAATCTTTTTGTCTGTATGTGTGAAACTCATTTTTGGAATAAATGCAAGATTTCCAATATTGTTTCCAATATTAATCGTCAATACTTGGACAAAAAAAAGTTCTATTAGAGATATGAAATCAACATAAAAAGCTATGACGTTCAACATTCATATATAAAAAAATAAGTTAAATAGCAAAAGTCTACACAAAGTAAGAGAAAAGGCGATATATGAAATGTTAAAATAGAAAACTTATGTTATAAGAGTGTTCACTTTCACCAAAAATACAAGTTTATGGACCGTTGAGCCTATTTCCAAGTTCACTCAATAAAACCTCCAAGGAACAGAGTAAAACCCAAATTATACATTCATGTCTATTGGTTGAAACAAAATATACACACATACACATATATAGAGTTGAAGACGGAAGGGTTGAATACGCCTAAAGTGTTTTTAAAATATAAATTGACCATACAAAACGACTGCCTCTTTCTTGAACCTGGCACACAAAACATACAAAAATCAATACAAATATAATAACAAAAATTAATAAAAATCACATCTCAACTACAAATTATGAAGGACCCTAATAAGCTCACCCTTAATTTAGATACTCCCAAAAAAACATAAACAAAACCAAAAGACTCCTTTCAGTTATGCAGTTCATGTTGTGCTTGGTCAAAAAAGAATGAAAAGTAAGCTACAAAATGGAAAAATAAAATAAAAGTCTAATGTTATTATTTGAACTTTTTCTTGTCACACATATGGTAAAAATGAAATGTAAGTTGCTGCTTTTGCCATGAAAACTATGTTAGAGAAATGAAAAAGATGAGAGTGCCATTTACTTTTTTTGAACTTTCTGCTAGTCTTGCAATTGGTTAAAAAATATGATAATTGTTATTTCTGCCAAGAATAATAAGTTGCAGATTTCACTTGATAAACACATAAAACATTATAAAGTAAAAATGAAAAATCCCTTGTCTCTATCTAGTTATTGCACTTACATAATATGTTGTAACAGTTCCTATAGATTTCCCCAAAACCAACTTTAATAACATTTCAATGCTCCTTAAATGCCTTTTGTCATTGGACAGCATGACCTGTGATAAGCGATATTAGTACCCTTGTATGATTCTAGTACCCTTTATTAAGATGATTTTATATTTACAAAAGCACATGAACACCATGAAGTGGGTACCCCACAATTTTTCAAAGCAAGTATCAAAAATATTACAAATCTATGTGCTCTTTGGTTCGGTGGTAAAAAAGGTCGATGTTGTAATAAGCATGAATTTTGAAAGATGAAAAGAAATTTGGAGACGCATTCTCTTTTTTTCTTGAAATATACCAAAATTCAATTTAAAAAAAAAAGAGATGTTCAAGTTATTTAATTCTTATTTCGAATGCAAGTATTATGGCTATAGTTCTCTATTTTAGCAATCTTGATTTATCTTGAGGTGTAGTTGATATTGTACTTTCTACATAAGAGCATGGATATATAGAAGAAAAATGGAAAATACCTTTTCACATTCAAATTCAAGTTGTGGATTTATTTCTGGATCCATAGGGATCATTGAGGTTTAACACTTGAATCATTGGAATGAAATATATGCCAAGGATATTACCTAAACATACAGAAGCATTTTGTCCAACACTTAGTGAGCCTGTCAAGATCTTTTCAGATATGTTCTCAACATTAATTCAACCAACAAAAAACCTACAAATGAGGCATGAAATTTTCAAAACTTGAAATGATGCATAAGAATCAAAAGTTTAAGCATGCCTCTTGTTTCTGTTAGCATCAGACATTTAAAATATAAAACCTGCAAATGAGACAAAAATAATAAACAAAATCACTAAACATCAGACTTTTATGAATAGAGTAAACAATATTAGAGTAAACATACGTAAAATCACCAAGTTATAACAAACCTTTTTTATCCAATGCTCCACTGATGAAGAACGAATAGAGTTTCAGATATGCGAAACAAATTCTCAATCAGAGAGAGAGCGGGAAGGATAAAGGGGTGGTTGGTTGTATGGAGGAAATAGACTTTCTAAACCGAACCCACCTGCAAATACCTTGAAACGCAAAAGGAAATTGAAGAAATAGACTTAACCCTTGAAGCTTGGATTACGGACGAATCAGCTAACCAGCGAGAAGCTCCTGAATCTGAAATTTTGAAACATAGAAAAAGAATCTGAATCAAGAAACAAATCCTCACACAAAAAACATTGGGAAACAAAGAAGAGAAGAAAGACACGGTCAATGCATCTCCTTAAGCCCTAGGTTTCCTGTAAAATCCCCAAAAGTTCAAAATTAACATCTAACAGTCACTGATTTATTTATAATCGTGCAGACTTCGAATAATAGAATCAATTGAAAACGCGGCTGTGGATGAAGAGGAAGAGAACAATAAAGATAAAGATTGGTAAGCAATAAGTCGACGCTTATGGAATATATGATGTATTTAAAGATTTTTTTATTTAACATCAAACATAAGATAGGAATGATTTCCATTCAGAAAAAGGAAACAATTTTGATATATTTTAGTTAATTCATTGAATTTCGAGTGGGCTGTTGTGATTTAAAAATGATTGGATTTGAATTTAAAAAAAATACGAAGATGCTTACCATTAGAGGATGAACACGTAAATTCAGGGTGGGCTGTTGTGATTTAAAAAGGATAGGATTTGAATTTAAAAAATACGAAGATTCTTACCATTAGAGGATAGGATCTCAAATACTGAATTTGCTTGAAAAACGGGAAGAAGTCGGGACTGTTCATTAGGCGGGAAAAAAACTTAGCAAATAATTTTGGAGTAAGACATACCAAATTTGTTAATTACGATACTCAACAAAATTATACGTTCGTCAGTTGACATCAAATAAAAGTCCTGTTATGGTAATCATGTAAGCAAAATTGGAAGTTAAAAGTTTACTTCATCCACTCTTAAACATCCGATTGAAACTCTAACATCTTTTTTGTATATATAATTCTGTTTAGTACGTGCATTTATGATTACTAATTAATGGTAAGTGGAGAAATTGATGGTGAAAAATTAGGAACATTTAAAAGTAAAACAGAAATGTGAAATACAATAAAATCAAAAATTCTATAAAAATGACATGTGTATAAAAGGCCTTAGAAAATGACACGTGGCAAAAGTTATTTTTATTTATTAGGTATAGTAGATATATATATATATATATATATATATATATATATATATATATATATATATATATATATATATATAATTTTAACATCATACTTATGTAACTCTTTATTTTTAATATTTTTAAATATACTATATTCATTTTAAATTTTTATTTTTATCAATCAACTATCATACCGTCTTATAAATCTAAGTTTAAAATATCATCTATACTTTTATAAGTTTTCAAACATCATATTTATTTAAATTATTATTTTAATAAATTAAAAACTATAAATAACTTTTTCTGAATGACAATTGTCACAAAAAAAAATCAGCAAGAAGGTTGTAGCATATACAAAAAGACAAAGATCCATACTATCCCCAACTCTATACCAGAAAACTACAAAATCGAACAAGGGGACCAAATATCATAAATTGTAACTTTGATACTAGAGAGATCCATACTATCCCCAACTCTATACCTGAAAACTACAAAATTGAACAAGAGGACCAAATACCATACATTGTAATTTTGATACTATATAACAACATCCTAAATATCTTGACGTAAAAAGCATAACCGGGTAGTATTGATAAAATAACTGTTGGATTTGGTGTCTAAGCCATGACTTGTAATTGTATTTAACTTGTTAATTGAAGCAAAGTCCATTTGGGTTGCCCTCATAGCTGGAGGAATGATGTAGAGTTTAGTAGAGAGAAATGTTGATTTATTAATTGTTTAATAAATCAATAGAATTAGATAAATAGTTTATTAGTATATTTAAGTGTTAACATATTAATTAGAAACTATTATAATTAATTAAGATTTAATCTAGAATTAATTGGATTTAATTTAGTGATTAAATAAATTAATTATAAGTGCAGGGACTGGTTTGTATTTATTCAATAATTGAATAACTGATAAACCAGAAGCCAGGGGCTGGATTTGGCGCCACCTTAGAGGGATTCTTTAAGGTTGGCGAAAACCCTAATTAGGGTTTAAGAAGTCTGGTCCAAGTGGTCAACAGGCTTTCCTACTAAGGAGGCTCCTTAGGGTTTCAGCTGTAACCCTTGGAGGCTATATAAGGAGGCACCTGGCTCCTCCAATTCCTGCACCAACTTGAACCAGTGTAACTCTGCTGAACTGTCTTCTCCATTGCTTTGGGTGTGACTTGCATTTAAGGCAGGATAATTTGCTGCTAACTTCAAGAACAAGATCAAGAAAAGGTTGGGTATTCTTATTTGATATTTAGAATTTAAATGTTGGCCTTAGCTTTTAGTTTATTATCTTCATAGAAGAAAACATAGATCTTTTAGGGTTGCATGTGAACCATAAGTATTTTGTTTATTCATTGATTGCTTAAAACCCTTCAATAACACCAATGACATCTAACATCCATATGTGAATTAATAAGAGATATTAGCAACTTGAGAGATTTCCATACCATTACAGGAATACCCACTGCAAATAGAGCCTTTCGATTATTGCAAATTACCTTCTCGACCAACCTTTAGTCATATTTATATTGAGTTGCCATGTCTTCCTTTAGGGGCAATACCTTCCATAGGGAATACAAACCATGTTTCCTAACTGTGTAGGATTATTACAGCACCATAAGAACATAGAGATAGGAAAATTTACAGAGGAAATTTCCCATCAAGATTTACCGTGTAGAACCCAACTTAAGAACTTCTAACTTTGAGAACCGCTAAACTTGTATTACCAACTTTGATATGCAAACAGAGATAGGACAGTAAATGCACTTGACTCTGTATTCAATATTTGAGCCCCACAACAGGTGACTAGATTCATAGCATTATCAGTTAATAATCAGTAACTTAAGTCATGGTATACCCTCGCTATAACTCCATTGTATTACCACTTATATCATAAGATTTATATCACAACCTTGCCAAATCAGCCCCCAATCATCGATGACAGGGAACCATAGTGGATCAAACACACGGATACCCACAAAAGAATATACCCAAATAACACAAAAAGAATATACCCATTAGTTCCCATTTTAGATTAAAACAAAATATATACACAAATTCCATAAGACCCTAATTCCGAAATGTTCAAGTTCAACGCGGAAAAGGAAGCAAAATATAAGATTTTGGGAAATTCTGAAGTTAGCGCCGCTATGTTAACATTAGCTCCGCTAATGCAGTTAGCGCTACTAATGTTAACATTAGAGTCGCTAATGTTCGCAAGGTCTGGAAGTGGGTTTGCACGATCACAGTTAGCGACGCTAACTTTAGGGTTAACGATGCTAACTTTTGAAAATGGGCCAAAACCCTAGATTTCCATGCTTGGACCGTATTTAAGAGGGGGAAACCCTAAGGCAGCCGCCATTTGCACCCTTTCAGCCTCCAAACTCGTTTTTCTTCTCTCTCTCTCTCTCTCTCTCTAGCTCACATGGATGATTTTTGGCTCTTTTGGTCACCTTGGAAGGTTTTATTGAAGATTTTATGATGCTAGGTGATGCTTGGTGTTGCTAGGAGGCTTTCTTCATGTGGGAATCAGCTAAAGCTTCTTATTTCTGGACCTTTGTGAGTGAAGTTCAACCTTTATGCATTTTTATAGTTCTTCTTATGATTTAAGTGGGTTTTTATGGATTTAAATGATGTAATAGTCCCTTTTGGTGATTGTTCATGATTAAGAAGGATAAAGTCAGGAGCTTTATGCCTTAAATCTCTGATTTAGAACCTTTGGGATGGTTTAGAGAGTAAGTCAAACTCTATTTGGTGATTTTGGTTAGTTTTGGACCATTTTGGACTTGGATCTTGTTATTGAGCTCGTGTGATTGTATTAGAATGTTAAAGTTAGGATTTTTATGGATTTTGGAACTGTTTGGAAGTCCCTGGAAGGATTAAGACCTTGGCTGAATGGATTAAGAACTTAATAGACTTTTGGGACTGTTCATAGTTAGCAACGCTAACTTGGGGAGTTAGCGGCGCTAACTGTGCCTGTTGACTTTTGTTGACTTTGACATTTGACCGTTGACTTTTTGACCAGTTTGACTTTTGATCAAACTTGAGGGTTTTGGATACCGATCTTAGAGGTTTATCCTGTTTGGGATTTATGAAGTTTTGAGTGGAGTTTATCTTTGTTTGGAAGTTCGTGTTATCAGATTCGTAGACGCACGTGAGGAGTGCTGTCTGGCCTTGCGGATCAGGTGAGTATTCTCACTATACTATGGGTGATGTTACATGCATAGATAGCCTTATTATTTTGTGTAATATTGCGTTGCATATGCCTTACAATGATTTACGATGTATCAAGGCAACCTGTGAGTCAAACGATGATTTCTGACGTATCAGGGAAACCCGTGAGTCAACCGATGATTTCTGACCGATCAGGGCAAACCTGATAGTTAACATATGATTCTGGCGGATCGAGGAAAGCCCGAGAGCCAACTGATGATTTGTTAAACGATGATTTTATGTGATGCATCATGTGGTATTTTGGGAAACTCACTAAGCTTTGTGCTTACTCTTTCACCCTAACTATTTTTCAAGTATCTGCTGGCTTAAGCTTGGAGCACAGCGCGATTGTACTGCATATGGAGTTTTGGTATCTAAGTGTTCTGCTGAATAATGTTTTTGTAAACTCAATTTTTATATGTTTTAAATATTAAGTTTTAATTGGTATGGAGTTATTTGGTAACCCTTTTTATGTATTTGAATTGTTTTTGAAACGAAAGATTTATTACGAAATTTGAGACGTTACAAATTCAAAAAATCCCTAACACAAATATTCAATTGTTTCTGTATACCCCTCACCCGTGCCAAAACTCACACCAAACATACCCAGGGGATACCACCAAACTCACGCAGTGTGGAACCTAACCCTTGCATATGATGAACGTTGTAGAAACTAAAATTTTTAATTACCAATTAGTCCATTTGCACACCAAAGCACACATGCAAAAACACTACTTTAATTTTTCCACCACTCGAAGAAAATGTAGTTTTTGAATAGCGAAATTGTCCATTTGTACACGAAAAATGTACTATATACACTATACAATGTATGATACCCTTGTTCAATTTTGTAGTTTTCTCGTAGGAGACAGAGTCGGGAATAGTATGGGGTTGTCGCCTCTCTTTATACTTTGTCTTATTGTACCACTCCAACCTTGCTGGTTTTTTGTGATAATTGTCATTAAAAATGATTATTTATAGGTTTTTAATCTATTAAAATTGTTTCAAACAATAACTTCGGCAAACATGATATTTTAAAAGTTTATGAAAAGAATATATATATATATATATATATATATATATATATATATATATAACTTATAAGAGGGGTATAACAAGTCACTTCATAAAATAATAATTTAAATTGACTATAAAGCATTACAAATAAAAATGTGGACAATCTAATATATTGAAAGTTATGAAGAATAAACATAATATTTAGAAATTAGATTGTACAAATATGGTATTTTAGTGTTTAATAACGACACATACCAAGTTCTCTCTATATTTTAAGACATAAATGATTAAAACAATGCAACATATTTATATCATTTTATCAGCTTACAGTTTATAAAACATATCCTAATAGTTTAATATAAGAATTTATTATTTTCTATCATCTGATGTAAAATATCAACCCCCAAATGTAAAATACTTAATAATTTTTAATCTTTTATATAATGTTTACCTACAATAGAATAATGCTAGTGAATTGGTTAGATTTAACGGTTAAAAATATGTTTCATAGAAATCAATGCAAAAATATACATGCATATTTTTTTTGCATTTTGGTTGATGAATTACAGGGGTAATTGACATTGGACATTATATATACATTTACTCTTTTATCATGTTCAAAAAATATCATTATGACCAGGTATTGCAATTTAATGCTTATTTGGCATTTAAGTGGTCATCTCTACCTACCTTGGTACCTCCAAAGAGATTTTGATTATCTTATTTGGCTAAAACAAACCTAATGGTATGTGTGTTCAATAAAAAAACTCATAAACTATTTTGAGCTTGCATCTTTAATTTTAGAGCCTAAAACAGACACAATAAATCAGTTTGGGGATGAATAATCAAGAACATGTGTGTCAGTATATTCATAAAGAACAATCAATTTGGAGCAAAAACTCAAGAAAGTATGACTGAGTTATTGTTGTTGGAATCCAAAAAATCGAGGTTTGAATTTGTATGTGTTTTGTTAAGAACTCAAAATCGAGGTTCAAAATTGGAACACTCAATAACCTACAAATTTGGTGGGTTTTATTAAGAATTCAAGAAATTGTGTATGTTTTTTCCCAGCACATGTACACACATACATACATTAGATTTGAACATCCCTCTTCACCTTAGATATTGAGTGAACCCCCATATTAGATTTTGGTGTTCTTTAATGAAGTCGCATCCCAGAAAATCGTGTTTTTGTGCAAACCCCGTATTCATGTTCATGTGTTGGGAAATCAAACACGGATCTAAAATCAAAATGATGTGAGTGTGTTCATGTGGTGGGAGAGAAAGAGAGAGAGATAGATGGAGAGAGAGAGAGATGTAGTGCAAGTTCTTGTAAAGTAAAATAAGGAAGTGTTACCTGATTGGTTGGAGAAGATGACCAGAAAACTTATTTTGGCCAAAAAGATGAGCGAATATGCTAATATTGTCGAAAATCGGCTAAAACTACAATTCCAAATCATATTGGTATTTTCTTAACGAATATGTACACGAGACAACGTTCATTACTCTTGCATGTTATTAACCATTTACATTTAGTCATTTTTAATAATAGCTATTCAATTTAATTACTTATTGTAAACTAAATCAATTACATCTGTTACAGCATTCTGACTTTTGGAATTTGTTACTTCGTAAATTTTCATTATTGAGAGTATGTTTAAGATTAGGGATGGTGTTTGGATGCTTATTTAAAATACACTATGCTTCTTTTGTATAAAGTGCATGTTAGTTTATACCGTATTAAATTGGAACTTAGAGAAAACGTTTGCATTGATTTATACGGTACCAAAACAACAGATGATAAATTATTTTTTGATGTTTGACAGATTCAGTTACAAATATAAAACGACTAAAATTGACAAGGGTTAAAATGGTATTTTGTGTGTGCGTCATTGGACATGAAAAAGCATAATAATGCTACGATCCTATTGTTTTAGGGTGAAAATGGTGGTAAATTGGTTAATTAGTGTCACCATGAAATAAGCATTTTTAAAAGAGTCATGAACTCTTTAAAATAAGTTAGATAGACACAACTTATAAAAAACTATTTCTTTAAGTCAATAAATATTTTTTTCTATTATACCAAAACATTTAAAATTATTTATTAATAGTATTAAATTATAATTATAATAAGCTAATAAACATCTTAAACAATCACGAACATCCCTCTAAATCCATGTTCAATAACTATGTTTAAATATTATGCAATCTAGGAAAGCAACCACAAATACGCGCACATACATTGTCATGTTGTAAAGGAACTACAAAGAAGTTGCAGATCATATATGATTTTGATATTTGATTTACTTTCTAAAATTATGAATTTAATGATGATTTATTTTGATCGGTGCTTATTGTAATTAATAGCCCATTTCTTTGTATGTTGAGCAATTATATGAATTTTACCTATATGATTTGATTGTAGGAAATCTATTATAATGGAAGAAATTTTGGATTTTTGACCATAGATATCAAACAAGGATCTTCTAACCCAGCTGTATCCGTTATTGTCCTCCATTCTAAAGGTAAGGATTCGAGTATCTAAGGAGACATTGGTGGTTAATTTAGGAGGTGATTAGTTTAAGAGTAAGATTAGGAATATGTCAAACAAGATGGAAGAGCATTGCACATAAATATGATTATACGCGGGAAACGAGATGTGAGACACTATTCCTTTGGATATTCTTTTCACCAACTTGTTTATCAACAAAACGTTTTTAGAAATAACAAAACCCTTAAACATGTTATGTGTAACTTTTAAACTATTTAACCTGAATTTTTAACTAAATTTCTTAATTTTATAGATAAATATGCAATCCAAAATCAATCATTTATGCACAAAACGAGTTAAGTGTTTTTCCTCTTTTAGTGTTGGTAACTTTATAGAATAACCTGACCAATATGTTTTTGTATCAAAAGTAAGATAAATAATTAAAAAGCTTGTTAAAGCATATAATGATTCCCAAGATAAAAAATTCTTTAAAGAAATACAACAATGAAATGAATATTTTTATTAACTTAACGCGTAACTATTAAAAAGGCGTGATAATTTATACGCTTTAAAACTGATGATAACGAGTAATTAATAAAAAGGTTAATGATTTGAGAGGTAATTTATTTTTTAAAATATTCATATTTAGGTAATAATATTTTTTTTTTACATTTACCCATTTAACTTGTTATATATGTTCAAAAATGGTAATATGATCAGCTACCAGCTGGTCATATTACTATTTTTTGAACATGTATAACAAGTTAAATTGGTAAATATGAACAAAAAAAATATTGTTATCTAAATGTGAACATTTTGAAAAATAAGTTACCCTATCAAGATCAATATTTTGAAAAGTAACTCGTGATAACAAGTATAACAAGTTAAATGAGTGTTTAATATTTAATAGTTTTTCTAATTTAAATGGTTGAGAAACTTTAAATCATTTTATTCGTTTGTTTCACAAATAAATTATCCGTGAATCGGTTAGAACTTTTTAATGGGCAAAAAATTTAAAATATATCTGAATTTTTTTGAACTTTTACATAAAACCTAAAAGCTTCTATTTGTTCATAGTTTCTTAACGATTCGCACCATCCATAACATAGGCAAAAGATCAACGTATTACATTGCTAATAAATCTGCCATGATCATGTGAAGTAACATCGTGAAGTCGGTAATCAACATTAGCTCCGTTAATATCATCATTGATGACATATTTTCTATTAAAATAGATTCTTGAAACTCTATCATCTTTTGGAAAGATCTGTGGTTGGGGCCGACTATGTTGCAGAGTCGCTTTCCCGCTTTGTGTGCTCTCAAGACCGGTAACGTTTGCAAAGTCACTAATCGATGTTCCCCCTTTAGGTCTTGATGGTCTTGGAAACTGCCTGCCAGCAGCCCTAAAGGCATTGTCGAGCTTGTCGATCACAACTCCTCTGTTGACTCTAGTAAATTTTCTTCTTGTTGGAAAATTTGTTTTGATAAATTTCAAAAACTAGGTGTCCCAATTTTGAACACAAAAATTGAGCCCTAAAACATTATTAAACTAGATGAACGATTATATGTTTGTGTTATCCTCTGTGATACCTTCATTTTGGTATATCATACATCCAAAACAAATTTAAGATGATTGAGAAAGTAATCCTTAAAATGAGGGTGTTAGAATAAGTAAATAGAGGAGTTCAATGAGTTTTAGTTCATCCCGCATAGATAGGAGAATGAAAAGAAAATGAGTTTATAAGTAAAAGGAATTCTAACTCTTGTAAGACTTGAAGCATAAAGACTTTCTCATGTACGTGCGCAAGAGGAGGTGGTGCAAATATAAACCAGATTGCCTTGGGTTCATTGAACTTGTGTAGGAGCGTGGGCATCCCGTGGGTACAAATGCAACACAGGTCAACTATAAAAGTTCAATGACATTTTTGGAAGCCTTTTCTTTTTGTAATTGACAGTTTACGACCGATTTCAGTTATAAACTTGCAATTAATACGAAATTAATCACAAACTTTGGTTTTAATTTTGTGATTAATTATTATAATTATCTCCTCAATTATAAAACTTACAATGGGTGTAAATTTCATCCTACTGTAGGTTTGGACGATCTTAAAGAATCGTCTCAAACTGTTGTTGCTGGTTATATGCTCATGGTCATAACAAGTTGGTACTATTACTATAAATAGTAGGATCTTTTCGGTTACATACAATAGATGATTTAGCCAGAAGAGATCGAAAAATAAACTTGAGGTGCTAAGTTTATTAATATATCAAAGTAATGATATATTATTTAGAAACTAAAATAGGATAAAAGACTAAAATGAACATATCAACAATTTGAATTTCAAATAATTATTATCCATAATGGAGGAGATAGGGATGAGTGACACTATAAATACAACTTTAGATCTAAGTTGTAATTGATAGAGAAACCCTAAAATTCATCCATCTCCCTCCCACCCTCGGTATACGACCGATTTCTTCAAATACCCGAAGGACAACATGCTAAAACTTCAAGCAAAGTTTTATACTTCATCAACGGTGTTGGATAGTTGTATTGGGTGTGATTTCATTAGATGAGTTCTACTTTGGGCTCTAGACATCCTAACAATATTAGATTTGCAATTAAAAGGTATATGTGACAACAAAATTTTTTGCACGTATAAAACAAAATTTGATACTTAACGTACTATGGAATGACGATTTTTAAGCAAGTAACTCATGTGTTCTTGATTTCCTTAGAATTCCAACTTACTACTAAGAGTTCTTCATACATTCAATAGCTTTTAAAACATGCATTCAAGAACTCCACCATATCAGAAAAATTCATATTGTATAACTTAACGAACTCATCACATAAAGTGTGAATTTTGGAGTTTTCGACCCATTAAATAACATATATCAAGAACTACTTCCAATTTCCATCATGCATCACAACATCTATCCAATTTCATGTTCTAAGAATCTAGGTTTTAAAGAAAATTGGGCTCACCTTTAGAATCCTGCACCTATTGCTGAAATCAGAAGGTTTGCAATCATTTTGAACCTAAAATTGGCCCACTAGAGGCTTTCTCCACCTCCCACCGACGATTGCCGTTGAACTCCGGCATCGCCGCCGTCGGCAATGGCTAATTCTGCCGTCATCACGTCAAACAGCAGCAATGTGAACTTGCTGCTCCTCCGTTCGTCCCTCTGATGTTGCTTAATCCTAAATGCAGTCCCGATCCACAGTTCTCTTCCTGGCTGAAACTACTGAACACGCACACACACATAGTCGTCGTTGTCCGACGGATTTCGCCGTTGATTTAGGGTTGCTCCTTAAATTTCCAATCAAGATTTCCAACAGCAGCGGAGGTCGCCTCATTCCTGATCTTGCTGCCTCTTTTTGCCTAAATCTCTCACCCTCGATCTCTCACTCTGATTTGTACACACACACACACACATACAAATCGATGTGTGTGATATGAACGACATCTGAAAACCTCTAAACCCATTCCCGATTTCCTTGTGATTTGGCGAATATTAGAAACAAAAACCGGGGTCGCGTACCTGGTATTAAGGGAAACCGTGTTCTGATTTCTAATTGGGTCAGATTTGGCAAATTCCGAAAATACCCCTGCTTAAAATGACAAAATTTCAACTTTGGATTATTATTTTTCTTGATATTTAGCTAGCCGTAAACTTTCTCATATGATGTCCAAAATTTTCAAACTTTATATCTTTAGAAAGGTGGGAATGAGCTTTGCAACTTTCCCTTATTGCCTTAAGTCTGAATCTTAATAGATTTTCTGCTATCTACCCTTAAACATAGCCACTTGGCCATATTTGTCACTTTTTGGTCATATTTAAACTGTCATAACTTCTTCGTTATAACTCCAAACGACTTGAATCTTTTTCCTATATTGTTATTATCTCAAATATTACCAAAGTCTCCTTGAGGACTTTTTCTCAATTCCTTTTATATTTTGAGATACTAATTTTTAAAGATTGTTCAATAAAAATTTCACTTTTAGTCATTTATTCATCTTTTTGCTCTTAGGTCGTTAAAACCAGTTTTCTAAATGAAGTAACACTTCATGTTAACTTAATAAAAAGTCTTAACATCTAAGTTCCATAATTTTCACCTTATTTGACAATTTTTTCATTCCATAGTACGTTAAGCATCAAATTTTGTTTTATAGTTGCAAATTTTTTTGTTGTCACAGTATATCTTGATCCCTCTTTCGTTTACAGTTATAGTATATCTTGATCCCTCTTTCGTGTACAGTTACAAAAGTGTGCATGATCTTGTTATTCGTGGTTGGATACGATCTTTAGTTTTTATTTCCACTGCGTTGTTATTATGATATTGCATTCCAATAGTGGTATCAGAGTCACTTAATCCTGGTTTTATACTGTTTTGATTCAATTTGATCCATTGATTGATGTTAAAAATCAGAATTTTCTTGAAATTATCGAAACGATTCATCGTTCGCGCCGCTATCTTTGAGCGGTCGCAATTCATAGAGTTTCACGCCGCAATCTACTATACATGTTACAAACGTTAGGATTTTGTTGTGTTGCAATTCATAGAGTGTCACGCCGCATTGTCCCTGTCATGATCGTGTTATGTTGGTTGTTTCGCGAAGCTACCGTTGGCTTATGGGTCGTGATGGTCGTAACACCTTTTTGAAATCACGATTCTTAATATACAAATATGATGAATTTTAAATATTGTGTAATTGTTTAAATTAATTATTAACATTGCATTCTTGCATGTTTAATATATTAATAGTTAAACATAAAGTTTAAAATGCTTCAAATTATATATGTGTGTGTGTGTGTGTGTATATATATATATATATATATATATATATATATATATATATATATATATATATATATATTAGATTGCATCTATATGTATAACTTAAAACTTAAAACTTAAAACAAAAACATTGGTCAAACCATGACTAGGCTCACCCACTCTAATTGTGTTTAGAAGGTTTAAGTAGGTCTCTTTGATTCCTAATGAGGTTGGTTTTTAGATAGCATTCATTATTTACCACCCTCACCGCCTCCGCATTTTTCTGATTGGAATTACCGAAAGGGTATGATAGGATAATGTTTCAAGTTAAAAGTATTATTATTTACTACATGTGAGAACCGTCAATTTTGGTCAACAAAAGTCAATAAAAGGAAACGAAAGTCAACTTACGCATAAATTAGGTTAAAATGTTGAAATGTAATTTTCATAACCTTCCCATTGTATTATTGGCTATTATAATACTACATAAGCCAGTTTGAATTAATTATCGAGTAAACGCTATAAAATACGTATAATAGACTACAGTAGCATGAATGTACTTGTTATTCTGTACAAATCCCAACATGTTTTACAAACCTTCTGAAAACAAGGTGATTGTTGCACGAAGGACAATCTTCCAAGAGAGGGAGATGATAAACCAAGAGGCCAGGAGGAGCCATATTACTCTTGATGAGATTCAAGAGCCAACCAACGAAGGACCTGATGTTGGCACTAGCATTCAATCAGAGGTTGAAAAACCTATTGAGCCTCAGCCAAGAACAGTTGATGAATCTGACATACCTCCATATCCTGTCCGGAGATCTGATAGAGTACGGTATGCCCCTAAGTTGTATGGTTTACATATTACCGAAGGTGATGAGTCAATGGTAGATAACGATAAACCTACCAACTATCATGAAGCAATGGTAGGCCCGGATGTGCCAAATGGAAGGAGGCTATGAAGAGCGATACGAAATCCATATATGATAACCAAGTCTGGAATTTGGTTGATCAAACACCCTGCCTTAAAACAGTGGGGTGTAAATGGGTATTCAAGAAGAAGACATGCATGGATTGAAATGTACACACACATACAAAGCTAGATTGGTGGTACTCAGAAACGAGATGTTGACAACTTCTATAACAAGAGAAGAAGCAGACTGACAAAATTAAGCTCGAGACAACTATGATATCAATAAGGTGAGTACATGCTACCATACTATATTGAAACACACATCAATTTTAATATAGTTGTGTTATATATATAATGTATAATGCAATGCATGTTGTATGATAATGATAGAATGTTATGCAGTGGTTTGCATGCCGACTAATATGGAGTTGGTATTGGAACCTAGATCTCTTAGGTTAATAGCTAACGAGAGTAGTGCATAGTCAGGTTGAGTTTAGAAGAAGGTGCCAACCTACATCCATTGTAGGGATAAGACATGAGACATTCATGAATCCATGACAAGGATTGGCCTTGTTGGGTTTCAAATCATGACTAGTGTGTGGTAGCGATAGAATACGAAGATGAAAGGAAATGTCGAGTGACATCGATCTGAATTTGGAACATCGTCTATAGATTTATAACTAATAGATACATATAATAAGATGTATGAGAGTGTAAGCATGTAAAATCCCCCTTGTAGGGATAAGGCACGACACACCATTAAAGTGTAATAAGGAACTGCCTCAATAGATAGAGATATAGAAGTGTAATGAAGAATTGCCTCAATAGATAGAGATATAAAAGTGTAATGAGGAACTGCTTCAATAGATAGAGATATATAAGTGTAATGAGGAATTGCCTCAATAGATAAAGATATAAAAGTGTAATGAGGTATTAGATCGATAGATAGAGATAAATAAATGTAATGATGAATTGTCTCAATAGATAAAGATATACGAAGGTGTAACGGGGACCAACCTTGATAATAGAGATAAGAAAGTGTAGCGGGGAACTTCCTCGATAAACTGTGATACAAAAAGGTACAAGAAACTGCCTCGATAGTCAGTGATACAAAATGATAATGCAGAACTGCCTCGATAGACAATGATACAACGTGGTAATGGGGAACTACCTCGATAGAAAATTATACAAAATGGTAAGGGGGAACTGCCTCGATAGATCGTGATATAGAAGGGTAACAGGGAAACTGCCTCGATAGTTAGTGATACAAAATGGTAACGGGGAATTGCCTCGATAGACAACGAGTACAGAATGATAATGGAGAACTGCCTTGATAGACAGTGATATAGAATGGTATCTGGGAACTACCTCGATAAACAGTGATATAGAATGGTAACGAGGAATTGCCTCGATAGACAGTGATATGGAATGGTAACGAGGAACTGCCTTGATGGATAGAGATATGGAAAAGTAACGATGAACTGTCTTGATGTATAGAGAGATGTGAAATCTATACAAGGAACTGCCTCGATGGATAATGATATGAAATCCTTACGAGGGACTGCCTTGCTGGATAGAGACGTGGGATCTCACAAGGTACTGCCTCAATGGATAAGGAGATCTGAGACCTTTGCAAAAAACTGTCTCAATGAATAGATGACAACGTCTTGGACGGAAAGGATTCAAGCTGTTATGACAAAAATAACCATATAAGGACTACAAATATAAGAACAATAAAAGTTGTAATTAACAATACTTTTAGCAATATACTTACGAAAATAAACATATGACAATACAAAATCAATTATCAACTCTAAAATCCCTACGACTATCTACTGTAAAGTCTATATAATATTTTCCCATCTCTTTGTCTCTTTTTATTTTGTATTGCCTCTTCAAACTCAAATATAAATCGTAAATAAAACAAAGTTTAAAAGCTAGTATGTAGTTAATGATTTATTACAAAAAACATGAAATATGTTTGAAGTTGTTACTTATGGCTACATCACCATCTTTTAAAATATTGTCAATATTGTCCCCCAATCAATTTCCTCGATTTTCTAACCCAAATTTGGGTGCAAATCAAAGCCTCTATTTTCGGTGTGGACACGTTTGTTCGATAATGATATAATATGCGCCTGCTAGTACAAGTTTGAAAAAATCAATAATTGTAATGGTAACATGTGTACAAGTGCTATAGTTTGATGATACTTTTTGTACAGAAAAATTGAATGTTAATTTTTGTACAATCTTAAAATTTTGTTACTTACTTATTCTTTGTTTTTTAGAAGCAAACTATAAAATACTTTTTGGCCTAATGCCTTTCTGTGTTAGAACTTAGAATTGAAACAATGATATGTTTTCGTTGTTCATATTTATTTTTGTATTTATACTTGCATTGTTTAGCTGGATAGATTTTTGGTAAAAGTAGATTTTAAGAAAAATAAAAGCATAAGTTTTTTTTTTTGTTTTTCCAAAATGAAAATGCAAACAAACAATAACTTAGATTTTGGAAAAAAAAAACAAAAGGCATAAAGTTTTTTATTTTAAAGGGAAAATGCCGAAAAATAATAACTTCGATCAAACCTAGGACTTTATTATTAGTTAATTTAGATTTTCTAAATTGGTAATTGTTGGAAAACAAACTCATAAACAAAAAAAGGATAATGTAGTGCTTGTTTCGCTGGAATTCAAGGGGATTGGATTCCAATTCCCTTTAAATTCTGTGTTTGGTTCAAGCTTTACTTGGGAATTAGAATATTTTAAGACAGTAAAATTCCATCAAATTGGAAGGAATAGATTCCACTGGTAAGTAGAATGAATTAAATACCATGAAAACCCTATCTTTTTTTAGAACGTCTTTTTTCTACTTCCTATGTTAGTTCACCTAGTTAGTTATTCCACCTTGCTTCCTGTGAGGATTGAACCCAAACCACTTGGAAGACATGTTACACCTTGTGCTGTTTGGCCTAATGGCCTTTGGCATATACGTATCACATATACGTATCACGCTTTTAAACCCTATCTCCTCACGCTTTTTCACATATACGTATCACACACCGCTTATATAATTTTGTTTTTAAGTTTTAGTTTGGATCACGTTAGCATAAACAAAAAAGTGTAAGGTTCTTTGATATGTTGTAAATATCAACCAAATTAAGCTTTTTCATATAATTTTGTTTTTAAGTTTTAGTTTCGGTCACGTTAGCATCTTCGTTTTGCCTTTACCTTTAACTCTCCTCAATTATTGTACTCCTTCGAATCCATTTAGCCATTTAGGTTTCAGGTCACTATCACAAACCGGTGTACGTTTCGTCATGACCGTTAGTAAACTAGTTTATACCGGTATGCGTTTCGCATTTCTAACTCGTAATTTAACATAACCTAAATCTCTTTTACTACTTGTTTAAATCTTAATCACTCGAAGTGCTTGATGTACTATGGGATCTCAGTTGTGTAAAAACCAGTCTCCTTTTAACGGTAAGATAATTTCTGTAATAAATATAGAAGAATACAAAACGAAGAATTCAATTTCAACGAATATGGCAAGGTAACGCGCTTCCACGCGTCCAAAATGCGAAACGAATGACAAAACATCGTGTCTAGTGTCGGTACTTCATTCTCACTCCTCACGATAACAACATTACAAGAGTAGGAGGGAGTAAGACGAGTACTTGCACACAAGCGCTCCTGTCTGGTAGCACCACTGCCGTATCTCACCGTCTCACCTCCGTAATTAGCTTCTTTCGCTATCTACCTACATGGATTATTGCTTGCTTAAATAAATTAGATTCGTTGTTTTTGTATTTCTTATGATGATATTATTAGATAATTCAAAGTTGCAGACATTCCTCCTTTTAATATTCCTAGATCTGCTCACATACACAATCAATGTATTCATCATTACGTTGTCATTTCTCGTTTGGATTCAATCTCACAGCACAATTTGAGGTCTCTTAATTTTTCGTCATGTTTCGGCATTCTCCGATTTAGCAATTTACTTTACCGTATTTCAGGGAAAAGTAATTATTGAAGCAGTTGATAAGCCCTAAGCTCTGCACTCTGCAGTTTTTAGACCTAGTGATCCGAAATGAAGCACGGTGGAGTTTGGGATGTAATTACGTGTTTCGCCGCAGTACTAGTGTTCCTACAGTGCTTCTGCTCGGCGGCGGGACTGGTCACTTGTTCTGGAATGGTGCCGATGGCATACCGGAGCGATAAGATCTCAATAACTGATTTTGGTGCTGTCGGGGATGGGAGAACTTTGAATACGAAAGCGTTCAGGGAGGCGATTTACCGGATTGAGCATCTGAAGAGGAGAGGAGGGACGCTGCTTTACATTCCTTCTGGTGTTTATCTAACAGAGAGCTTCAACCTTACTAGTCGAATGACTCTGTATCTAGCTAAAGGCGCCGTTATCCAAGCTACAAAGGTACTCAATCTATTTACATTTTTCGCTCTAAATTATTTGCACAATCTCATTAGAACCTAATCAAGCCTTGCAACACACAGATTTGCAACTCAAACACAAATTTCGTAGCTTAAAGCAAGTTTCAATATCTGAAATACTTCAAACCGGACATCATTATAATAATCTGTCTCTTCGCTGTGCTTTTAATGTACAATTTTGAAACGGCTGGTGAATTTGTCAAGTTATAATCACTTTATTGAGTTTTGTGCTAACGGACTCATTTTTGCTACAAAACAAAAGGAAAACAACAATCTCTGCACATTTTAATAGCAATTGTCATTAACAATCGTGCATGTATACTCTGCCGGATCTTTGTTTCAAAATTATCTCTTTGTTTATCAGTGATCATTACAAAAAAACAATAATCTTAATCACGAGGTTTCTCACAATATGTCTGTTACAATATCAATCACGTGTAATTATTCAGTTTGTTAGATCAGTTAAGTTAGTTACAGTTTAGCACAGAATAGCATTGTATTTTCTTGTATAAATAGTAGATCTACAGTAATGAAACATAACTCTTTCAGCTGTAAATTTCTTTTCTCTCTATCTTTCTCTCTACTATACTGTTAATATGGTATCAGAGCAATCTCGATTTTACTCTGTTTTTTCTTTCTGATCAATTCTTCTGCAATTGATCTTGTTCCTTTTAGGTCAATCGATTTTGATTCAATCGATTGATTGATTCTTGATACTTCGATCTGTTTCTCGTATTTCATCAATTTGTGTTGATTTACGATCTAAAATTTTCTGCAGAAATGAGTTCAAATCCGATCAATGATAACAGTTCTCGATCATCTTCTGAATTTGTTTCCAATTCATCTACTCTTAATTCGAAAAACAATGATCCTAACATGTTTCTCGTGTCTAATCCCCTAATTGGGAACGAGAATTACATACAATGGAGGTATTCAATCCAAATTGCTCTTGGAGCAAAGAGGAAAGTTGGATTTATCGATGGAACACAAAAGAAACCAGAAACACAGGGTACTGAACTCGATGACTGGACTGGAAATGATTGCATGGTTAGATCTTGGCTTCTAAATGCAATTTCTAAAGAAATTGTTGGAGCTTTTGTATTTTCTACTACTGCTCGTGAGCTATGGTTAGAATTGGAAGAACACTTTGGTGAAAGCAATGGACCTTTGATCTATCAATTACAGAGACAAATTAGCTCCATTAATCAAGGTGATTCATCTCTATCCAAATACTACACTAAATTGAAACAACTTTGGGATCAATTGAATTGCATAGTCGAAATACCTCCCTGTAATTGTGGATCTGCAAAGGCCCTATCCGATCTTACTTCATCAACTAAACTGATGCAGTTCCTAATGGGACTGAATGACAATTATGATAGCTTAAGAAATCAAATATTGGTTCTTGATCCATTACCTTCTGTACATAAAGCATACTCTATGGCCTTAAGTGTTGAAAAACAAAGAGAAGTTCAAGTCAATTTTTCTGCTCCTACTGAAGTATCTGCATTGTTTGCTAAATCGTCTAATCATGCAAATAACAACAAAAAACAATTCCAATCAAAACCTAAATCTGATTCAAAGGGAGGTAAATCAAATAGTGATCGCTATTGTGACTACTGTAACATAAGTGGACACACAAAGGATGCATGTTTCAAATTGCATGGATATCCTGACTGGTACAAGGAATTAAAGGACAAAAAGAAGGCTAATCATAATTCTGCTCATATGATAAGCCATGAAGATAATCCATTGCAAACATCTCAACCTGATTCTTCTCAAATGACTCAAAACAACAATTCAATGGAATTTCTTCTTCAGCAATTTGGCCAATTCATGAAGTCTAATCAGAAATTTGAACATTGTGCAAACTTCTCTCATTTCGGAGACTTTGCAGGTATGAATATCTCTTTATTCAATTCCTTAAGAAGTAATCGGTTCAATTCCAATACATGGATTCTCGATACTGGAGCTACTGCACACATGTGTGCACAATTATCTTCAATTGAACAAGCAAAAAAGGTTACCCAATATACCCCTATTTTTCTTCCTGATGGATCTATTAAACCTGTTACTCACAAAGGTTTAATTACTATGAGTCCTAAATTGATTCTAATGGATGTTCTTCATGTACCAGAATTTCGATGTAATCTTCTTTCTGTTCAGGCTCTATCTGAATCAGCACAAATTACATTCAAGTTTTATCCAACATATTGCATCTTGCAGGACCTGATAACTGAAAAAGTAGTGGGAAAAGCCAAAGTGAACGGGAAGCTCTACATTCTGGATAATAGTAGTATTGTTGATTCTAAGCTTGGTTCTTACATACCAAGTAGAATAAAGATCGAGTCATGTAATATAGCTAGTACTAATAATGATACTACCTTTGTTTGGCATCAAAGATTAGGTCATTCTTCTTATGATGTACTAAAACATTTGAATGTAGTGTCATTCAAAGATGTTAAGCATGAACCATGTATTCCTTGTCATCAAGCTAAACAACAGAGATTTCCGTTTCCAAATAGTGAATCAACTACACAAAGTATTTTTCAATTGATACATGTTGATCTTTGGGGTCCTTATAAATCCAAAACAATCACAGGAGCTTCTTTCTTTTTAACAATCGTTGATGATTACTCAAGAGCTACTTGGACATTTCTTCTAAGTGATAAAACCCAAACCTTTTTAACCCTTTCCAATTTTTTTTCTTATACCTCTAATCAATTTCAAGCCACTGTTAAAACCATCAGGACAGACAATGGTACTGAATTTGTGAACCAGAATTGTGCTAGATTATTCTCTTCATTAGGAATAATCCATCAGAAAACAGTACCTTACAGCCCACAACAAAACGGCAAAGTGGAAAGGAAACATCAACATTTATTACAGGTTGCAAGGGCTTTAATGGCACAATCTAACTTGCCAATTCCATTCTGGGGACATGCTATTCTAATGGCCACCTACATCATTAATATTCTTCCAACGAAAATCTTGGAGTGGAAGACACCATATCAAAGGTTATACAATAAAGACCCTTCTTATTCCAATTTAAAGGTTTTTGGATGCTTGGCATTTTCTACAAATGTTCTTCCACATAAAAATAAATTTGATTCTCGTGCTACAAAGTGTTGCTTCATTGGTTACAATCCTGGTCAAAAAGCATACAAGCTATATGATCTTCATGACAAAAAGATTATTATGTCTAGAGATGTGGTATTTTATGAATCTTATTTTCCATTTAAGGGAATGCAGGATGAATTTCACACAGATGTGGTTCCTACAGTTTTTAATATGCATGAACCAAATTTCCAAGTAGAACAACAAGATTTTATTCCGCAAGCTGATTATAATTCTGACTTTATCGATATTGAAGAGAGAAATGAAGAAGTAGACGATCTAGCAAATCCTCAAATACAACAAATAAACGAAGAACAACCTCAAATACAACAAATGAACCAAGAACAACAGCAACCACCTATTATAGTTCCTGATAAACGTGCTAGACGAAACCCATCTTGGTACAAAGATTATATCATGCATTGTCATACCTCATCTTCTTCAATTACTACAACTAATCATCCTAATGAGAAGATTTACACCTCACCTCATTTCCCTCCTACATTTCCTTTTATTCAATCACCTAATCTTACTGATCATCACAAATGCATGCTCACGTCTATCTCCTCCATTACTGAACCCACATGCTATCAACAAGCCTGTGCAGATATCGAATGGTTGAAGGCAATGAATAAAGAAATTCAGGCTTTAGAAGAAAATAATACCTGGACAATTGTCCCTTTGCCCCCCAACAAGACACCCATTGGCTCTAAATGGGTTTATAAAGTGAAATTAAATCCTAATGGGACAGTTGAAAGGTACAAAGCAAGATTAGTTGCAAAAGGATATAATCAAAAATTTGGAATTGATTATCTTGACAGTTTTTCCCCAGTGGCAAAAGTGGTAACAGTCCGAATTTTACTATCCCTCTCTACTTCAAATAATTGGGTTTTACACCAATTAGATATCAACAATGCATTCTTACATGGCTATCTAGATGAAGAAGTTTATCTCACACCTCCAGAAGGTTACGAAAAGGCCAAGAAGGGAGAAGTATGTAAACTGAATAAATCTCTTTATGGGTTAAAACAAGCAAGCAGACAATGGCATATTGAATTCTGTAATAAACTAATAAGTTTTGGCTTCATGCAGTCTTCACATGATCATTGTCTTTTTACAAAAGGAAAAGATGATAATTTTGTTGCATTAGTTGTTTATGTCGACGATGTGCTAATCACGGGACCAAATGAAAATTGCATCAAAGAAATCAAAGACAAACTTAATAAGGCTTTTACAATTAAAGATTTGGGGCAAGCCAATTACTTTCTTGGGATCGAACTACTCAAAACAGAAGAAGGTCTTTATATGAATCAAAGAAAATATATTCTTGACATTTTATCAGAAGCAGGACTTACTGGAGCAAAGCCTACACCTACACCTGTTATCAAGAATATACAGTTAAGTTCTAATCAAGGGAAACTAATGACTGATCCTGAAAAATATAGAAGATTGGTGGGAAGATTATTGTATCTCAACTTTACTAGACCTGACATTAGTTACGCTGTTCAACAATTAAGTCAGTTCTTACATTGTCCCACTGAGATACATTGGAAAGCTGCAATTCATGTTTTGAAATATTTGAAAGGATGCCCTTCAAAAGGAATATTTTTCGAAAAAGGTTCTTCACCAATTACTATAACAGCATATAGCGATTCAGACTGGGCGACTTGCAAAGATACAAGACGTTCTTTGACAGGATATTGCATATATATGGGATCTTCACTTATTTCATGGAAAACAAAAAAACAGAAGACAGTGTCGAAGTCATCCTGTGAAGCTGAGTATAGAAGTCTCGCAGCCACAGTCTGTGAACTTCTTTGGATCAGTTATATACTCAGAGATTTACAAGTGAAACTAAAAATTCCAGTTGCTTTATGGTGTGACAATAAATCAGCTATACATATAACTGAGAATCCCATTTTCCACGAAAGAACAAAACATCTGGACATTGATTGTCACTTAGTACGTGATCAGTTTAAACTTGGATTTGTCATACCTAAATATGTTCCTACTAAAAGCCAATTAGCTGATCTATTCACGAAGGGTTTGTGTGGACCACAATTTCAACTTTTGTTGAGCAAAATGAATCTTCGTGACATTCACCAAGATCCATCTTGAGGGGAGAATGTTACAATATCAATCACGTGTAATTATTCAGTTTGTTAGATCAGTTAAGTTAGTTACAGTTTAGCACAGAATAGCATTGTATTTTCTTGTATAAATAGTAGATCTACAGTAATGAAACATAACTCTTTCAGCTGTAAATTTCTTTTCTCTCTATCTTTCTCTCTACTATACTGTTAATAATGTCCAGAAACACTCAAACACATTGTATTTATTGTTGCTAATTGGATATGCTACTATTAAATATAGTTTCCAAAAACACTTTGTACTTGTATTCCATTGTTGCTAATAGGAGTAAGTAATAAAAAGAGTAATAAATAGCCCATCATGATGAGTTAATGATTTCTTAAGGTTACCAATAATATATTTTTTAAGGGACCCACAACGCATCAACATAAATGAAACTTATTTTGGAAGCACAAGGGGCTGATGGTAAGTTTAGTGGGTTCCTATATTTGCATGCGGGACCAATCGCATGTGCAATATCAATGTCGACAGCTATATAAAAGATGTCATTATTTACTTTATTAGTTCACTTTCACCCCCATAATAAAAAAACAATTTTAATTAATAATTCATTTGTAAATTAATTTTTTTTAACGGTAAATCTATCATACTCCTATTCCTAAACTACTCCTTGTTATGTTAGTACCAGAGTTTGAACCTATGACCTCCTTGTTAGATTAATTTGTAAATTAATTGGTACAATTTATCTTCAGGACACAACAAACTGGCCACTGATTGCTCCATTGCCGTCTTATGGAAGAGGGAGAGAACGTCCAGGTGGAAGGTACATGAGCTTTATCCATGGAGATGGTCTGCATGACGTCATTATTACTGGTACATATAATCTATTATTAATTATTCATTAATATTTGCATATTATTTTGATGGTCTAATAATTATTTTTTGCAGGTGAGAATGGGACAATCGATGGGCAAGGTGAGGTGTGGTGGACCATGTGGAGACAGAGAACGCTGCAGTTCACAAGACCAAATCTTGTGGAGTTTAAAGATTCAAGAGGCATTATTATTTCTAATGTCGTCTTCAAGAATTCACCTTTCTGGAACATTCACCCTGTATATTGCAGGTATTATGTAAATTATTTTTTTTTTTCAAAAATATTACAAACTCGTGTTTTAAGTTTCTAATGTCTATTTTTTGTTTCTTTTAATACACAGTAATGTTGTTATTCGGTATGTCACAATATTGGCTCCACCTGACTCTCCCAACACCGATGGAATTGATCCAGGTATGGAATATGAAAAATAAAAACTAGAGTAAATTACATTTTTGGCCCCTGAATATAAATTATTGTTGCAACTTTGGTCCCAAAATTTTTTATCATGCAGCTTTATTTCCTTATTTGAGTTTCATGTAAAGGTCTGGTTCCTGTTTCAAAGTTGTAACGTTTTTGGGACCAAAATTGGAAACAATCAGTTATATTCAGGGACTAAAAATGTAATGTAACCTAAACCCCAAATGTCGTTTTTAGAGTTTTAGACAACTATCCTTTTTTTGGGTAAATTAAATTTTTTGTCCCTGAATTTCGATGCAATTTTGGTTCCAAACAATTTTTTCTTGCAATTTTGGTCCTTATTTAGGATTCTTGTAAGTGTTTTTGGTCTCTTTTCCAAGTAAAATGACTAATTTTGGCCCTTGAGAATAATTGATTTTTGCAATTTTGGTCCTAAAGATGTAGTCATTTTACTTGGGACAAGGACTAAAGATAAAAACATTACAAAACCTAAAAAAAGAGCCAAAATTGTAAAAGAAAACCTTCCCGGACCAAAATTGAATAAATCAACTATACACGGGGACAAAAAATGTATCACTCCAAGTAAAATGATTGCATATTTGGGACCAAACTTACACAAATAACCTATACTAAGGGACCAAAAATAGTAATTTTACATGGAATAGGGACCAGATACGTTACAAGGACCTCAAATAAGCACCAAAATTGCAAGAGAAACTTTTTGGAACCAAAATTGCAAAATGAAGTACACTGAGGGACCAAAAAAGTAAATTACAGTTTTTCTTATGTTGATGTAGATTCAAGCTCCCATGTATGCATAGAAGACTCCTACATTTCAACAGGAGACGACCTTGTAGCAGTAAAAAGCGGATGGGACGAATACGGAATTTCATACGGCCGTCCCAGTACCGACATCACAATCCGGCGACTCACCGGTTCCTCTCCGTTCGCCGGAATTGCAGTCGGAAGTGAAACTTCCGGTGGAGTAACCAACGTCTTAGCAGAACACATAACCCTCTACAACACCGGAATCGGAATCCATCTAAAGACAAACATCGGTCGTGGCGGAATCATAAGAAACATCACCGTTTCCGATGTTTTCATGGTCAACGTCCGGAAAGGAATCAAGATCGCCGGTGATGTCGGCGATCATCCTGACGAAAATTACAACCCGAACGCGTTACCCGTTATGAAACACATTAGGATTAAAAATGTTTGGGGTGAAAAAGTTCAACAACCGGGGTTAATTCAGGGGTTGAAGAATTCGCCTTTTACTGATATTTGTTTGTCTAATATTAATCTTTTTGGGTCAAGTGGTGCGAAAAATGTTCCTTGGAAGTGTGCGGATGTTAGTGGCGGTGCGGTGCAAGTTAGTCCATCACCGTGTGCAGAGCTTGTTAGTAGTCGTCAGACAGGTGCGTGCTCTGTTCCATTTTAAATGTGTCATGTGTGTGTGATTGATTTTAAGTGGGTCCATGTAGTGTTGTAATATATTATTAATTTATTATATAGATTCCTTTGATTTATAACAATTGCCGAGTTATAAGGCTGAAGTTTTTATTGTGTTTTTGTTCGTAAACATAACAGTCATGCAAGGACAATACCAATCGCTTATAAATCATAACTATTTTCAATCGATTATTGTTATTGATGTTAATAGTCTCAAATAGAATTAATGGCGACTCACATCATTTGAGTTATGATTCCATATGTTAGACTCGAAAAGATAACAAACATCAGGAATTACCATTAGGAGGTGCAAATTTTTTTTTTCCGAGGGGTGCAACCTACTAGAAATTTTTTTTTTTTACAAAGCCCCACGAAAGTTGAGCCGGTGATGGGCACCTCCATGCACAAGGTAGAGCCGCCACTGCAAACATGACAAGTCAATCCACGTTCACGAACAAGGAGCTTTAAAATGACCATGTGTTAATCCCAGTTTCATAAACACCTACAAATAAGCCAATACTAAATGACTAAATACCCCTACTTAGATATACGGCATATATTAGGCTTTAATATTCATTTTCCATCCACTAAAAAGCTATGAAAGAAATTGTCCCAGAGTGTACGTCCCCATACCCAATCTAAAACGTTAGAAATATTGACTAGGACGCCATGACGTCCTAGAAGATTGATATGAAATGGATCTGTTATTGATGATCAATGATGGAGATTTGACGGAAAACATGTGAAGTAACTTTTGAAAAATATCGTTAAATATACTAACTTGATTTCAAGAAACATTGACTTCTTTTTTCGGTTAAAACTTAAAACCTAAACAGTCAAAATTTTGTTCAATTAAGGTTTGTATGCCACCAAGATTTATAGTAGGGTTTTCACCGGCAATACCGAGTAAAATTCAAAAGTAACTCCGTAAAATATCTTAACAATTGGCGTTTCATTTGGCTAATCATATCAAAAAACATGTTATCTCATAACTCGTTCTCCTTTAATTTTGTGTCATTAAATAAATTTGATTGAGAAAAAAAATGGACTATTGGTGTAATAAACATCCGATAAATAGGTTGCTGCTTTTGAAAAATGATTAAATATTGCATAAAACCTTAAGTACATCGTGATCCTCATTGGGGATTGTAATAGCTCGACCTTGTTTCCTTAGCAAATCATGAAAAGTTCTTGAACACATTTTTTTTTGTTGTAAAATAGTTTTAAACGTTAAAAGGTTGAATTCCATCTAGTGACCAATTCATAGTTAGAACCTAATAGTGTTTCGCCGGCTTAGTGACAAAAAAACACAAGTTTGTTTTGTCTAGCATTCCTAGTACCATAAATCATATGTAACAAACCTCTAAATTTTAACCTTATTCCATCCACAACTTTTAGTACGGCTTATATGCCTATATTAATAATGTGTACAACACAGTAAGTATGACTACAAAAAAAAAAATACCGGCTAAAATAGTTTTTATACGTAGTTTAACTCGGTTAATAACACTAGTTTATTTGATGCATTATCAAATGAAACCAACAAACTTTGTTTTGTTATTTATAAACCAAAATTATGTCATGTAAGCTTTTATATAGATTCAAATCGGAGTGCGGATATCCAAACAATTCAAAAGCAATGGTTAGTTTCATCCTTAGTCAAACTTCGCGGGTTGAACTAATGAGCTGTAACAAGTAAGTACAAATTGACATTTCTAGGGCTGTAAACGAACCGAATGAACACGAATGAGGGATTGTTCATGTTCGTTCATTTAAGTTAGCCGAACAAATGAACGAACAAAACAGATAAACGAACAAATTTCTTGTTAATGTTCGTTTGTTTAACAAATTATCTTGCTTATGTTCATGAACATACTAAACGAACATAAACGAACAAACATAAGCGAACATAGATAAATAAACACAAGTAAACATATATGAACATAAACAAACATAAACGAACATAATTGAACGAATGATACCATTGTTCATGTTCGTTCGTTAATTAAACGAACGAGAATTTGTGTTCGTGTTCGTTCATTTATTAAATAACGAACATAAATGAACAGGGGCGGATTCAAGGGGGTTCCAGGGTGTGCCCTTGCACCGGCTCAACTTTCGGGCGACTCTATCATATAGTTCATACTCTTAGCTTCGCGTGGATATATAATTCGTCTTCTAATTATTTTTCCTTGATTTGATATGATTTTTACAAGTTATGACCACAAAACAGACTTACCCAAAATGATCAGTGAGAAATTGATCTTTCACACTACTTATGTTTATATTCAACTTTTGGGTTCAACTAACCAAAGATACTAAACTCAAATACGGAACTTTTGGCACCAACCTCAACTTAATACGACTTTTCTAGAATTAGTTATGATTTTTACAAAATAGAGACAGATTGCAGCAAAATCAGAATAGTTTACCAAAAGATGTTCAAGCTAGGGTTTCTATCCGGGAAATTTTTTTTGATGCACCCCCTAGTAATAATTCCTGGATCCGCCACTGTAAATGAACATCCCTCCGAACAGTTAACGAATAGTTCGCTGAACGTTCGATTCGTTTACAACCCTAGACATTTCCATTGGAAGCGTTCCAAACGTCAAATGTAAAAAAACACCATAATTATAATCTTCGAATCCTAAAATCACTTATTTTTCTTCGGTCAAAGTTTTATTGCATCTTGATACAGAGCATACAGAAAACATAATAGAAGCCTTCATAGATAAATGAGAACAGAAGACATGATGGAAGCCTTCATAGATAAATGAGAGCAAGACAAACTCGGGCAAACCATGCCCAACTTAAAACACACAGAACATATGATCCGTCAAGAGTTTTGATACCCATTTTATATCGTCGAAAAGCTATCGACGGGCTGGAGCTCTTAACTTAAAGTTTTCCTCAAAATTGTCCATATAGACCTTCAACTTTTAGTTTTCTCCAAGTTTGCCTCATTTCCTTATTTTATTGTATTCTGTTTATCGATAAAATATTTGTTTTACTTCGGCACGGCGGAAGCCGAATTAGAAGCTTGTATGCCATTTTCAGATTTGAAATTGAAGAAAGAAGTCGAGAATACGAGATGCGAAAAACGTCAAAAATAAAAATGATTTTTCCCGGTGTGTTGAAAACAAATAAACCAACAACTATTTATACCAAGTCTATAGGGGCAAAATGGTAATTTTGGGGTAAAAACGGCTATATAGATGCCATAAAAATGTTCAAATGATTCATGAAAAGAAGTTCCAGGTTCATTACAGAAAGCACCAAGAATATTTGAAACTGTAACCAATTTATTTGTCCAAGAAATGACGTCTTTGCCCTCCACCACGGTTATCAACCACACACACGATTTGGATCGAAAGCACTTCTAGTTTCAAAGATGTGACTGACGTACGCATCTGGGGTGGTCTGAAAAGAGCACAATCAATATATTTTAAGTGTATAAATGAATAAATTTTATAAAGTGATTACCTGAAGGGTTTTGAATGAATAAATTTTACAAATGTGTGGTGGAGCTGACAGAATTAACACTCATTGTTGTTCCATAGATTTTCATGTAGTTTTGGACTCATTATATTTGCTTTTATAAGCAAATAAAGAGACATGAAGAACTGTTAAAGATTTGCATCATCTAGAGTAGCACATGTGAAGTAGATTTATAAGGAATTTGGGGGCAATCATCATGTGATCCATCAATAATCAACAAAAGTATTTGATTTCTACATCTCCAGGGATGTAATTAGTTATATACAAGTTACAAAAAAAATATATATGTAATAGGAAATAATTCAGAATGTGATTATATACATGGATAATATACATTACTTGACGAGTAGATGGTAGATCGATCGAGGAAGGATTCGTCAATCAAAAGTGTGTTTCAGAAACTTGCGAATATTCTTCATGAATCCAGCTTCTTCCTCTCTCTTCTTCTGTTTGTGTTGGCGTCTCAAGCTCTTCAGCTTCTCACGATCGAACACATTCTTCGTCTTCATTACGTTGTTGTTGTTATTGCGAGGCTGGTTATGGTGGCGACGGGAACCGTAATGGTGCTTGACCTTCAACCAGTTCGACGGAACCTCGCCGGGGAAAGTTTCCGGATTCGATTTATCGGTTCTGCGAGAAGCGACCTCGTTGTTTCTGTCGGAGACCTCGGTTCGCGGCATCGTGTATTGCGTCACGGACTTCCGATAAGGTCGACGGTGAGTACCGATCTGTCTTGGCCCCCGTGGAGGTTTACCGCGGAAGTGCCGGTTGATAGGATGGAATCTGGAGAAATTCGTAGGCCGCGTTAAATCGTTCGTCCTTTTTTCCGGTTCCGGCAGGGGATTGTTGGCGGTGGATTCATCGAAATCGGGTTTAGCCTTTTCCCCAGGGAGAATAATAATGTTTGAACCGGCGGAAGCTAGAGATTCGCGCGAAGTTTTTGCCAACTTGGATGCATCCTCGCTCCCGACGGCTGAAGGATTGGTTGCCGGCGGATACACCGTGAGACGAGCGGCGGAGACGGTAAACAAGAAGAACGTGAAGAAGGTGAAGGCAGCGATTTTGTCGTCCATGATTTGGATGTGTTCATGGATTTCTACATCGGTGTGTTAAAGAAGGAAGTCGTTCATCGAAGGCAGGTTTTAAGGTCAAAATGGGTAGCGGGGAGTACGGATCATCATCCACGTGTTTGGGATTATTCTCGTTTCATTCCCTCCAAATTTACTCCTACAAAATAACTTTTTACATTTTTTTATTTTATATATGAAATAAACATTTCCTTTTAACCAATATAAATAGATATCATGATATGTATTAAATCAATATGAAGATGTAGAGAAGATAACGAGAGCTTAGTTTTGTTAATATGTCTCGTACAATACAATATGCATATAATGGAAAATACATGCATCATCTTGGACATAATATTTTCATCACAAAAGTTAAATTAAAGAAGGCAAACATGACAAGAAACTATATACTACTATATAACAATTTGGGTCTATGAATATATATTCAATATGCATAGGTTATAACCGTACATGTTTTTTACTTGTCCCTCACTAAGAAACGACAACTAAACAACAATTGTTTTATGTCATCTACTATGTTTTCAGGAATGACCAGTCGTTTGAAAATGGTGTCAATTGTAGGTAGGATTTTAGATTTTATTAATAAATAGCAATGATATAGTATATATCATTTCTTAATATCAATAATTCTTTTGATCATTTACCAAAAAAAACATACATTAAGCATTTTACCTTCAACTTACCGAAAAGCCAATAGAGAAGCTATTGAGAATGAAAGAAAACTGACATTGTGTGGCATGGGTTTCTTCATGTTGCAGTAAGTTTCTTGAGTTGTTAACATTCGGTGACAACAAGACATGAAGTATTTGTTCTGCCTCGCAAGCCTCTAGCAAGACTCCAAGCACGTGCTCTTATAAGAGTATTTACATGTAGGGTCAAAGCTAGAAGCCCTTGAGGGAGAGCAAGCAATCAATGCCTTGAAAAATATTCATTTGGATTTCCTCCTCTAATCTTATTGGTGTTGGGATGTTGATAAACCTTATTGGACAAGAACCCCTTTTATAAGCCATCAAAAAATGGATTTATTGCCAAAAAAGATAGAAGAAACAAAACAATCCAAAATGGTGGGGTCTTACATATCTATAGCATATGGCATTTAGTGCTAGCAATAAATCTTGGTAGTACAAAAAGATAAGATTTGTGCTAAAAGCATATCTACCCACAAATCATGAATCCACAAATAAGCACGAGTAGCATATTTTATTCTATGATTAGAGATATAAATATATGATTTTCATTAGAATAACGTATTGCATGAAGAGTCATATCAACATTTGGTATCAAAAGTAGAGATAAACAAATGGATAAAATGCGTATTTATCCAACACGGTTTATCTATGTAAAGCCATCAAAAGTACAGATAAACAAGAGGATGAAATGCTTATTTATCCAACACGGCTTATATCTATTTACGTAACTTACTAGCTAACATAGTTTCATATACAAAATATCACTGCTAGAAAATCGAGTATGACGACGATTGAACCGTTGATTGTCCATTGTTGCTGATTGGTTGTTGATGGCATTAAAGACGTATCAGCGACAAAACCAGTCCTTCGGAAAAGTAGCAACTTATCTAGCAACATGTCTCTAAGATTTTAGTGATACAACGTTTGTATAAGAAAGATAGAACAGCTTATATTTCTTTATATCTAAACTAGTTTAGGCATGCACATGAACTTTTGAATACTTCAAAGTGTTCCCCAAATAAAGTAGAGGATGGACTCGGTAAACCCATAAAAAGCCATTTGGTTAAATCATGATGGTGAGTGTTGATGTGAGAGAATGTATTCTTTACATGTTGAATACAAAATTCGAACCCTAAAACGTTATTAAAATGGATAAGCAATTATATGTTTGTGTTCTCCTCCATGATACCTTCGTTTTGGTGTATCACACATCCAAAACGGATTTAAAATGAATGAGAAATTAATCCTTAAAGTAAAGGTGTTGGAAGAAGTAAATGAAAGAGCTTAATGAGTTTTTTGTTTTGTCCCACATAGGTGGGAGAATGAAAAGAGAATGGGTTCATAAGTAAAACGGGTTCTAAATCTTGTAGTGTTTGAAGCACAAAGGTTCTATCTTACATGCGCAGGGGAGGGGTTCGTTGCTTCATTTGTTGTATTTGTAATTTCAAAACATAATAATATGCATTATTTTGAATCTGAACTTTTGAATCGGTCATGATGTATAGTAAGAAATATACCTGACTGATGCTTGTATGTTGATGCCGTGTATATGCTTGTGATTAATCGTGGATACCCGATTCTGCTATTCAGAAACGTAAGATTTCAATAGAGAGAATTTTTGAGAGCACTCAAGAATTCACACAAACAAGTTCTGAATTTTATTATCTTGGCAAATGCTTTATTTATAGTACATCAAGGACTCATCTAGAGTCTATAAAATATCTTACACAATAATGCTAATAGTTGACTTCTACATAATGGTGCCTAACACTATATAATTGTGTCTAGCACTTAAGAATATTACATAATGGTAAATAAAGACAAATATAAAAATATTACATAATGGTAAATATGATGAGGGGGTGGGGGCACAGGGGGAGGGTGCAAATACGAACCATATTGGGGTTGGTTTACACGCATCCTGTACGTATAAAAAATGCACCACTGGTTAACCATAATATAAAAAGAGGATTTGTGTGACCGATTGAAGACACCAACTGAGATTTGATATTCGTCTTGTCCAAATATCCTTCGTCATTTTCTTGCTGCAATCGAGGTATAATCCGGCCTACCATAGGTCCGAGCGATCTTGAAGAATCGCCTCACACCGTTGTATCCTGAGAAACAAACAATCGATAGTAGACAGATTTGTTTTAAGTACACTATCTTCAACACAGGCCTCAACATCGATTAATAATTTTCTGTATTTTCGTGTATTCTCGTTATATTTTGCTAAAAGACTTGGAACAAATTTTTTTGTACGAAGCGAACAATGAAACTAGGTTTTTTTCTTTCTGTTTCTTCATGCTTCTCGATTTTCACAGCAAACAAAAGAAAACAATATTTTTCTATCCCTCCTGCTGTTCATGTAACACCCGACTCGTTAACAAAACACCCCTTAAATTTTTTTTATTTTTCAAACCAAATATTTTACAATAAAACCGTATCCAAAGGGTATTTGTCAACACAAACAGGTACAACTGTATCAAGGAATACAATACATAAAAATATTATACATCCTTCAAGCCGGGTAGTTACTTCACAATCCTAGGTCCTTAGTCACGGACTTTGTCTTTCCCCTTGGCGGGATCACGCTCACCTGCAGGGACATATCAAATTCAACTGTGAGCTATAAAGCCCAATGAGTAATCAGCAAATAACATTACACATATATAAGAGAATAATAACAATTAAACTCTTAAACAGTTTCTGTCCCATATATCATAGTCATCATTGACCGCACCATATATCATAGCCGTTTAGGCCGCACCAAATATCATAGCCGTATAGGCCGCACCAAAACATTTTAGTTAATCAAATCATAGCCCTAAGGCCGCACCAACAGTTTTATCATTTATATCATAGCCCGAAGGCCGCACCAATTTAGGTTCAATAACCCAATATCATGGTCCTATGACCGCACCATAAATCATAGCCATATAGGCCGCACCATTTGGATTTTTAATCCAATATTATATCCGCATATCGTTTGGGTGTTCTACCCTTGTCTCGTATTCAACTACTTCAAATAGTGCCATTGCAATCATCATATATCATACTAGATATAGTTAAGATTACTCACCTGAATGCTTGCTACCACTAGCTTTAATTGTTTCTTGCCTTGAAATGGATTCCGCAAGATTTTGTCCCGTACCTATAATTTCATTCATTTCACAATGATTATAGGTTAATTTACCATTTCAGTTGGTTCTAGTGCACAAGAGTCTAATATAAGACCAATTCCAAGCATTTCCAATCAATAACCATCGTTATAAAAATTTAATACACTTCCCGAAATACGCGTATTCTACTACAGTGCTTTCGGGAGGTCGTATTCGTATTCTGACAAGTTTCCATGAAGTTTCACAACATATTAGACCTATGTTCAAAATTTCAGGTCAATCGGATAAGCCTAGCATCAAAATCAAATTTGGAAATTGCTCAAAATTTTAACAGAGAGCAACTTCATTTCTGCCGCGTCGACGCGTCGCGCCCAGGGTGAGGGGCGCATCGCGCCTGCTGCTGGCAGATCCAGAAAACTCCGATTTAATGCTATAAAATCCCATTTCTCTTGTTAAGTCCTTAATTCTTGACTTAATCACTAGGAACTTATTCCAGAACCAAAACCATTCATTTACTTCAAGTTTTAAACCATAGAATTGTCAAATTCAAATCCATTTCCAAGATTTCCCGTTTTCACAATTTTAGTCCAAAAACCGAAATTGTTGAATTTTACTTGCTTCTACTGATTTCTTTCAGTCAATATAGCATCTACAACTCATTATAAACCATTATAATCAAGTTAATCACAAGAACTCACAATCTAGGGTTCTTGATCAAAATCTCAATTCTTGAAAAATAACAACCTACTTCCATATTCTTGAGTTAGGTTCTTAAAACATGACTTATTGGAAGTATTAAGTCATTTAAACCACATAATTCGTAACTGAAATTACAAATTTCAGTTTCCATAAAAACCCATCAAGAACAATCTAGATAGAACTTGGAATACTTACCTTCAAAGCCTCCAATTCTTCAATTCAAAGCTAGTAATCGAAATCCAAGCTTCAATCTTCAAGAAATCCTCAGAAATCTGGAAAGATCGCTCAAGAAACCCTCTCCCGTGAACTCTAGAAATCTGCACATGTGGGAGAGCTTGTCCCACTATTTATACTTCCAGAAATTGCAGTTTGTCTTGGCGTTACAGTTAAACTTTCACGGAAAAAAGGATAAAGAAACTTGCTTTCCTGCATTAAAATTTCCAACTTTTTGCATCTGTTTTGTGCATCAGAATTTCTGATTTCTGAATGCGTTTCTTCATCAGAATTTCAGCATCAAAATTTCTAATATCATATTTTTTACTTAATGTTTTTGCAATCAATTTCAAAACAACAAAATTTCTGATTTCTGATTTCTAAAATAAACTTTAAACATTAAAATTTCAGATTTTAGAAACTGTTTTAGACACTACAATTTTTTAGAATTTTAGAACTTCAAGAACATTACTGATTTCACAATATTTGTGTTTGTAGAATGACAATCGAATCCTCCCAACCAAAGCACTAAACTCCTATTTCTCAAAGGACTCCCACGATTATCATGCTGATTAATCACCTAGGGAAGCCGGAAAAGTTTATGGGCTACACTTCAAAAAGGTGGCAACGAAAGATGTTCTACATCATTATCTTGGATCTCATACGATTATTAACCGAAGAGGCTTGAGGAGAGCAAGAAGGATATGTTCAAGCAATGGGTACTATTAATGTTTGGAAACATTTCTGACTTCTTGTGTATGAACTATATTATAAACAACCTTGTTGATTCACTCTATAATGCGTATTGTGTAACAAAGACGACTAAAGAAATATGAGACTCATTGGACAAAAAGTATAAGACGTAATTGAACCCTCAATCTCAAAGAATGAAGGCAAACACCATGCTGCTGGACTAACATGCCTTTGACCGGTAACCGATTGTTTTTTTTTTTTTTGGAAACGACAAATATTACATTACACCTATTCTACACTTAAACCACGTAATCCCCTAATGAGATTTGAACCCGAGACCTCAAGGAGGCCGGGTATACTCCTGTGCCGCTGGACCATTAGGTCTTTGGCTAACCGATTGTTAATGTCTAAAACGAAAGAATAACAATAAATGAATTAATTAATTACTTCTTTATTCATTTCAGTTTTTTGTGATATCTTAATAAATAACTAATTGCTTTGCCAATGTGGGATTAACCCACTTGGTAGAGGCTTTGCCCTCTTAGACAGGAGGTCCAGGGTTCTAGCCCTGACACAGGCGATTACTAACTAGGTGTTCTAATTGCTAACTACTAACAAAGCCGTTCTAAAAAAAAAATTGCTTTACTTTAAAAAAACATTGATTAACCATAATTCTTAAAGTTTGAAAATTTTAAAATACATATTTTTTGTTTAAATTATATTCTAAATTGCATATTCTTTCGACATGAATTTCAAATGTATTTTCATTCGACATGAATTTCGTTGTTTTACTTATGTTACTAGGGTTTTAGCTAGGTTTTGATCAAGTTTGGCAGCGATTATATCATGAAAGTTGTTGGTCGCATGTGCTTTGTGTTGATTGATTGATGCATAATTAAAATAATTTATCTTTTATTAAATTGTACCAGAAACGACTAATTTGTTCCTAGTCGTGTCGTTTTTCCATACTCCTCTCATGGACCACAAATCATAAACTTTTAAATAACAGAAAGAAAAAGCATGCAAATTTATGAAAAGAATGGAAACTTGAAGATGTTCCACTACCAAGAATGTTCGTGACCCTTGAGATAAATGACAAGTCAATAGACTTTTGATCCACGACACTAAGAATCGTACAATATTTGACATGCTTAGCATTTAAGAAACCATATCTAATAAAGTAATGGAAGACAAAAGGCTAACATGTAGGATCATCTTTTATATATTTATAGTTAATAAAAGTAGTTTAAAACTTTTACTATAAATTCATAAATTTGGATACTATTGTTTCTCGAAAGAAGTTTGCAGGTTTTGTTTTCTTAGACTTTTTTCATTCGGAGATTTTAACCGAGTGTTCATTAAAAAAAAATAAAAAATAATCAGAAATCAGTGTTCAAAGTCACAGTAAAGAACTTAAGAACCGCTCAACAGCTTAGATTGTTCTCTCTTGTTTCTTTTCAAATTTTATATTTCATTTCGTTCTTCTTAAACTTTATTTTATTAACATAAATATAATGTTCATTTAAAAAATAAAAATACATTAAAAATATGCATTTTTTTCTATAAAACGAGACCAGTATTAACAACTCTTTATGATTTTTTTATTAAAATATCAGGTGAGTTGTGTACCTAAAAGAAAGATAAATAAAATTTTTAATACAACCAAACAAGATTTTTTTTTTTCATTTCGCCGTAATATTCTATTTTATTTACTCTATGATCAATTTATACCAAACGCTATATAAGTAAAAAAAATAACATCTGAGTTTACTCTATAGATAGTCCTTTTCGGATTTGAAACGTCTAAGAGAAGAAAACCAAAATATTCTGGCATCTTTGACATTCGTTCTCTTCTTTTCCTCGGTATCTTATTATCTTGCATATTTGACATTCGTCTCATATTATGTAATACCAATTTGGGGATAAAAAAGGTAGAACATGATCATCCTTTTGTTCTCTATCTTTTTATCCCAACATTTAGGTCGAGTCTGCAAGTTGGAACTTGAATTTAGAATCTTTAGTGTATTATATAATACAGAATATATGGGTACCTTTGTGTATATGTCCAAATCTGTATGGTTCGTTTTTATATGGATCCGATTTATTGTTTTAATTAAATTTATTATTATCATTTTTATTGGCATCATACAATGGAAATTATATTATGGAGGTAGAATCTTTTATACAATATAACTGGAAGTTGTAGAAAACCCATTTAAAATGCTCTTTAGGTTTTTTAATATGAAAATTTAATGAACAGCTCCGCAATTTATTCACTTGTCACAATGTGTAAAAGTCGTTCGTGTTCTTTTATCCTTATGTTCTAACTATCCACCTTTTACATGTTATAGTTTTTTATTAAAGGTAGAAAGAGAATAGAGCTAGAATAATACAAATCATAAAAACAAAGTTTGGGTTTTTAATCCAACCGGCCCAATGGATATTCATTTTACAAAATCTACTAGAAAAACAAAATAGTATTAGGATGTTATTTTGTCAACACATCTTGTTAGGCCTGGTCGCTGAAAACAACATAGCATTTTGATACGTCCAAAACGACCATATAAACGTTAGAATGACATCAAACCGCTTTCTCAAGCCATATTAAGTCTCACATTATCGACCCAACAAAACCACTCATTCGCCAAGTAAAATCTGGTGATCAACAAAACCACTCATATGCCAAGCAAACTAACCTGATGCGCAGGGATTCCGCGCGTCGCGCGAAACCCTTTATTCACGTTGCTGAATTCGACCAGTCAGAAAACCGCCATATAGGGTACGTCTTCCTCGTCGCACCACTCACACAAACGACACGCCAAGGAGAGCCAATTTCGCGTACCGCTTCACCGACTTATGCACCGGATCATATCCACCTCCATTATGCAGAGGAGGGGATGTGAGAAAGTGTCGCGGGACGACATATACTACATGTGGGCCCTCTCTGACCCCCGCAGGTTCCTCAACCTGCCATTTGCTCTAGCAGTTTCTCTGACATCTCGAGGCGGGCTCGACTGCTAGGAGCCCCATGGCCGGTGGGCATTACATCACCTGCTTGGCCCGATCCTACGACATTCTCAATGCCAATGTTCTGGCCCCTGGCCCCGACACTACCCACTCGCGCGGAGGGACGATATTTGGAGAACATGGGGGTTCTCCTATAGTCGAGGCGGGGTTTGTACCAGGTGAGGCCGACGACTGAGCCGATTCCACGCCCGGCTGGTCCACAGGTAGAGCAGGAGGGAGAGGAGGACGGGGAGGAGGAGCAAATTTTTCACCGACCCTCCCCAGCGCAGGAGAGTGGAGGCGCCAGTCCAGCCACCACCGCAGACACAACCACCACCGCAACCTGTAGACAAGCAGGCTGCCTTGCGAGATCTTTCTACGAAGATGGCACTTTTGGAGGAGCAGCAGGTTTAGATTGAAGATGCATTATTCGAGCTCCTCACCCAGGTTGGACGACACCCACGACCCTTCCCTACTCGAGTTCACGATGATGAGGCTGGTCTATCGGGGACTCAGCATGATGATTGATTATATTTTTCTCTTTATCTTTTGAAAACATTGTACATAACCTATGCCTATTATTATTATCTCGTTTGTTTGTTTGCTTTTTTTTTTTTTTTTTTTTTTTTTTTTTTTTGCGTTTAAATTGTTTGTGAGTGTTTGTTTGTGCAAGTACCAACAAGATCCACCGAGGGGTTGTTTCACGTAAGTGTGGGGTCATTGTACCCTTACACTTGTCTTTACCGGCGTGTTCACTGTTGCGCCACAACTCCGAACAGTCAGTCATGATGTACGAATTTTATCCTATCACGTATGAGTTCCAACAAGCAGTTCTACCGTTCCAAAATGGGTAACTCTTTCTCCCTTGTTCTGAAATATTTTTATGTACAACGGGGACGTTGTAGTATTGTACGGTTTTAAGTGTGGGGTGTGCGACGGTCGAAAGAGTAAGAGTATATTTCTGAAATTTTTGCGAAAAACAAAATATTTTCAAAATTTTTAGCAATTTTTTAAAATTTTTTAAGAGATTGTAAATTTGAAAAGGATAGCTTTTGAGTGTTATAACATTATGATATTTTTCAAGAGATACTATTTAGTTGTTATCATGCTATGGTTTAGTTAAATAAGTTGAGTTTTTAGGAGTTAGAAAAATTTTAGATTTAGAATATTTTAGGATTAGAATTCAGGAAGGAATTGTCAATCAGTGGGCTTTGTTGTTCGAGCAAATAGGTCTGAAAAGGGTGGCCCCGAAGAGGTATTTATGCACCTTACTACCTAAGATCGTCTGGTCTGGGATAGTATTTTTGAAAGCTCGTTACACAGACAACATCGAAAGTCATGGATAGTTCTTTAGCGGCCTTTAGAATCCGAATGAGTAAGTTTGTATTCTTGCATACTGAAAATTTGTAATCAAGGGTTCTTTAGAAAGTCGTGAATTCCAAAGGATATTCTAATCATGTTTTCATAAATCATTTTCAATCTAACTTCTAGATACAATAAACTTTGAAATTGAAAGCATTCAAAAATGTTTGAGTCTTAGTTATAATTTGTTAAAAACTCACTTGCTTGGGGACAAGCAAGGCACAAGTGTGGGGTGTTTGACGACGCCTAGTGATATCAAGCATTTTAGTCGTCGTTGAGCCCTATTCTGAGTGAAATTATATCATATATACTGTGATATTACTCACTTTTCGTGTCTAGTGCTTGTGTGTGAAAAAGGATTAAAACAGGGGTTAAACGCGTACAAAATGAAGAAGTTTTGGATAATGTTCACTTTCAGTCGAAAATACACGGGCGCCGCGACACGAGAAGCACGCGCGTCGCAGAAAGTCAAGGATCAGATGACGACTTGAAATTTAAAGTGCGAGAAACGGGGTTAGAGATAAGGGCGCGACGCGGATTTCGCCTTTGTGCGCCGCGATTAGCTCGATTTTGCAACTATAAATAGAGGCATCTAGGTCGAGTTTCGGGAGCGAAGAACAGACCCAAAGGTTGAACCTAGGCTTCTTCGACTCGTGATTTCGGAATTCATTAGTCATAAGTTGGTGTTTCATGTTTTTCATTTATTTTTAGTATTTTATAGTTTTAGTTATCGCTTGATTCCATCGATTCTGGATTGTAGAATCTGTTGGGACAAGTTTGATTTGGATTATTTTCGAAGTCAGAACCTTGAGACTTCTGGTTTTGGTTTTCATTCAATACAATCATTCGGTTAAGGTTATTTTGCGTGTTTTCGGTATTGGGTTATGTTTATTTGCTTATTGAATGGTTTTTGATTGTTGAATGCTTCTGATTTCTGGATTATACTTCTAGAATCAGAAAGAAAGTTTGGTTTGGAGTTTGAAATTGTTTAGTTTGGTTAATGCTAGTTTTAGTTTTCGGTATTTCATTTTATCGGTTTTCAGGCAGTGTAAGGAATGCCGCCAACTATAGAGTGACTCTATAGTTTGGTTTATTCTGACACTATATTTTAACCACTTGACTCTTACGGATCGACCCTTGCTGCTACTATACTAGTGTGCGTGTAAGCTTTAATTTTCTATTTTTGACCGTATAACGACCTAGGCGTGTCAGTTGCATGGGGAAGATGCATTGCATGGGGAAATGGCAAAAAGGATATGGGGAAGTGATCTTTAGCTTAGGTGTAAGATGTTAGGGTGACTTGGCCATCATTATATAAGACAAAAAATGTTTTGAGTTAGTTTTTATAAAAGCTAACTAGTCTCTTTTATAAAAACTTGGTTTTTTTATAAAAGTGCAACAAACTTTCGGATTCGCAGTATATGACATTTTATTTTTTTAGAAAAGTGCAGCAAACTTCCGGATTCGCGGTATATGACATTTTACCGGAAAAATAATCGGGCTATGAAATTAAATACTAGATCATATTACGTTTCATAATATGTGTTTCATTATTTCATATTTAATGTTTAAGGCACCTCGTAATGAATCTTAGTGTTCAATTCTGGTGTACATTTATTGTTCCCAGCGACTGAGCCGCTATAACTTTTACATGCGAACTCCGTTTTCGACATTCTATATGTCTATAGATTCGTGAGCACGCACACATCATTTTATGAATATTATTTATACAAAAATAATATTTGTGTGTTTATCGAATTTCTAAGCTACTGTAATTTGTTATTCGTATTTATAGCGTTTACTCGATAATTGATTTCAACTGACGCATGTAGTATTATAATATTCAATAATACAATATGAAGGTTACGAAAAATTACATTTCAACATGTTAACCTAATGTACGCTTCCGTTGACTTTTATTGACTTTTGTTGACCGAATTTGACGGTTGTCACATCATCCCCCCGTTAAAAGGAATTTCGTCCCGAAATTAGTTTTAGATATCGGGCCCCTTGGGATTTGGGAATAGTTGGGGATACTTTTGTTTCATCTGATCCTCGCATTCCTAAGTAAACTCAGGTCCTCGCTTAGCGTTCCAGCGGACCTTTACTATTGGAATGCGACTTTATTTTGTTCTCTTCACTTCCGTATCCATGATCTCTACTGGTTCCTCTATAAAGTGCAAGCTCTCATTGACTTCGATCTCGTCCAGAGGAATGACCAGGGTTTCATCGAATAGACACTTCTTGAGGTTCGACACGTGAAAAGTGTTGTGTACTTTGCTTAGCTCCTTAGGTAACTGAAGCTTGTAGGCTACAGGACCAATTCTAGCTAGAATTTCGAAATATGCTACATAGCAAGGGGAGACCTTTAACATGACCCGATCACCCACTTGGAATTCCAGGGGCTTGCGTCTTTTGTCTGCATAGCTCTTCTGTCGATCACGGGACGCCTTTAGTCGTTCCCATATTTGGACAATCTTTTCCGTTGTTTCTCGTATAATCTCTAGGCCGGTGAGTGTGTTGTTTGTCACTTGACCTTTAGCTAGTTGGTATCACCAACTTCCGCCCAACACAACGGTGATATGCATTTGCGCCCGCACAGGGCTTCGAACAGCGCCACTTTGATGCTAGTGTGATAGCTGTTGTTGTAGGAGAATTCAATCAGCGGCAAATGAACGTCCCATACTTTGCCAAAATCTATCACACAGACACGAAGCATGTCCTCCAATGTTTGGATGGTTTGTTCACTTTGACCATCTGACCAAAAATAGTCTTGAAAATTTTCAATATTGGAAACCTGGTAAACTAGATGAAAATACTAAAATGAATATGTTTGTCGGTATTCTGTTCTTTTTTATAATAATATTTAATTTTAAAATTTTTTCATAAATTAACTTAAAATTATGGAACTTTATTAGATATTTCCTTATCAAAGTTTGAAACTTGAAAACCCTCAAAATCTTAAAATAATCACTCCGAACTACCTCAACACAATGACACACCGATAAGGAACCCGTTCTTAGAAAGGTCGTAAAGTCACTTCACAACTCAAGCACAATGATCAACTATCTTCAGACTGTACGCTGTAATCCTATCTTACTGGGTTCTTCTTCTTCGTTGTTTCCAAACAATTTCAAAGTTAATGCCCATTATCCCAATGGAATCAAAGAGGTCAATTGCTTCAGAAAGGCTAAAATTTCCGAGAAAAATCGTAGTAATGTTGTTGTAAACGGATTGCCTTTTCCCGTAGATCCATGGTCACCCACCATTGATTCCCAGAGCATAGCTTCACAACTCTTTGCTTTCTCATTGTTTCCGTACTTGGGGTTTCTGTACTTCATAACCAGATCAAATTCCGCGCCGAAGCTTACTCTTTTTGGTTTCTACTTCTTGCTCGCTTTTGTTGGTGCCACCAGTTAAGTTTCCTCCTTTCATCTAATGTTCTTATTTTGATAATGTCTGTACTCGTTGCTGTGCCCTCGAGATTTTATGATTTTTTCTTGCCTGCCAAGTGTTTGATAATATTACCAAGTGAATTGTGCCAACCATGTGTTCTTCTTGATGTTGATATTCGTGATTAAAAGTTAACATCTTTAGTATTATGCAAAAGCCTATTGATTAGATCTTAGTTGGATGCTAAATATTCCTAGAACTTACACCATCTTTCTTTCTAAATCAAAATGCAAACTTTTTGCCATTGCATTTCCAAGAAAGATTTAAAATCGCTAATTTTCGAAACTATAACGTGTTGTTTTGCAATTTAGCAAGAATGATAGTTAGTATGCAATAAAAAACTTAGCTTATTATGCCTCACAATTGTATCGATGAAATTTAAAGCTTCTTTCTATATCCTCATTTGATGCCATTCCTATCTTGTTTTGATTTAATATTCTTCATTTATTTATTGCTAATAACTCCATTAATACTGTCAAGTCAAGTTCATTTGATCTTACTAATTTTCTTTATTGTTTTTGTCTCCGTTCTTGCCTTTCAGTCCCAGCAGGAATTTATGGTAATTTCCTCTTTCCCATCTTAAATTTCATCTTTTATTTTATTCTATAAATCTGTTCTCTAATCACCAAAAAACTGTAAATACATATAAATGAGACCTAAGAATGTGAAATAAAATTTTGAGTCATTTGAAACAGCTAAAGTGCATTACGGAACTTCCTTATCAAATGTGGATTGGTTACACGGTGGCGCTGAATCCCTTCTCACTTTGACCAATCTCTTTATTGTTATTGGCCTACGACAAGCTCTTAAGAAACCCAACGTGCAAAAACAACTTGTACCTGATGCTGATCCTGTTGTACCAGATGACAAAACTCCACCCTCGTAGCTCGAAATATATAGAATCTCACATAAAAGAGATAAAATATATAATATGTATCTTATACTTTTCTTCAAGTGCAAGAAGATGCAAAATTGATACATTATTTCTAAATATTACATGGCTACAAAATACAACATTTCAATTTGTACAAACATAATTTCCTTTTTTTTTTTCCGCTAAAATAAAGAGTCGTTAAATATAAAAATAGGTTCCAAATCGAAATCCAACGACGGTGAATTGGTCCAATCTGTGAAGTAGTTGGATTCTGAGGTGGCCGGAGAGATAAAAGTCGATGAATAGCCTTGCAATAATAATTCATCATCAAAATGATTAGGGAAATTAAGTGGTTCAAAATCATCATCATTGAATCCAAATCGTGTTGAATCTTCACATGTTGATGTTTTTCTGTTAAGAAATAAGATTTAGATTAGGCATATTTATTTAAGTAAAGATTAAAGAAACAACCAGAAGTGAAAATATCAAAATTCAAAATACCTCTTTTTGGAAACAACATTTTGGTCAAAGTCAAAGTCAAACTCGAATTCTCTGTTTTGCGGGCTATCTGTGGATGTTGAGGAATTGAGCAGGCTATCTGTGGATGTTGAGGAATTGAGCAGGTTGGATTCGGGCAGTGGAGCTGCCTGAGGCTGCCCGGTGGATTTAAGAACAAAGAGAGCTTTTTCATACGATGATAAGATCTTCTGTATCAAGAATTCTCTAGCTTCAGCTGAATCTAAATTAAGCCTTAGCTGTTTAGCCATTTGTATCCCTTGAGTTAGTTCATGGATGACTGTTGTCGGTTCATAAACACAAGTACTTTCCATATTTTTTAGTACAACTCTAGATGCAGGGCGTACAAGATAAACTGGGTTGAGTTTGAGTGTCAGTGATAGTTGTTTCTATATATGGAAATAGAATTAGAAGTGAGATGGTGCGAGTGTAATGAAAGGAAAGAGTGGAGAAGCTTATATATATAGGAATGTTTAATGATTTGTTGAGAATGGAGTCAAAAGTTGACTCGAGAAAACGAGTAAAATGTTTCTAGGTTCCAACGTGGGCCGGTCTTTGGTCAAATGTTGTAGCAATATAATTGAACTATATTTGCGGTTGACCCAACTAATTTAAAACAATTAATTCCTAACAACCTCAAATTTTCATCTCCACATCAAATGTCAAATTTTTTTCTAAACACTAGGATCGATAGCCACATACGTGAAATCCTCGACGGAAACGAAAAATCAAACACAAGATATTTACATGGTTTACCATATCAAAAATCGATAACCGGGGAAATAATTGTTTTTACGATCAAAAAATATAATTGTTTAATTACTATAAAATATAACAAATGTTTTCAGAGTTTTGCTCCAATCGTGAAGTAGCTTAAGACAAGGATCTAACACATTGATGAGAAGATGTATATAAAATTAAAGGAGAAGGTGTAACATCTCTAGCTCAAACAAACGGATTAACTTAATAATCTTTTAACCAACAAAAGAGTATGCTTGAAAGTTATTGGTAACTTATATATCACAAAAATGTTATAAACTTCCATGAATCAAAGTAATGAATAAGCTAGGAAAAGTAGACATAAGTTGGTCCAAGTTGTTACAGGGGCGGGGGCCAAACCAAACACCACAAAGTAGTCTGGCTTTCCCATTTATGTTCGTTCTAGAAAAAGACATGTCCATGGGTGGTCAAATTCATTATCGTTCGTGACACGTACATCAGCATTTCCTTGTATATGTAATTATGATCATGAGAAAAAAATGGATTAATAATAGTTGTAATACTATGTAAATTTCAGACATTAAAATCCTTCTTATTTGTGAACGACAACATATCTCTCAAAAACTATAAGAAAAGTAGAGAGAATTGCAAAGATATGTCCTTTTGTTGCAAATATTAAAAAAGCCTAAAACTTTGGAGCACATTCATGGTGATTAATGTTCTAGTCAAATTCTGACCAAACAAGATGAATGCATGGATATGTAAATAGTAAAAGGTGGTTGCAGACTTGAATTCTTGCAATAAAGAATTAAAAAACACAGACACCATTTTGAGATCCAGTAAAGAAAACAGTGAGAAGCTTGACTGCTTGAGAAAGAGATAGAATAGTTGCTGGCAACAAAAGAACATGAAGCTGCCATTCTTGCACTGTTAGAATCTTAGGATGATTTTTTAAAACTTGGTATATTCGGATCATCGCAACACCAGCTACCATAAGAGCCAACCATATAAGATGCAAAGAAAATAAGGACACACAAAGTTACATGATTCACACGATCAAAGTAATCGTACTAATCATATGTTTTGTGTTTATAAAGCAGTTTTTTATGATGAGCACATATGATGAATATTCATATATATGAATGAACATCCATATATGAAGAGGATAGGCATAGAAAATTCGCATGATGAAGTTGCTTTATTATTATTTACTTCATCTGTTTGTGCTATTCTGATCGATGTGTTTTCCTTCCTTCACAAAGAGGAAGAGCAATGACGATTCATATAAACAATCATCATTTTTAAGTGTTATTGTATGATGTTCTTTAACACATCTACATCTCAAATGATGTTGGACACTCAAAGAATTATGTATTTACATTTTCGAGAAAATGAAAACTACAATAAAAAATACACGTCGACCCATGTTAGCTCATATGGACATAATGTGATCAAAATTTGCTAAATTCGACACCACATACGCTGGTTTCATTTTAGCAATTATACTCGATCATAGGGGTCAAATGAAACGGAAAATTGTTGTTTAATGGCAATGATATATATATATCACTTTTAGAACTTTGGGGATATGATATTTTGCAGAATTTCATTGTCATTCCAATGACATTTGCCCTTTATTTACTTATCATATATATAAATAAGAGTATATGTTTTTATATCAAGCATGAAGCATGTGAAATGAAGTTTGCGAGTCTTTGGAACAACCAGGGAGCATTATGGAACTTCCTATCAAATGTGGATTGGTGTTACGTACTTACATGGTGCTGCTGAATTCCTTCTCACTTTGACCAACCTATTTATTGACTATTGTTATTGGCCTAAGACAAGCTTCAAGGAAACCTAATGAGCCAAAGCAACTTGTACATGATGCTGAGTCTGTGGTACCAAATGACAACACTCCATCCACTCAATTAGCTCCAAACTCTAGAATAACATGACACATATATAGATACATAATAGATATATATCTTATGTAACTTGTACATCTCTTCAACAAGAATGACATGAAACAGATATAAATACATAATATCTATCTTATGTAACTTCTACTTCTCTTCAACTGGCAAAAATTTGTATTGATACATTAATTCTAAACGTTCCTTGGCTATAAAACCTTTCATTTCAATTTGTACAAACATAGTTCTACAATTGCAGAATTTATCTCTTGTTTTTTCCGGCTAAAAGAAAGAATCGTTAAATTTGAAATTAGGGTCTAGATCCAATGAACTGGCCCAGTCTGTGAAGTCGTTAGATTCAGAGGTGGCCGGAGAGATAAAAAGTGGTGAATAGCCTTGCAATAGTTCATCATCCAAATGATTAGGGAAATAAAGTGGATGAAAATCATCACTGAATCCAGATGGTGTTGAAGGGAAGTAAAATGAAGATGGAAGAATAGCACCCGATATGTCTTTTTGCCCAAACTGGTCAAACTCAAATTCTGTGCTTTGCTGGCTGCCTGTGGAAGTGGAACTCAACGACTCAGGCGGACTTGATCCGGGTAGCGGACCTGCCCGAGGCTGCCCGCCAGATTGAAGAACAAATAGAGCTTTTTCATATGAAGATAAGATCTTCTGTATCAAGAATTCTCTAGCTTCAGCGGAATCAAGATTAAGCCTAAGCTGTTTCGCCATTTCTATCCCTTGAGTCAGCTCATGGATGACTGTTGTCTGTTCATAAACACAAGCACTCTCCATATCTTTTTAGTACGACTCTAGATGCAGGCTGTACAAGATAAACTGGGTTGGCTTTGCTTTGAGTGTCAGTACTCAGTAGTAGTTTATATGATGTATGGGAGATTGTCTCTATATATGGAGATACAAATGAGATGGTGCGTGTGAGTGTAATGAAAGGAAAGAGTGAAGAAGGTTATATATAAGAACATATAATGATTTGGTGCGAGAGGAATCAAAGGCTGACTAAAGAAACCGAGTAAAATGTTTCTAGTTGCCAATGTTGGCCTATCTTTGGTCAAATAGTGTAACTAGTGAGCTCTAATTGTTATTGACAAATCTTAAACCAATTGTTTTTTAAGTATTAATAAACCTCAACTTTTTCATACCTATATAAAAAGTCAATATTTTACTATTCTCCAGGCTAGGATCCATAACCACATACGCTGGAAACGACAAATTAACATATAAGAAAAAAGTAAATTACAATTTTGGTCCCTGTGGTTGACATGAAATTACATTAGGAGTCGTTCTTTTGAAATCTCACATTCAGGGTCCCTGTGGTGGTCAAAATTTTACACTTTTGGTCCCTTGGTCAGTTAAAAAGACCAATATATCATTTTTAATTTCTTTTTCTTTTTTCTTTTGAGGTATTATTATTTTGGTAATTAAAAAAAAAATTCAACCCCCACCCCCAACCCTACCCCATTACGTCTCTGTCTCTCTATCTCTCTCAAACGGCCTATAAGGGAAGCGACCACCGTTTTAACGATTTCCTCATCTTCCTCCAATGTGTGTTCAATGGTAGGTGGTGGTTTCTTCTTCTCTGCTGCAATTTTCTCCACTTCTACCGTTAGCGATATAGATTCTGATCACGCAGACGATGAGACGAAAGAGGTGATGAGAATAATGTGCAAATGTCTTAAGAAGACAATGAACCAAAGGAAAATGGCAGTGCCACCATGTTGCCGTTGTAAGTATGTTCAAGCTAAGTGGTCCAGATCCTACAAACGATAGTTACCATCACTCTGTGAATATCCATAGTTTCCCTCACCATAGTTTCTCTCTCTCTCTCTCTCTCTCTCTCTCTCACTGAAAATATTGGTAGATTTTCGGCTACAAAAGACGCGAGTGAATCACTTGAGGTGTTCGGCGAAATGACTAAGAGAAGCGGTGGTCCCATTTCTGATTTCTTCTTTCTCGATCACTACTTGCCGGAAAGTTTAAACAATTACTTATGGCGGTTCGTCTGGTCGATTACCCACTTGGAAAGAGAGGGAGAACAACAAGAGAGGAGAACAAATAAGGCAAGAAATAGACGGAGAGACCGAGAAGAGGCAGCGATAGCCTCTGCCATTGTTGTCTGCCGTGATAGGATTTTTACAGGTCACCAAGATGGTAAAATTCGGGTATAGAAGTATTCGAACTCGAAAAGGAAGGCGCACAAATGGGTCCGGAGTTTACCCACTACTTTGGATTTCATCAAAAACTCCATGGATCAAGCATTTCGACGTTATTCGTTGCCTGAGTATGGATGAGGAACACGGTTTATTATATTCATGTTCTTAGGATAAAATGTTAAAAGTATGGAGGCTTTCGGATTCAAAGTGTTTGGAATCGGTAAACGCCCATAATGACGCCATTAATTTGGTGGTTGCCGGTTTCGACGGCCAGGTTTTCATCGGATCTGCAGACGGATCGGTGAAAGTATGGAGGAGGGAGTTAGGAGGGAAGGATACAAAGCATATGTTGGTTTGCACATTACTGGACCAAGAAATCGCCGTGACATCGATAGCGGTGAGCATCGTGGAAGCCGTCGTTTATGCCGAAACTTCAGATGGGTTAGTGAATTTTTGGGAACATAAAAAGCATGTCGGAACTTTATCACGTTGTCGCAGGAAATAGAAATTAAAAATTATTGACTTTTTTTTAATTATTAGCATGATAAAAAAAATAAAAAAAGGAAAAAGAAATTAAAAGGACAGTTTTGTCTTTTTACATGTACAAAGGCACCACAGGGACTAAATTTGTTATTTTTTACCACCATAGGGACCATAAACATGGGATTTCAAAAGGATGACTTGGAATGTATAAAGTTGTCAACCACAGAGACCAAAATTGTAAATTACTCTAAGAGAAATGATTTTTAAATGGTAAAAAAGGTAGAGTTGTTTGAATACCATAGAAAATAGCAAATAGCTAAACCGAGAAAAGAGTTGAAATAAAAATGTATTGTTTGTATTTTAAGGTAATGGTGGTAATGTTTAAGAAGATAAGCTGTTATCAGACACAATAGTTTGAATTCTTTATTTTAGGCCGATGAGACTTCAAAATTATGTTATTCCGAATGAAAAAAATTATGCTTTCCTATTTAAACTTATTTTATTTTATTATTATGTTTTTATTTATAGTTCATTGATCAAGAAATACTTTTTATTAGGGCCTTAAACGAATTGTTTGTGTTCGTTCGTTTAAGTTAGCTGAACAAACGAATGAACACAAACGGACAAAAGAACGAGTTTTTTGTTCATGTTCGTTCGTTTAACAAATTATATTGTTCATGTTCATTTGTTTATGTTTGTGAACATGTTAAATGAATAGATATAGACAAACACAATTGAACGTATATGAATATAAACGAATATATAATATTGTAAGGTAATCAAATACAACTGAACATAAAAAGAACTTAAATGAACAAACATAAACAAATATAAACGAACAACATAAACGAACGTTCACAAACATAATTAAATGAACAAGATCATTGTTCATGTTCGTTCATTTAACTAAATAAATGAGAATTTGTGTTCATGTTCGTTCATTTATTAATAAACGAAGTTTTCGCCGAAAAGTTCACGAACGATTTGCTGAATGTTCGATTCGTTTACAACCCTACTTTTTATTAGTGATGATTATGCTCTTTACCAAATTTGACAACCATAAACGATGTGTGACTTTTGATGGTGGCAATACCGAGTCGTATGTATGGCTGTTAGAAGCATTTGTTAGAGCTTCCGAGAAACAACTTGTTATGGTGTTGTTTGATCAAGACCCAACCATGAAAAAAGGCATCGAAAGAGTTTTGCCTCATTCGAATTATAGGTTATGCATGTGACATATCACCTCTAATAGAATGTGAAGGTCAAATAAACCTATAAGTACATTTCATACATTCACTTCTTTATTTTACCCATTATAATTATCATTCTATACACATAATTTTTTTACCAACATAGTTCTTTGCTAGTTTTTGACGATTGTAGTAAATATTGTTTTTGTTTAATTACTTATAGTTAGTATCAAATAAGGTTTTTTTCATTACAATCACTACTAGACTTGACATCTGTTTTTTAACAAAGTTCATTTATAAGACCAACTATGAAATAAAATGAAACCTTAAGGGCTACACATGCCAAGCTTTTGGAAATTTCACTCAATGTGTGAACTTATGCCAACCATAGAAACTATCCATAGGAAAATATAAAAATAAAGGTATAAGGTAATTTCATTGTAAGTTAGTCGTGCAGGAACCAATTTAGAACGAATATACCAATATATAAGGACCTTTTTAACGAAGAAAACAAATTCATTTTTAGACATAACCAAAGAAAGTGTTATCTGGACCAAAACCAACGAAAGTATATAACAGAAAGACAAATCTTGAGGTTGACTCTTGCTTTAAATAACTGACCTTTATTTTTTCGAATGAAGTATTAAAAAAGATTAATTGTGATCTAATATCACTTGTATGTCAGAACACATGTGTGGGATGATACTCAACATTAGTTCTAATCTCTAATTATGAGCTTTCCATATTGAATTTAGCGTATGTGGTTGTCGTTGTATGAAATGGGAATTTGGTTTCTCACATTAAGAATTTAAATTCCATCTTAATCATGGACTTGTACACAGAGTTCGCAGTCGAACCCTCAGTCAAGCACTCCACAGAATTTTATTTTATAATTTTTGTTGGTGATTTTGCTTCACATTTTTGTTTATATTTTTGTTATGTGAGTTCTTTATGATGAAATAGAACATTCATATATGATGAAGATTCATAAGAATGAACATTATGAAGACAATGAACACAAAACATCCATATGATGAGGTTGCTCCATCTGTTTTCTATGATCTCGTAATCTATACTGAATCGACTTTTGTTTTCCTCACTACACGAACAGTAAGAACAATTAATATTTATTTAAACAATCATTATTCAAGTGTATTATATGGTTTTCTTTTAACACGCCAATATTTAGATGATGATGAGCATTCAAAGAAATTTTCTTTTACAATGAAAAGTCCATGCAGATCCCATCTCAACATGATATGGAGTATGGACATAATGTGATCAAAATTTGCCAAAGTGGATGTCATATAGGCCGGTTTCACCAACCATAGCTGGTCATACTGGCCAAATATAAGCAAAAATTGTTGTTTAATGGTAATAATATCACTTCTAGAACTTTAGGGACCCGAAGAGCAAATTTGGTTATATTTGAATGACATTAACCCTTTAATTACGTAATATATTATAATATAAATATTTTATGAGCTAACTTTGTTAGCCTTTTGGAACAACTAGGTTGCATCATGGAACTTACTTATATGTGAATTTCTATGGAATGCCTTCTTACTTGACCAACATGTGTGAGGCCATCTCCAGTGCTATGACCAACATGTATAATGCCATCTCCAGTACAGATATATTAGTGATGGTTTAATTGAGGTTGAATGTATTTTGGGTAGTATTTATTGAAATGAGAGAACTCATGCAACGAGTGGATGGTAAGACCCACATTTAACAATGATATAATTAAACTTTATTATTAATACCATCATATAATGAAAATTTATGTAAAAAATCAGTTATCAAGTTCTAGTATTATTATACATAATTTGTATTTTATTAGGTATTATTTTTGTATTGTAGTTTTTTGGTGTCTTGGTATTTAAATTAATGTAATTTTTAATTTGTAACTAATGCAAAGTTCTAATTTTATACAATATTACTTATACATAAAGTGATAAATACAAAAAAGATAATAGATGATCAAAAATAGGATAGATAATCCATTAAATTATATAAAATTTAATAAAATGATAGTTTAATAGAATGATGCTGAGATGGTGATAGTTCAATGTAATGATGCCTTAATGTTATTGGCATAAGACAAAGCTACTTGTAACTGATGGCTAACACTAAGTTTGTGGTAGGGATGATCACCGGTCTGAACGGAACCGACAGAAATTCAACCCGAAAATGAGGATTCCTTGGAAATGAAGACCAAATTGATATGTAAATTGGTTCTCTGTTCGAATATGGTCGTGTATAGGATCGAATGGAACCGAATTTGTGTATTGGTTTGTGGGTATCAGGTACTGGAACCGAATGGAACTGAAATAGCAACATGAATATTGTATTTTTACTAAAATAACAACATACTTTCAGTTCCAATAAAAGCAATGTACTTTATTTTTAATCCATAATAGCAAACTGAATATTGTATTTTTGCAAAAAATAGCAACATACTTTTTAGGGCTTGTAACTCAATGAATATGTAATCAAATAAAGTGTTTCTATAGTCTAAAACTAACTACAAACGTTGAACTAAATGATAGAAAAAATCATGTAATTCCAAGATCGTATGAATCTATTATGATAGTTTAATGTTAGGGAGAAAATTGGAAAAAAAATATGTTAAAACAAAAAAACACATATTTGATACCTCATGTTCTGAGGCTTGTAGCTTAATAAACATGCAACCAAACTAAATGTTGAATAAAACATCATGTAATTCTGAGATCGTATGAACCTGTTATGACAATTTAAAATTGGGGACAGAACTGGAAAAAATGATGTAACAAAAAAAACACAGATTTGATACCTTGTTCCGAGGCTCCTAACTAAGTTAATATGCAACCAAATAAAGTGTTTCTAGAGTGTAAAATTAACTAAAAGCACTGAACTAAATGATGGGGAAAAATTATGTAAATCTGAGATCTTATGAACGTGTGTTGACAGTTTAAAGTTGGGGACAAAACCGAAAAAAATATTGAAACATAAATAAATCATGGAAAGTAAATTACATCAACTTTGGTTCCAAGCGCGTAAAAGACCAAATAGATCATACTCGAAAATAATCGAAGATCGATTTCTGGAAAACCTATTATTGAGTACCGAACTGAATTACCCATTCGAATCCAAATCGGGTTGGTTTCAGTTCTTGGTCTTTTTTATCATCCGTAGTTCTGTACTCTGTGAGATCGATGACAACACTCCATGTCTCCATCCACTTAGCTGAGCTCCAAACTTGAGAATTATGTGAAGCAGAAATGAATACATATGTTCAAGTTAAAGAGAATATAAACCGGGTTTCAAGTGGCAAAAATTTGTATTGATGCATTAGTTCCAGACGTTCCATGACTATAAAATATTACATTTCACTTTTGTACAAACATAGTTCTAGCAAGCCTCAATCTGCAACAAGGAACTCTAATAATATGCAGAGTTTATTTCTTGTCCATTCCGTCTATAGTTCTTGAGGGTTATTATAAGAAGGAGTTGTTAAATTCGAAATCCGGGTATAGATCTACCGGATTGGTTGGGAAATCCAATGATGATGAACTGCCCCAGTCTGTGAGGTAGTTAGATTCAGAGGTTGCCGGAGATATAAAAGGTTGTGAATAGCCTTGCAAAAATTCACCATCCATATGATTAGGGAAAAGTGACTGGAAATCATCATCACTAAATCCAAATGGTGTTGAAGGGAATGAAAATGAAGATGGAAGAATGGCATCCATGTCCCAGGTGTTAACACTGAGGTTGGCTCTGAGATTTGAGAGGATGTCACTGGGATTTGGTGATGATAGTTCGTGGTAAAGGTGGTGGTGGGTTGGCTTTGTTTCATGTTTTTCCGGCGAAGGTGGTGGTGGTGCCAACTGTGAGACGTTGTTGCAAGTGTGTATCCCTTTGTATGTGACCTCAAATGCTGTCGGGTTTTCATCCATTTTCTTTACTTGTTTAGTAGCCATGCATTTCTGAACCTTGTTGTTTGAGCATTTATAATAGCTTCTGCATGTTTTAGTAAAACTTACCATTAGAATTTTAACCCAATAACATCATTATTCCCGATGCTCAGTTGGTAAACGAATAGAAATTTACCTTGGAAATTTGGCACCTAAGATATCTTTTTGTCCGTACTTCCTCCAACTGTAATCGTCATTAGTGTTACCTTCCAGTTCATTTTCAGTCAAGATTCTCACTTCATCTTCCCATGGCGTTGGAAACTTTCTGCGACACCAATCAAAAAACAAGATTTAGATCCCCACATTCATTTAGGTAACGACTAAAGAAACAATAAGAAGTGAACATACCTCTTTTTGGAAAAAACATTTTGGTCAAACCCAAACTCGAACTCTCCGCTTTGCGGGCTGTCTGTGGATGCCGAGGACTTGGGCAGACTGGATTCGGGCAGTGGAGTTACCCCAGGCTGCCCGCCGGATTTTAGAACAAACAAAGCTTTGTCATATGAGGATAAGATCTTTTGTATCAAGAATTCTCTAGCTTCAGCTGAATTTAAATTATGCCTTAGCTGTTTCGCCATTTCTATTCCTTGAGTTAGCTCATGGATGACGGTCGTCGGTTCATAAACACAAACACTTTCCATATCTTTTTAGTACAACTCTAGATGCAGCGCGTACAAGACAAAAAGGGTTGAGTTTGGGTATCACTGATAGTTCATATGATGAAGGGGAGATTGTTTCTATATATGGAGATAGAATGGTGCAAGTGTAATCTGAGGTATATATATATATATATGCAGGAATGTCCAACACTTTGCGTGGGGGTTGGGGGGAGTGGTAGTCAAAGTTTGACTGGAGAAACCGAGTAAAATGGTTTTAGTTGCCAACGTGGGCCGATCTTTGGTCAAAAGGTGTGACGAGTGAGCTCCAATTGGCTAATTTAAACAAATGTTCTTAACAACCTCATGTTTTTTATCCCCACCTCTAAAGTCAAAATTTTCCTAAACCCTAGGATCCATAACCACGTATGCATAATCTTTGCTGGAAACGAAAAATCAAACCCATCATTTTCACATGACTCGTAATGTCAAAAGCGGATGATTGAGAAAGAATGGGGTTTTAAGAGTTCAAAGAAGTCAAAATTGTTCAATTACTACAACCTTTCCCTATTTAAAGAGTTAAAGTTAAATAGATAGAACGGTAAAAATACAACCTTTCCGTATTTTGCTTTAATGATTACTTAACAAGAAAGAATTTATCGAATGACCAGAACATATACTTAAAACTGAAACAAAGGTGTCACGTCTCAAGCTTGAAGAAGCGGATTAACAAAATATTATGACTAAAATTATTAGTAACTCGTAACTTCAATTTTATAAAATTTTACGGTACACGATGTCACAGAAGTGCTAAAAGCTTATATGAAATTACGTAGAAATGAATACGTTAAAGTGCACAAAAGTTGGTCCAATTTCTTCTAGGGTCCTAACCAAACACCACAACACAAAGGTCTAGCTTTCCCATGTTGTTCTTTCTAGAAAGAGATTAGTCCATGAGTGGACAAATATATTATCCTTCTAGAACCCCAAACACATACATACGTCACTATTCTAATTAAATATATGTCATCACTATCGGCCTACCTGCAGAAAATTCTGGATTTCCATTAAATCTCTCTTGTTTACTGAATGACAATTAATGTCACTCAAAATTATAAAATAAACAATATTTGAATTACGAAGTATCTTATAACAAAAGAAACAAACCTTAATGATTAAAATGAAACTTACAAATCATAATAAAACTCAACACTATTGTTTTAAGGTGCATTTGGTACTCAATCACAAGAGTGAAAATAATGTGAAGTATTAAACTTGAATATTATAATAAACCTAGGAATGCCTTTCTATAAGAAAGTTATTTATTCGGTGAGTTGCTAGTCTATACATGAAGAAAACTTTTCTCCTTTTATCAAATGGGATGAGAATGTATTATACAATCTTTATATAGTTCTATATTCTTTGATTTCACAATCTCTCTAAAAAAACTCAGAAGATTTAATTAGATTATATTTTTATTGTAATCTCATTTGAGAGTTAAATGATCCTTCATTATATCCAAGCTTTTATTTTTAAAAATATAAACCTCGATAATCTTAATTAACTTAAACTAAGTAAACTTTAAAATACACACCTATATATGCATATAACGTAGAAGGTTTTATGAAAGTCATTATTCAGCCAGTAAAAAACAAAAATGAAAGTATTAAGTTATATTTTCGGATTTTCCTATAAATGACGATAACTCAGAAAAGAAAACAATGAAAACAAGATTATTATATTTACTATTGATAGCAAAGTTTTAATTGATTTTTTTATCAAGCATTTAAAATAAAGTTCAACGGTACAACCGACTATATATTTTTATATGTTTTAATTTAGACATATTTACATTGAGGAGTCTTTTCTATTTATTTATCAACGGAAATTGACAGAGAAAAACCATTCCACTTGAATCCATGGGGACCACAATAGAGAAAGACACATTCCACTTGAGCCCATGGGGACCACAATAGATTTCCCAGCCTTAGATCGTGTATCATCACATAAAGGGACAGGACACGTGTAGGGAGGAGATGATGAGAGGTTGTTATCCAAAATACAGTTTACATTTAATAAGACACGTGGGAGCATCTGAGACACATAAATGGATAAGGACAGGTGTAACGTGGAGATGATGAGAGGTTGTTTTTTCTTGGAAACTGGAAAATATATTAAGAAAGCACGACCATTAGCAAGAAGCTAAACCGTGTGCAATGTCAAGACTAGAAGTAAAGCAAGATTAATTAGAGTTAAGATGAGAAAATGGAAAGCAACCCCAAACTATACCAACTACCAAGACCACATAAAATATGACATGTGGGAGTATCTTATCTGTAAGACGGAATCGGCTGATTACAGCTCACGAAGGAACGGTTAACTACTTTGATCCCGTGGTTTACCTGTGCTCTTTGTTTTGTAAATCCAATATATCTGTTTTTATTTATGATATGTTTTTAATAATAATTTTGGTTCCTTCTTCCGTTAAATTACTAAAATATTATTCATTTAATTTTTAATTTTTTTTTAGAAAACACACTCCCTCTCACTTATTAACGTTTTTTCTCATTTCTTCTAAACCCTAATCCAATAGCCATCAACATTGGTGACAAACATCACCGGTAGCCACCAACAATTCTGCAACCTTCGCCAATATGACCAACTACCATCGTCGTTCACTGTTACCACACCATCGTGCCACCATTGCACAACCAAAGACCGTTGCCTCAACACTGCTCATCCACCACTGTCGCGTCTAAAACTATGCACAGAAACTCACAGGCGCTGCTGATAGATCTGAAAACCCATCACAGCGGCTGCTACTAGCCTCGTCACTCATACCTACCATTGATATCGGTACTAGAATAAGACACCATCGTCACCGCCTCTGATAGATCTACGATGTCGTTAAAGACACCACAATTGACACCGATACGACTACTACGCACAACCTGGCACTTTAGGGTTTTGTTATTAAAGTCGTGGCCCCCATGTCCATGAACATGTGTTTAAGGCTGTGCTAACCTATAATTTAGTTTTTATGTTTTTCATTTTCTCTCAATCAAAACACTCTACCTTTTCTCTTTATTGTTGATCCATAATGTAGAGTTTTGTTTTTTTTTTTTTTTTGACTCTGTCACTAGATCTTTGCTGAAGTAATAGTGGATCAGGTATGTACCTGTGCAAACAACGAAAATAGAAACTAACATGAAGTATAAAACCGGGCAAAGATTCGTTTGGGGTTGTTAGATGAAAATTGAATATGAAGTCTTTGTGATATGAACATTATTTTGCATTGATATTCATTGTTTTAACCATATTGTTCGGATCTTTAAGTTAGATCTGTCGTGTGTATGGTGCGGTTAGTGTTTGTTTTATTGAGTCTATGTATATGAAATGTGTGTGTGTTAAGTTGTTGCTGTGTTTATGCCATGTATTTTTGCATCGAAATGGTCGTAACCCAACCACCATTTGAACACGGGAAGAGAGAGAGACTGAGAGAGTGAGAGAGTGAGAGAGAGAGATTATATTCTGAAACAAATAAATTAAAAATTAAATGAAGGGTTTTTGTAACGCCCGATTTCTCACTTTCAAATTACACCTTGAATTACTCAAAAATAATCACATAGTTCAAAGGTGTAATCAAAGTTAAGTAACAAGCCATACAATAAGTTTCCAAAAACATAGTTTAAGTCGAAGCCCAATATCAAACTATCCCTCCATGGTACGCTTTTCGCGGTCTCCACTACCAGAACCTAAACACAACAACACTAACAACAATTTGTGAGCTACACGAGCTCAATGAGTAATTAATAGTTAATTGGGTTGTGACACTCGAAGTCTCATTAAACTCATTATCAGTGGACTATCTCAATCCCTCAGTGTGATCAACACACTTAACTCATATCAAACAAAATCAACTCATTCTGAACTCATATAATTCTTCTCTATCGGCAATGAACAACTCAACCACGATATGGTACATTATAAGAATCAATAAATAATCACTCACCTGATGTGGGGTCAATATATGGAACCTCCGAACCACGTGTACTGTGCTCCTGTCTAGCTTTGGCTATATCACAACAGCCCGTGTCAATATTCAATATTCAATACATTCTCAATACTATCCAAAACAATCTCAATTTATACTCAACTCATAATAATCAAGAAATTGAAAGATAACAAGAAGTTACAAACAAAAGACAACAACATTATCTTAGTTGTAGCTTCTAATTTAACCACTAGTACTTACTCAACCATCAAAACACAAGAATCAACACTTTCTTAACTCCGGTTTAGAACTAGAACCCCTTTTCATACACTAATTCAAGAAATTTACTCCAACTCATGGTAGTTGCAGGTGGTTCATCAACACCACCTGGAACTAACTCAATCCAAGCAACACAAAAATCAAATCGAAGCTAGAATGAAGGCTATTACCTTTTAACCGTAAGATAAAGAACCATTGTAACACCCCAAATTCTTCAAACCATTTATATTACATAAAATCATGTTTTACAGAATACGGTTCATTAAAAACCATGGTAACCGTTTAAGTACAACAGAGGGTGTTACAAACGCATATCAAACGACCATAAGTTTAAGGGAAAGGATTAATCAATACCAATACATGATAGCTGTATCCAGCTCCACTCTTTTGCATTCTAGGATTTATTTTACAAACTTCAAATTTTTCTCACAACTTCGTACTTGAACCTAGAATACATGGCATAAAAACATAGAATACGTAAGACAAAAATGTCTCGTGAGTTACATGAGTTTTAGACTCAAACTTTAAATTCCTTTTTCCAAACTTTTATAAAAATTTCATAACGTAAATCATTGTCAAAACTACATAATATAAACATACCATACCTTTTTACTTCTCAAAATCATCTTATGTTAAACTTTGCAAAAATACTATCTTTTATACTTTCTTTGACTGGTTTTATAAACTTGCTGGGATTTTTATACTTAGGGCGTTAATCACTATAAGTGATACCCCAAGTCTCTACAATTAGAAAGAACGGATCAATACTAACAGTAGAAGTGCTGAGGCAGTCTACTTCGCGAAGGGGTTGTCCCCAGTAGACTCCTTACCTAACCCGGGTAGGTTGGAACATAGTTCCCTTACTAACAATGCTAGTCACAATACCAGTCAAACATAAAATACTTTTCTGAAACTAAAACATTACTTGCACGAGAAATGGCTAAATGCCAAGCTTTTGACTCAAACATATCTCTATCATAATTTAGGCTATCGCCAAGAATCATACTTTCAAATATAGCAGTTAACTTTCTATTTAAACTAGAAAGTGGACCATTTTCGCAAATATTTTTCACATATAAAAATAATATATGAAATCTGAAAAATACTTACTTACTTGCCATGTATCACAAAATGGGTAAAAATGCTACATGTACTCACCTTATGACTCTTGAAAGGTTGTTTAGACGTCCCTCGGTTCTTTACCCTTTCGGTGCCCGAGTATTTGGCTTGCACCTATATATGGTATATGATACATTAATTTACATTTTTATTGACTCTAGAACATGCTAGAGTCCTTATTATAACATCAATGGTCAAGACAAGTGTATAACTCTTGCATGACCAACTTTAGTTAAATTGTATTTTATACGTATTTTACTACAGTACCCTCGGAGGGTCGTATTTCAATTCCGATAATTTTTTATAAAGTTTTGGACCATATTAGACCTATGTTTAAAATTTGAGGTTAATTGGACAAGTTTTGATCCATTTCTTAAAAATGAGGATCACTTGGCAGGGGACTCTTGAACCAAACTGCATTTTTGTTCCAGGCGTAGGGCACCCGCGCCCAGGAAAGGGGCGCACCGCGCCTAGCGAGCAGAAGCCCAGAATTCCCCGATTTTTATGCTACAAATTCCCATTTTCTCATATTAAGTGCTGAATACTCCACTTAATCGATAGGGGTTTGTTCCAAGACTAAAACCCTTCAATTTCTTCAAGTTTTAAACCATTAAAATCGGATTAATCACAAGAACTCAAATTCTAGGGTTCTTGATCAAAATCTAAATTCTTGCAAAATAGCATCCTACTTCCATTTTCTTGAATTAAGTTCTTTTAGCATGACTTAATGGAAGTGTTGAATCATTTAAACCACATGATTTATGACTGAAATTGCCAATTTCAGTTTCCTTAGAAAATCATCAAGAGCTTAAACTAAGGTTTTGATTTCTTACCTTGAAAGGTTGGAATCACCAATTCCAATTGTTATGTTCTTGATTCCTTGCTTCAATTCTTGCTTCAACTTCACGAATTTCACAAAGATCAGATCTTCTCCCGTCTCTAGAGCTCTCTACTGAATTATGAACCTTAATGAGATATTTTCTCATTTTTATATTTTTCATATTTTCAGTTTTGGTCCCTCTAGTTAACTTCCTTAACTTTGGCCACCAAAACCAACTATCTTTCCATGGAATCAATTCTTTTACATTTTTAGTCCTAAACTATACTAAATTTTTATAAAATAATTTCTGCATTTGGTCAAATGACCAATTTACCCTTTTCATGGTAAAAGGACTTAATTACCCTCACAACCATAATTTCTCATCAATTTTATGTATAACATTTAAATTACACACATTTTAGTTTACATATTTATATATTACAAATTTTTGGTCGTTTCAACTACCTCCCCCTAATTAGAATTCCGTCCTCAGAATCGCTTCATAATCTGTAAAATTAGGGTATCTTTTCTTCATGCTTTCCAATGTTTCCCAAGTCAAATCTGTGCCCAGTGAATGCTTCCATTTGACCAACACTAGGTCAATTTCTCTGTTCCTTAGCTTCTTGGTTTTTACCTCTAACATTGCTTCAGGTTCTTCCACTAGTCTGTTGGGTGTTTCCACCCTTAACTCTTCTAAAGGAATGGTTAACTCTTTCTTTCCAAAGTATTTCTTGAGATAGCATACATGGAATGTATCATGTATTCCCCTGAGTTCTGGTGGTAGCTCCAACTTGAACGCTTGTAAACCGATTCTTTTCAGAATTTTGAAGGGTCCAATATATCTTGGACTCAACTTCCCTTTCTTGCCAAATCTTATCACCCCCTTCCAAGGTGATACTTTTATCATCACCAAATCGCCTTCTTTTAGATCATAGGGTCTTTTCTTCAAATTTGAGTAGCTTCTTTGGCGATCTTGTGCTACTTTCATATTGGTCTGTATCACACCAATCTTTTCATTTGTCATTCTTACAATTTCTGGACCAGTGAGTTTTGCTTCGCCAGCTTCTAACCAACATACTGGGGTTCTACACTTTCTACCATATAAGGCTTCAAAAGGCGGCATCTTGATGCTTGAGTGGTAACTGTTGTTATACGAGAACTCTACTAATGGTAGGTGCTGGTCCCAATTACCACCAAAATCAATGGCACATGATCTCAACATGTCCTCCAAGGTCTGAATAGTACGTTCGCTTTGCCCATCTGTTTGAGGGTGATAGGCTGTACTCATCTTGATTCGAGTTCCCATCTTTTCTTGTAGAGAATCCCAAAAGTTAGAATTGAATCGAGGATCTCTATCTGAGACTATGGACAAAGGTGCTCCATAACGTCTGATTACTTCATCAATGTACAACTGAGCTAATTCTCCAAGTGAGTCAGTTTCTTTCATCGCGAGGAATAGGGCACTTTTAGTCAATCTGTCAACAATGACCCATATACTATCGTGTCCCCTTCGCGTTCTTGGCAGCCCCATGACAAAATCCATGGTCAGTTCTTCCCATTTCCCTGCTGGTATCTGTAATGACTGCGCAGAACCATACGGCATCTAATGTTCTGCTTTTATTTGTGCACAGGTATCACAGTGGGATATATACTCTGCTATTCTCTTTTTCATCCCCGGCCACCAGTAATGCTGCTTCAAATCTTGATATGTTTTCGTACTTCCAGGATGTATAGAATACTTGGATTTGTGAGAATCATCCAAGATTATCTTCCTGGTTGCTCCATATTTAGGAATCCAAATACGTCCCTTAAAAGTGCGCAATCCTTGTATATTGACTTCAAACACCACCTTCTTTCCAAGTTTTTCTTTCTTTATATTTTCTTCGGTTAAGGCACTTTCTTGAGCTTCTTTAATCCTCTGAATTAAAGTTGAAACTACTTCAATTCTCATAGATCTCCCTTTTATAACTTTTTCGCGAACTTTTCGGCTCAAAGCATCAGCTACTACATTGGCTTTTCCTTGGTGATATATTATCTCACAATCATAATCATTCACGAGCTCAATCCAGCGTGTCTGTCTCAAATTCAATTCTTTTTGAGTAAAAAGATATTGTAGACTTTTATGATCTGTATATATTTTGCATTTCGTCCCATACAGATAATGTCTCCAAATCTTCAATGCGAACACAATCGCAGCCAATTCCAGATCATGGGTAGTGTAACGTGTCTCTGCATCTTTTAACTGTCTAGAGGCATAGGCAATAACTTTGCCCCGTTGCATAAGCACGCAACCGAGACCTCTATTAGACGCATCACTGTATACTACAAACTCTTCTGTGCCTTCTGGTAAAGTTAATACTGGAGCTTCACACAGCTTCTTCTTCAATATCTCAAAGGCTTCTTGTTGTTTTTCTCCCCAGACAAACTTCACTTCTTTCCGGGTTAACTGAGTCAGTGGCACTGCTATTTTAGAAAAATCTTGAATGAACCGTCGGTAATAACCGGCTAACCCAAGAAAGCTCCTAACTTCTGTAGGTGTCTTTGGTGGCTCCCATTTCATTACCGCTTCTATTTTAGCTGGGTCCACTTTAATACCTTCAGCTGAAACAACATGACCCAGAAATTGAACTTCCCGCAACCAAAAGTCACACTTTGACAACTTCGCATATAACTGTTCATTCTTCAAAGTACGCAGCACTTCACGAAGGTGCCCTTCATGTTCCGCTTCACTTTTTGAATAGACTAAAATATCATCGATGAAAACAATGACAAATCTATCAAGAAAAGGTTTACAGACCCTATTCATGAGATCCATAAACACAGCTGGGGCATTAGTGAGACCAAATGGCATCACTAAAAATTCATAGTGACCATATCGAGTTCGGAATGCAGTCTTGCATACATCTTCATCCTTCACCCGTACTTGATGATATCCAGAACGAAGATCAATTTTTGAGAAATAACTAGCTCCCTGTAACTGATCGAATAAATCATCAATTCGTGGCAAAGGGTATCGATTCTTGATTGTCACCTTATTGAGCTCGCGATAATCTATACACATACGCATAGTACCATCCTTCTTCTTGACAAACAACACTGGAGCTCCCCAAGGAGAAGAGCTGGGACGAATAAACCCCTTATCAAGAAGTTCTTGCAACTGGGACATAAGTTCCCTCATCTCTGTAGGAGCAAGACGGTACGGCGCACAAGCAATGGGACTTGCTCCAGGAACAAGGTCAATGCGAAATTCGACTTGCCTAATGGGTGGTAACCCAGGTAAGTCATCAGGAAAAACTTCTCAATTCTCATCAATTTACAGGTGGTACTTCACATCTAAATACGTGTTATCTTCTCAATTCTCATCAATTTACAGGTGGTACTTCACAACCCCGCAAAACCAACTCAAAATGACCAAATTCAATCGTTCAAAAGGGATAGAAGTGAACACCTTACCTTCAATAAGCTAAATATCAAAAATTACTTCAATCCAACGTGTTTTAGTCTTCCAATTTGGTCCAAGAACAATGAGGGAATGTTTTCTAGGTTTGTGAGGGTTTTTAAATCGAGAGTTCCCAAGAAAAATGGTGGAAATCGCATTTTAAACAAGTGGGGTCGACATGAAACCCGACCCGGGTTCCAAAACCCGGTCCTGGTCCTTGCACAGCACGACTCGTGCTGGTTGACCCGACCCAGTTTCCTGCTGCTGCTGCTTATTCCTTTGTCCGTCAACCCGACCCGGTTTCCAAAACCCGGTCCGGGTTTTTAGTGTAACTCGACCCGGCTTCGATAACCCGATCCGGATTATTGGTGCAACTCGACCCGGGTTTTAAAACCCTCTCCGGTTTGACGTTTGATGGACTTAGCTTCATTTTTGTAACTCAAAACACGACCTGGGTTGGCCAACACGACCCGAGTTATTCCAAAATGATTTTTAAGTGTCGATTTCATATTTTAACTCAACCCGTTTCAAACCACGCGACCCTGTTTATTCCTTTTTAAGCGTTTTTCACGTGAAAACTCTATCTTAGATGTAATAAAAACATCTAACTTTTATAATATAATTTCATATCGAATTCAAAATATGATTAAAGTAAATTCATTTACCGAAACTAACGTGGTGTTACATATAACAACCTATTTACTCTTAATTACACTAAGATTAACAAAACCTATTGGTTTTTATAGGCTCCGATTTTGACTTTAGAAGGTTTTGGGGTGAAATTATAGGGTTTAGAGAGGAAATCCCGAATTTGGTTTTATGAAATGAAAGACGAAATCCCGAATTTGGTTTTATCAATTTTGAGAGACGCTACTGATTCGAGTTGGAGGAACGAGGTTCCTCAATGCTTTGTTGATGGCCATATGGAGGATCATATCAAACTGTCCGAATAATGTTCCTTATTTATTCCAAATCAATCAAAGAATGAATCCTTTCCATGTTTATTTAGGGTCTCCAAAATGACATCTGGAGTTGCATTTGAGCCCCTCAGTTGGCCTTTTGTTTTAAAACAAAGAAACTTGCTTGTCATGTCACTACCGCTACCACCACTGATGATGAAAAATCCAATTCGCTCTATAGAATGTCATTTAACGGATCCAGACATACTAGTTTGGATCACTCTTGGAAAGGTACCCCAATTAACATAACTCCTCTTAATAATAAATGCGCATTTACCCGTCATAAATGTAGCCCGTTTCACCCTTTATTTGGGGAACAATACGGGTAGAAATGTCAACTTGACTTGAAATAACCCTAATATGACTCGACCCTTAAGTACAATACATTTAATGAACACGATTTGGAAAGACAGATGACGAAAAGGACTTTGCTTCAGTTGTGGGAAAAATTCTCCCCGTGACACAAATGTGTAGAGGGGAAACTACAAGTCGTCTTACTGGTTGAAGGAAAAACCGTTCACTAAGATGGGGTAGTCGTTGTACTGAAACCCAACCCGATGTTGAACAGGAACTTGATGGCAAATGCAATGCTTTAGACTCAAACGGTTTTACAGCTAATTACTTGACAACCCCTAAAACACTTAAAATTGGTGGGGCAATTACATGGTATAATTGCCATCATTTTGGTAGATGGAGGGGACACGTACAGTTTCATCTCCAAACCATTAGCGACTGTATTGGGCTTTAAATCACTCCAACTCGACCATTGGCTATTATTCTTAACGACGCCATGTATTTTAGAGCTCTATAAAGACAAATCACTAGAGTTAGGGGCTTATTCATGCAAAGTCAATGCTCTTGCTTATGATTTAGGAATACTCGACATGATTCTTGGGGTTTCATAGCTCAGGAAACTTGGAGATATTGTATGAAATTAGCATATATAAGAAATGTGATTTTGGAACCAAGTGTCATGGGCTAAAATTCCGTGACCGTGTTAGACCAAGAAAGAAAGACCATGCCACTGGATTATCCTGTCATTGGGACCAAGAGGGGGCGACCTAGACCAAGGGCGTTGTTTTGTCTAGTCGCTGCTGTCTGGCCGAGTCGTTCGTGGCCAGGAGGGTAAGACTATGAAGGGGACCGTAGCGGGTTAGACACAACTGGTCGGGGCTAGTGCCGCCTCCCTGATGAGCCCATGGCAGGGCGAAACCAGTTGGCATGCGTATACGGGAGGGCTGGTCTTGGGGTTTTATGGGGGGGACCTCGGGACGCCGCACGGGCAAGGAGTGGTGCCGAATTCGCGTCCGTGACAAGTGGTATCAGAGCCAAACGACAAAGGGACATATCAGGATAGTTGTGCACTTTCGTGGGGTCCGTTGAAGTATAAAGCGGACTAGCGGGTGGGTTGTCGCGAAGTAAAAGGCACCTACAGGAGATCGCTCCATCTCTCATTGAAGTAGAAGTACGGAGATGGCCACATGGAGTATGGAGGTGTGCTGCTATACTTGGTATCTAAAGAAGAAGTATCACTTTGAAGAGACAAGAGTTCCTCTTCTACCGCACGAGGACGTGCGACAATTTGGCGATGGGAGAGTGTCACGGGCTAAAATTCTGTGACCGTGTTAGACCAAGAAAGGAAGACCATGCCACTGGATTATCCTGTCATTGGGACCAAGAGGGGGCGACCTAGACCAAGGGCGTTGTTTTGTCTGGTCGCTGCTGTCTGGCCGAGTCGTTCGTGGCCAGGAGGGCAAGACTATGAAGGGGACCGTAGCGGGTTAGACACAACTGGTCGGGGGCTAGTTCCGCCTCCCTGATGAGCCCATGGCAGGGCGAAACCAGTTGGCATGCGTATACGGGAGGGCTGGTCTTGGGGTTTTATGGGGGGACCTCGGGACGCCGCACGGGCAAGGAGTGGTGCCGAACTCGCGTCCGTGACACAAGGCTCACTTGATAATCATGGCATATCATCTCCAACTAACTGCTCTTGATTCAATACTTAGCTGGAATATTGTGATCCATCTTCGTAGAAGTTGATAATCTCTCATTTCTTTCGACTAGTCAACATGCAACATTAGATAAGCTTCTTTTCCAATTCAACTCCATCTTCCGGTCTCCATAGGCTTTACCACCTCAATAGCTTATTCAGCATTCCATTGATTTTCTTAAGGTCTAAGGCCCTGTTTGGGTTCGACCATACTGGTACCCCCTTTACATAAGGACAAAATTTACAGGCAGGTGGACAAAGAGTTGGCAACTGCAAGAATTCAGGTTATATAGAGCACTTTGTCAGAATTTTGGATGAGATACATGACTTTTAATAATTCCATAATATTGACCTCAAGTTTGAAAGTGCAAAGCAGGCACGCTCAAAATTTAACACTCATAATGGACATTATGAGTTTTTCACTTTTTTGTAATGCCCTTTGGCTAACTAATGCCCTAGCCACTTTTCAGGCATTAATGAATGACGTTTTCTGCTCACTTCTTTGCAAAGAGTGTTCTAGTGTTTTTTGATGGCAACCTTGCGTACAACCGTTCGTGGTAGTTTCACTTACACCTCCTTATAAAGGTACTAATTTTCCAATTTCATCAGCTAGTATCATAATTATCATATTAAATAATAAATATAATTATCATATTAATTCATAGGGCCTAAAGGGTTAACTTAGAAACATAAAATGATAGATTCCTTGAGAAGAGGGGGTTGTTTTGCCAATTTGGGAATCTTGAGGGGATTTAATGCAAAATCTGGGGTTGTTGTATGTGGGGCAACGGGAATGAAGGAGGATACAAGCCTTATCAACACGCCATACACCATTTTCCCAACCCTAAACACCTCGTTGTGGTTCCACCTAAGCCGAGAAATAGAGAGGGAGAGAGAGAGAGTGAGAGAGAGATGAGGAGCGGGAGAAGCTGGAAAGAAAGAGAGAGAGATACAGTCGAAGTATTGAGAGAATTAGCTGCCGGAGAGAAGAAGGGGGCAGTGAGTTTCTTGGTTGTTGATCTGAGCTCAAGAGGTAAGCCTTTATCCTCTATCCTTAGTTTTTCCTTGTCATCGTAGACCACCACCACCAGCAGTCTTTGGCCGCCGGTTGACCACCACTTTGCCGCCACAGGATCACGATGCTAGGGTGGCTGTGGTTGGATGTTTTTTCAGCTTCAATGGTCTAAGGTGTGATTTATATTATATGTTATATTCTTTTTTAGTTTTTGGACCTTGGTGGGTTGTAGCTTTAAACCACCATTAGACCACCATATCACCGTTATGTCACCCCCACCTTGTAGTGGTTGTTAAGTACCTTAAAACTCATATTGTGGGTTGTTAATTATGGTTGGTTGTTGTGGTTATCGAATGGTTTTAGCACATGACCTTTGTTTATGATTGTGAATGTTGAAGTAGTTTTCCATTTCTTTATCGTGCAATTTAGAACATATCTTAATCAATTAAGATGGTATTAGTATGTTTATTATAACATTATTAAATAGATCTTAATTTATAAAAAACTTAATGGGTGGTGTATCAAGTGAATGTTTAAGAAAAACATGTAAAAATTATAATAAAGCACACTAAAATTTGTAATAGCAAATTACGCAGAACATGCCGACTATTTTACAAAAAATAGGGGGTGAATAAAGAAAAATCATATGAGACAAGAAGCAGGGCCGACCCAATACATGGGCGAGCTGGGCTATGGCCTAGGGCAGCACTAAGGAGGGATGGCATATATATTTAGTCCATTTAATATATTATAGATATAAAAAATCCGCCCAAAAATGTAGCCCACTCCAGAATTGAATAAAGTAGCCCAATATGAGATTCATGATATCGTTGCCTTGGAGGAACATGCAAAAGGTGAGGCGGGATTTGGGTTTTCGAGAGCTGGAATCGTCATATTGGAAAAAGAAAAATGTAGACAATCGAGGAGTCGCTGAAGTTAGCCGTTAAAGATCGATGATCGATCTAGGAGTCTGTTTCGATACTTCTTAATCAACTATTCGGTAATCTAATCCTGTTTGAAATCAACTATTTCGATAATGTAAATTCATTTGAAATATCTGATTATACAATTCCAATTATCTCTAGAAACTGACCTTGAATTCTTTCTCTCATTTTCTTAGTTTGTATTCTATAATCTAAAGATTACTTACTCTATGGATTAAATAATCGAATTTTCCTGACTATAATCGGTTGATTCAGTTCCTTCTTCAGTTCTTCGAAATTTCCTAAACTTTAAACTGAGGTTCCGGTTTATCTCAATCTATCTGACTCGAATTTTTCTGCCTTTATCTCAATCTCTGTGATTGTGTATTTCTACATTGAAGACTTGAAGTTGAAGACTTGCTTTGATGCTTCGATTTCTAAATTTGAGTGTAGAAGGTTTGTTTTTCTGACTTTCCAACTTTCTGACTTTCTCTTATTCTCTCATTCTGTGTGTCTGTTGTCATGGTTTTAACTTGAAGTTTAAATTTAATTTTTTGGTTTGAAGGTGTCATTTTTCTGAATTGAAGACTTGAAGGTTCCAATTTAGCCTCAATCTATTGCCTTGGTGGCTTTTGCTGGGCTTAAGTCGGGTCTAACCCTGGGTTCAATGTCCCTTTGTCTTCTTGACCTTGAAGTTCTCATCAAAGTCGGTCTACCTGTTGATTGCAAGAATGCATGTTGCTTAATCTTGTTATTTTTATTTCACTGTTAATATTAAGCATTTTAGAATTTGGTTCTAATTTTTTCTTACTTTTTTGTTTTTTCAGAAAGGATTACACCCATTGGAAGAATTAACACCTCCCCCTCAGTACGCTTTTGATATGCAATGCGATAGATATGGAGGCATTTCAATTATATATATTTGGTGAAGTCGATTGACGTGCACGCAGAGGTCGTCATGCGGTCAAAAATAAGAGATAACCTAACATTCACTAGTATAGTGGAGTCAGGGTCGATCCACAGGAGCTTCGTGGTTAGACTAGATGAGAGATTACCAACTAATAGTGTCACAGCTATAGTCGGAGGAACTAATTTCTCTCTTACTACTCAATATCAAACAAGAAATGCTCAAATACTCAAGCCAAGCTTAGCTAAGCTCAAATGTCCTAGTTACTTTCTGAAATTAGAAGTACATCTCTGAATCAGAAGCAATTGAAGGCATCCAAACTAGCAAAACCAAGCAAAGCATAAACTAGCTAATAACTAATAGTTCTATGGAACAGTTAATAGCCAAGGTTTAATGCCTAACCTAACCGAGTTAGCTACTGTTTTCAGCAAAGGGAAACAGTCCCAACCAAGTCACAAACAAAATCCACACACAAACCAACAATCAAAACGCCAACAAGCATCCGAAATACCGAAAAACCAATGTTAACATTAACCGAATGATTTTTATTTATCAAAACCAATATCCAAACATCAATTCAGTAACCAAATACTACTAAAAACAGAACCCTAAGCTTGAGATAAATGGTTGTCACACCCAAAGATTCAACCCAAAGCTTACAAATGTTTAACTAAAATGAAATAAAATCTAAAACATGAAAATACCAAATGATAGCTTCTGAAATGAAATCCTCGAGTCAAAGAGCTTCTAGGTCGATGTTTACACCTGGTCTTTTCTCTGGTTTTCGGCTGGAAATGCCTCTATTTATAGTTGCAAATTTCCCGTGACCGCGCCGCGTAGAAGTGAAATCCGCAGCGCGCGTACTTATCCGTTCCCCGTTTTTTCGTCATTTAAATGTGTTCCACCGCCTTAAGCCCGCGTCGCGCAGAAGAGAAATCTGCGGCGCGCGTACGAGTTTCTTTGATTTTGCATTCTTTCCAAACTTCTTTTCTTTTGTACACTTTTAGTCCCTGTTTCCATTCTTTTTCTCCAGACAAGTCCTGACACGAATAGTGAGAATACCCAGGCATATTTGATATGATTTTACCAAGAACAGGGCTCAACAACGCCTAAAATACTTGATATCACTAGGCGTTGTCAAACACCCCACACTTGTGCCTTGCTTTTCCTCAAGCAAGAGAGTTTTTAACAAATTATAATAAAGAATCAAACAATTTCTGACTGTGTTCAGTTTCAAAGTTTATTGTCCCCAGAGTTAGAGTGGAATAGTTTGCGAAAACATAATTGAGTTGTTCTTTGGAATTCATGGCTTTCTAGAGAACCCTTGATTACAAACTTTCTGTCCACAATGAAGTGTACTTACTCATTCAGATTCTAAAGGCCATTAAGGAATTGTCCATGACTTTCGATGTTGTCCGCGTAACGAGCTTTCAGAAATACCATCCCAGACCAGACGATCTTAGGTGGTAAGGTGCGTAAGGTCCACCCATTTTAGACCTACCGGCTCGAACAACAAAGGCCACAGATTGACTTTTCCTTCCTAAATTCCAATCCTAAAACAGCTCAATCCTCTAAACTCGTAAAACTCAACTTATTTGACTAACTAATAGCATGATCACAAATAAATAGTATTCCTTGAAAAATACTAATGCTATCGCAATCACAAACCATTCATTCCTAAATTGTAATTCATTAAAAATTTTGAAAATTGGTCATTTTCCGCAAAAATTTTCAAAAACACACTCTTTCGACCGTCCACACCCCACACTTAAAACCGTACAACGTCCCCGTTGTACAAAAATTATTTCAAAACAAGGGAGAAAGAGTTACCCCTTTTTGGACGGTAGACTGCTTGGTGCTCAATATCACAGGTATAATTGCGTACAATCGGATCCTTGATTCATATGCTGGAGTTGTAGCGCTACAGTAGGACACGCCGGTGGTCAAGACAAGTGGAGGGGGCACGGTGACCCCACACTTGTCTGAGACAACTCCTTCTCAAATTGGTATATCATGCACAACTTAACAAACAAATTAAAACAAACATGACAAAAATAAAATATGGACAAAATATACAGATAGAAGTGTCATAAGTTTGTACATATATCCCAAAAATAAAAATAAAAAGAGAAAAAGAGAAAAATACATCAGTCACTGCCAGGCGGCCTAGAGGATCCGGCCTCGTGATCGTGGGACCTGGCTGGGAATGGTCGGGGGCGTCTGCTGTCACACCCCGATCCTTGGCGGAATTGATCAAGGAGTGATATATTGTTCAAAGTCTCATGACAACTATGTTATAATATGATTAGATTCAATTAAGTACTAAGTAGGCAAACAAGATCCACAACATACAAATACAAATTCAAATACAAACAACATTTATTACATCAAATTTAAATAGTCTTGTGGGTTTCTAAGGTACACCCTACTTTTCATCAACTTTATTCTTCAAATCTGCATCATGGGTAAAAACAGGTCAACTACGAGAGTTGGTGAGTAATCTAGTTTTATTAAAGAAAATTGTGAGTTTGAATAATTTGAAATTTGTTTTCTTTTTAAGTTGGCAAGCAACTATTATTGAGATAACAGTTTATAAATCAAAAATTGATTAACAAATGATAAAAACAACAATAAGTCCTCACCCTATATGTACATTTACATGTATATATATAGGATGGAGCATCTAATCATCATACACACTCAACCACGTGCAATCAATCACCTTAGCGTCCCAAGGCGGGGTGGTCAACCCAATAGCGCTATTATTGTCCATAACGTACCTCAAGAATACGGGCATAGTCATGGAGATTAGACTAAAAATGATAATGCACTACAAGTACATGTAGCGTAAACAAACAATAATTATACAAATAATGATTCAAGTATAAATGTCCCAACAATGTCTCAATTGTGATAAAATAATAAAATGAAGTTGAAAACATATTAGAACCACATGATACACCCCAAAAGTATTGAAAATTATAAAATATGGGGTAGATTACTCACATTAGTCCAAACGGAATACGCGTGTCGTACGAAAGACGGCTCGGGTCAAAATGACGTAGAACCTAATATAATTAATAGTTTTGGCTTAGGAATCGATAAACGGAAATATAGTATTAATAAAAATAATTAGACATATATTCTTATATTAGATGAATTAACAATAATCCAAATTTTGTTTTGAATATTAATGTATTCATATGTTAAATGAATTTTAAATTGAATTAATTACTTTGCTTAATTAATTTATATTTTCAATTTAGGCAAGATTTTAATAATTTCTTATTAAAATAATAACTAGTCAAATTATAAGTATTTACAGATTTTATATATTATAAACAATTATTTATATGAAATAATCATTAAAAATGCATTTTTACATGCTTAGATATTTAGGAAAATGGTTTTAAATACTAAACAGTAATGAAACATTCTGAAATTATCAGAAAATCCTTATTTCATAAAATAGTAATTACTGTAAAATTTTCATATTTTTATTAACTGCTTTAGTATTTATTTAGTATTTTAATAATTAAACCACAACAAATTTCGGGAAAAATAATAAATGATTCCCAAAACTTCTGGAAAATTAACCATAGTTTTCTAACATTATATTGAGCCTACTGTAAATATTTTGGATATTTTGGACAATGGGAAGTATTTATTATGTTTTTCATTATTAACTAATCAATAAAATCATAAATAATAGTAAACTATTAAGGAAAATTCATTAAACTTTTTATCTATGATTAATATGTCATATATGATATTGTGACAAGGGTTTATAATTTTCGGACTTGTATAGCTATTTATTAACAATTTAACCCATTAAACAATCATTAAATTTGGAAAAATAATAAAACATTCTTACAAAAATCTGTAAATTTTTGCATGGGGTCTTTATAATGTTATTAAGGTGCGAAAAATATAAAATCGTGTTTTTGACATACATAACTATATTTTTCTATTTATTTATCTTCAACAAAATAAAATACAAAATAACCATAAAACTGTAATATAAATGCATGAAACTTCATAAATTATGTTTTCTCAGTTTATGGGTCATCCCATAATTTTCTCAGAATTTATTGAATACAAAAAGTATTTTATATGAATTATTGCCCTATTTTAGTGCAATAATTATAATAATTCGATAAAAATGAGTTAATTTCTGAAAATTTCCAGAACTTCTTATTTTATTAATGGGATTCTGAGAAAAATCAGGTTTATACATAAAATGAGTTTTAGATATTTTGGTGGATTTAATTTGTTTCATGTATGAATTTGAAACTTTTAACAACATACCTTGAGGAATGCTTCAAGAGGGATGAAGATTTGAGTATGAGGGATTGTTCTTGGCTGGAAAATGAAGCTTTCTTGGAGAAATTTCGAGATTGAGAGTGAGAGAAAGAATAGAGAGGGTTTGAGTGGTGATGAGAATAATGTGGTGAGAGGAAAAGGAAAGGAAAGATGATGGGAGGTGTGAGTGGGAGACCATGGGAATATCTTTTGACTTTTGGTGGTCTTCATAATTTTCCACTAGCACAAGCATCTTAAGAGTTTTATAAAATTTAATGTAGTGTTTATAAAAATAGAGTTTTATAAAGAAATAGGTTATTATTTGATTATAACAATCTACTTTGATTTGAAGTTTAATTATAGCATTCAAGTTTGATTCTTTTAATTTAATTAGAGAATTATACTTTTATTTGATTATAATATGGTATCATAATTTAATTTGATTATAGTTATAACATTATACAATGCTATATTGCTAATCACATCAATTTATAACGTAGTGTATGAGTTTTGATCCTATTAGCGTCAAGTAATCTCGATTAGGGTTTATTAGATTTCCAATTGGGTTGGGTTGACCCGAATCCATTTTAGGCAGATGTCACATCTGCCCTGTGTTGCTGCGGTCTGGATAAGTACCTCCCCGATCCACTCGAGCTGGTCCAAGACTCTCGTGAGCTGACCCTCAATCCGCGTGACTCTGGCATCCAACCGGCGGAGGGCTGATGGATCGACCTGCTCCGGCTGCGGCTGTGCCGGCTCTGGTTCTGCTGGCTCTGGTCTCCGGCGTCTCCTGCCGGGCTGGGCGTATGCAGGCTAGGGTGCCTGAGGAGGCTCGATCGGTGCCCGGATGTACTGCCCCGGACGCTGCAGCTCAATGAGACGCATCCTCTCCAAGGTGCGTGTCATAGTGCGCGATGGAGGCAAAGCGGTCAAGGAAGCTGCCACGGGGGCAGTGAGAATACCAAATGAGCGGGCCAGGCGGGTAATGAAATACCCCCTGGCTAGTGGGCTGCTGGAGGAGGCTCCGGTCGAGTGGGTGGAGAGGGCGATCGCAAGGGCATAGGGGAGATGGAGGAATCGGGACGGGTCGAGGAGGATCCACAAATATGTCATGTCGTCGCCTGACACCTTCTCGCCTCCCTCCCGATGCATGATGGAGGTGGAGACGATCCGGTGCATGAGGCGGTGAAGTGGGTAGCGGAGGTGGCTCTCCCTCGAAGTCCCCGCTTCGTACATTACGTTGGATAATGGTGTCCAAATCTCCATGTTGGGAGCCCGCTCCGGCTCCCCCTGAATGCACGACCCGAAGAACCGGGTGAAGTAACGGTGCTGGAGGTCCTCTGGAGTGTAGATGCCTGTGCGCCTCCCGAAATCCCGGAGGTTGCACTCCCTGTGCACACCTCCCAAGCGAAAACGTACCAGCCTGGAGCGTGGGTCCCCCGCCCGAGGTGCGAACTGGACGGTGGATATGAACTCCAGTAGTAGCACTGTATAGACCACGTCCTCATCCGTGGCCATGATCCTATCCCAACCTCGGCAGGTGAACGATGCCTCCTCGTGGGTCCAGGTGCGATGTAGGAATGGCTCAATCGTGCCCCAGAGCCCAGCGTCTCTCAGAATATCTCGATCAATGACTGTCGCCTCAAGGACCCGGCGACGAGTCAATGCGTCTCTCCGTGAAGTGTACTCCACTGAACTGGCAAGCTCTGCGGGGAACTGGAGGAAGGGGTGGTCCAATCTGAACATCATCTGCAAAAGAAAACGCATAGCATAAAACAAAAATTTTTGCAAAATCAGTCATTTTCTTCCCCACAGCACCGCAGCGCGGCCCAAGAGCAAGGGCGCGGCGCGGCGTGCGGCTGTTTCAAAACCCCGATTTTAACTTGCGATTTAACCTGCTAAAACTCAATCCAATCATACCACAAGGTAGCCTAGATGCCGACTAGCTCGTTTAGGGTATCCATTTGGCAAAACAAACACCCTATGAGCTAGCATTAGCGATTCTAAGTTTTTGAACTTTTTGAAACAAAACACTAAAATTAACTACCTAATCGCTAGTTTAAACAACTAATAGATAGTTAAAAGAGTGTACCTTGGTAGTAGAAACAAAATGAGCAAGAAAAAATTGCAAGAAAATTTCGATCACCAGAGCTCCGAGTCGTGTGAATGGAGTTGTGAGCCGCGGCTCACCGTATAAAAGGGAAAACTGACCGATCGTTTCCAGCGGCGTGCATTTCCCTTTTCCGCGGCGCGCGTGTCGCCAAATCAACCCCTGCGCATCGGGTTGAGTTTCGACCCCGCGTCGCGCAATACAAAAATCTGCGACGCGGTCTTCAAAATTTTTTCAAACTTCTCAATTGACCCCACACTTATTTCAAATCACTAGTACCTGCAAAAAGATTGATGTATTTTTTATATTTTATTTTAAGAAATATATCCTAACTTATGACACGATGGGCTGCCTCCCAACAAGCGCTAAGTTTAATGTCTTCAGCCAGACGTTGAATCCTTCTACATCCACGGTGGATCATACGCCTTCTTTCCTTGCTGCTTTTCTGCTTCCACCGTCCTTTCGCTGACCCACTGCCTCTCAAACTTTCCTGGGTCGAATGTGTCACACCCTCAAACCACGATGGCGGAATCGTCTGAGGGTGGAACGAAACGTAGTATCATAACCATTGCATACATTGAAACCTAAGTAAATAAACAACCATCTTACATTGAAATTAGAAAGTTACATTATTCAAACGGTATTGTTTAAACCCGATTACAGTACGATAACGAAATAAATAAAGGAGACATCTTCGCGTCTCATCCCAAAAGGATAGTCGGTCCTGACTAATTGTTACCTGAGAATACAAGTGATTTTTCAAGTGTCAACATTACGTTGGTGAGTTCATAAGATTTTTGTATAAGAAAAATCTTTTTTTTTGTTTGTAAATGATAGTATTGTAAACCGAGAAAATCCAATATCTTCTCATGAAATGTATAAGTCCCAAAGACTAAAATGTATAAAGTAATTTGTAGTATAAATCCGTTAAAATATATGATTCCACGTAAACAAATTATAAAGTTGATTGTTTTTCCATGTGAGACGCCCTATAACCATACTGTAACTTATAGGCCTGCTGCGACGTTCTTCAGGCGTCGGAATGTTATGACATTTGTCACCCCAGACCTGCCGGTCTAGCTGTAGCTAACAGCTTAGGTGCGGGGTTGTCAATCCCGTATAGATCTATACACAATTATCACGTTCTCTTACCGAGACTCTGTTTATAAATTCAGGACTTATAGTAAGTACTTAACTAAGTACTTGTGAAGACACATCTCACAAAATGTATGTATTTAATCAACTTATTTACGTAAAATTTGTATATGAGAAACCATTGTATTTATCCATTATCATATTTCCCTTGATACTATTGTAAAGTATAATAATTATATACTTTTATATAATTATTTGACTTTGTTCAAAATATAATAGTAACCTTTGTATCCCCAAACTATACCTATAATAGTTTATTTTTAGTATTCTGTCATAAAAAGCATATATTTACGAATATATGTGAAATAATTTATTTAGTTGATTATACCATTTATTAACTTCAATAATATTTCATGACTATCAAATAAAGAACGACCAGGTAGAAGATCGGATGGGGAGGCAGGACCCTTTCAGCGTATAAGCCTTTCGGAAATCCAACAACCTAGCCCAAAATGATCGGCCTAGACATCGTCCTCGTAAGTAGATCATTCAATATTATTTTTGGAATTATAATTGACTTATTGTAATAATGGTATTTACAAAATTCGTATTTTGTTTACTACTGTTACAAATGAGTATAAATAATTATTTAATAATATAACTTGTATTCTCCCCCATAAAAACTTGAATAAATGTAAAAAGAGGGGTATGAACTCACATTTGAAGCGTAAATTCGGTTTAGATATAAGAACGATCGTATTTGAGAAGCACTGTGAAATATCACCACAAAACAACAACGTTTTGTGCGGCGAAGTGACGATGCTCTTAGCCAAAAGAAGAACAATTGGAGAAAGAAAGAAGAAGCTAGAAACTCTGGTGAATTTGTGAAGAAAAATGAGAGAAGTTGAGCTTCTATTTATAGTATGTTTATTTTCGTATAGCAGCCCTCAAGATACATTGATTTGATAATTATAGCTTTTAGAATTTGTTTATGACAAAACATACCCTTAAACACTCTTTAAATAGATTTAATAGCTTTTATATAAGATAAATAATTTTTGTTTATAAAAATGTAATCTACAAAAATCGTAGTTTAATAATATCAACTTTTTAACTAAAAATCTCTAACGAATTTTCGAAAGGGTATTAGTTGTAGTTTTAATAAGAGTATAGGGTTTAAATGTAAATATAATTTCTTTTTAAAGAAAAAGAAAATATTAATTATAAAACTGATACACATAATATGAAATTTTGATGTCAGTTTGTTCGTATCGACGATACCGTTTTAGTGGTATATTTTGTGTTTTATAAACTGATATAATATTGTTGGTAAACTTAACAATACGTATTGAATACGTATAAATGAAAATATAAATTCTTTAGGGTAAAATATGTAAAATTGGATAATAATGGAGTGGGACCCGCTATATATATTATAATAATAATAATAATTGATCTTTGAGTCACGGAAGGTTTCGTTTGACTGATTGAATATATATATATATATATATATATATATATATATATATATATATATATATATATATATATATATATATATATATATATATATATAATCAAACGTCGCTTTCAAGTTAAATTATATGTTTTTCTATAATAACTTTATATATATAACATTTGGTAAAAATATGATTACATATTTGGAACCGTCGTAATTTTATCTACGTTTTGATATAAAATTTGTAATATTCCGAAGAGTTTTACATTTTTACCGTTTACTATTCACTATTTGGATACTATTCACTGTCACTATTCACTGTTCACTATTCACGATGTGAAAAAATAATTTTATTTAATTTAAAAAAAATATATTTAACTTAATAGCGTTTGTTCGTATAATTGTTTTGAATTAGCGTACATACTATTATATTATACAACGTAGAGATTATGAAGTTTACATTTCACATATTGATTTAACGTACGTTTTGACTGACTTGAGTGGACTTTTGTTGGCTTAGTTTGACAGTTGTCACATCATCTACCCGTTAGAAGGAATTTCGTCCCGAAATTTAGCACTTTAAGTAGATTCTCAAGGGTTTGAGAAAAGATGTGGGTATTTCCGTTTCATTTGATCCTCACGTTCCCAGGTAAATTCAGGTCCACGCTTGGCATTCCAGCGGACCTTCACTATCGGTATGCGGCTTTGTTTCGTCCTCTTGATTTCTCTGTCCATTATTTCCACAGTTTCTTCAACGAAGTGGAGATTTTCGTTTATTTCAATCTCATCAAGTGGAATGACGAGAGTTTCATCGGACAGACACTTCTTTAGATTAGATACGTGGAAAGTGGGGTGCACGTTGCTGAGTTCCTGTGGTAATTGAAGTTTGTAAGCTACCGGGCCAATCCTGGCAAGGATCTTAAATGGCCCAATGTACCTTGGGTTTAGTTTTCCACGTTTTCCAAAACGTATCATCCCCTTCCATGGTGAGACCTTTAACAACACTCGGTCACCAACATGGAATTCCAAGGGTTTGCGTCGTTTATCTGCATAGTTCTTTTGTCGGTCTCGAGATGCTTTTAGTCGTTCACGAATCTGAACGATTTTCTCTGTCGTTTCTCTTATGATCTCAGGACCGGTGAGAATGTTGTTAGGCGCTTGTCCTCTAGCTAACTGAGTATCACCCACCTCAGCCCATCATAGAGGGGATCTGCACTTGCGTCCATAGAGAGCTTCAAATGGAGCAGCTTTAATGCTCGTGTGATAACTATTGTTGTATGAAAACTCGATGAGCGGTAAGTGGGTGTCCCACACTTAAAACCGTACAACGTCCCCGTTGTACAAAAATTATTTCAAAACAAGGGAGAAAGAGTTACCCCTTTTTGGACGGTAGACTGCTTGGTGCTCAATATCACAGGTATAATTGCGTACAATCGGATCCTTGATTCATATGCTGGAGTTGTAGCGCTACAGTAGGACACGCCGGTGGTCAAGACAAGTGGAGGGGGCACGGTGACCCCACACTTGTCTGAGACAACTCCTTCTCAAATTGGTATATCATGCACAACTTAACAAACAAATTAAAACAAACATGACAAAAATAAAATATGGACAAAATATACAGATAGAAGTGTCATAAGTTTGTACATATATCCCAAAAATAAAAATAAAAAGAGAAAAAGAGAAAAATACATCAGTCACTGCCAGGCGGCCTAGAGGATCCGGCCTCGTGATCGTGGGACCTGGCTGGTAATGGTCGGGGGCGTCTGCCCTGTGTTGCTGCGGTCTGGATAAGTACCTCCCCGATCCACTCGAGCTGGTCCAAGACTCTCGTGAGCTGACCCTCAATCCGCGTGACTCTGGCATCCAACCGGCGGAGGGCTGATGGATCGACCTGCTCCGGCTGCGGCTGTGCCGGCTCTGGTGCTGCTGGCTCTGGTCTCCGGCGTCTCCTGCCGGGCTGGGCGTATGCAGGCTAGGGTGCCTGAGGAGGCTCGATCGGTGCCCGGATGTACTGCCCCGGACGCTGCAGCTCAATGAGACGCATCCTCTCCAAGGTGCGTGTCGTAGTGTGCGATGGAGGCAAAGCGGTCAAGGAAGCTGCCACGGGGGCAGTGAGAATACCAAATGAGCGGGCCAGGCGGGTAATGAAATACCCCCTGGCTAGTGGGCTGCTGGAGGAGGCTCCGGTCGAGTGGGTGGAGAGGGCGATCGCAAGGGCATAGGGGAGATGGAGGAATCGGGACGGGTCGAGGAGGATCCACAAATATGTCATGTCGTCGCCTGACACCTTCTCGCCTCCCTCCCGATGCATGATGGAGGTGGAGACGATCCGGTGCATGAGGCGGTGAAGTGGGTAGCGGAGGTGGCTCTCCCTCGAAGTCCCCGCTTCGTACATTACGTTGGATAATGGTGTCCAAATCTCCATGTTGGGAGCCCGCTCCGGCTCCCCCTGAATGCACGACCCGAAGAACCGGGTGAAGTAACGGTGCTGGAGGTCCTCTGGAGTGTAGATGCCTGTGCGCCTCCCGAAATCCCGGAGGTTGCACTCCCTGTGCACACCTCCCAAGCGAAAACGTACCAGCCTGGAGCGTGGGTCCCCCGCCCGAGGTGCGAACTGGACGGTGGATATGAACTCCAGTAGTAGCACTGTATAGACCACGTCCTCATCCGTGGCCATGATCCTATCCCAACCTCGGCAGGTGAACGATGCCTCCTCGTGGGTCCAGGTGCGATGTAGGAATGGCTCAATCGTGCCCCAGAGCCCAGCGTCTCTCAGAATATCTCGATCAATGACTGTCGCCTCAAGGACCCGGCGACGAGTCAATGCGTCTCTCCGTGAAGTGTACTCCACTGAACTGGCAAGCTCTGCGGGGAACTGGAGGAAGGGGTGGTCCAATCTGAACATCATCTGCAAAAGAAAACGCATAGCATAAAACAAAAATTTTTGCAAAATCAGTCATTTTCTTCCCCACAGCACCGCAGCGCGGCCCAAGAGCAAGGGCGCGGCGCGGCGTGCGGCTGTTTCAAAACCCCGATTTTAACTTGCGATTTAACCTGCTAAAACTCAATCCAATCATACCACAAGGTAGCCTAGATGCCGACTAGCTCGTTTAGGGTATCCATTTGGCAAAACAAACACCCTATGAGCTAGCATTAGCGATTCTAAGTTTTTGAACTTTTTGAAACAAAACACTAAAATTAACTACCTAATCGCTAGTTTAAACAACTAATAGATAGTTAAAAGAGTGTACCTTGGTAGTAGAAACAAAATGAGCAAGAAAAAATTGCAAGAAAATTTCGATCACCAGAGCTCCGAGTCGTGTGAATGGAGTTGTGAGCCGCGGCTCACCGTATAAAAGGGAAAACTGACCGATCGTTTCCAGCGGCGTGCATTTCCCTTTTCCGCGGCGCGCGTGTCACCAAATCAACCCCTGCGCATCGGGTTGAGTTTCGACCCCGCGTCGCGCAATACAAAAATCCGCGACGCGGTCTTCAAAATTTTTTCAAACTTCTCAATTGACCCCACACTTATTTCAAATCACTAGTACCTGCAAAAAGATTGATGTATTTTTTATATTTTATTTTAAGAAATATATCCTAACTTATGACACGATGGGCTGCCTCCCAACAAGCGCTAAGTTTAATGTCTTCAGCCAGACGTTGAATCCTTCTACATCCACGGTGGATCATACGCCTTCTTTCCTTGCTGCTTTTCTGCTTCCACCGTCCTTTCGCTGACCCACTGCCTCTCAAACTTTCCTGGGTCGAATGTGTCACACCCTCAAACCACGATGGCGGAATCGTCTGAGGGTGGAACGAAACGTAGTATCATAACCATTGCATACATTGAAACCTAAGTAAATAAACAACCATCTTACATTGAAATTAGAAAGTTACATTATTCAAACGGTATTGTTTAAACCCGATTACAGTACGATAACGAAATAAATAAAGGAGACATCTTCGCGTCTCATCCCAAAAGGATAGTCGGTCCTGACTAATTGTTACCTGAGAATACAAGTGATTTTTCAAGTGTCAACATTACGTTGGTGAGTTCATAAGATTTTTGTATAAGAAAAATCTTTTTTTTTTGTTTGTAAATGATAGTATTGTAAACCGAGAAAATCCAATATCTTCTCATGAAATGTCTAAGTCCCAAAGACTAAAATGTATAAAGTAATTTGTAGTATAAATCCGTTAAAATATATGATTCCACGTAAACAAATTATAAAGTTGATTGTTTTTCCATGTGAGACGCCCTATAACCATACTGTAACTTATAGGCCTGCTGCGACGTTCTTCAGGCGTCGGAATGTTATGACATTTGTCACCCCAGACCTGCCGGTCTAGCTGTAGCTAACAGCTTAGGTGCGGGGTTGTCAATCCCGTATAGATCTATACACAATTATCACGTTCTCTTACCGAGACTCTGTTTATAAATTCAGGACTTATAGTAAGTACTTAACTAAGTACTTGTGAAGACACATCTCACAAAATGTATGTATTTAATCAACTTATTTACGTAAAATTTGTATATGAGAAACCATTGTATTTATCCATTATCATATTTCCCTTGATACTATTGTAAAGTATAATAATTATATACTTTTATATAATTATTTGACTTTGTTCAAAATATAATAGTAACCTTTGTATCCCCAAACTATACCTATAATAGTTTATTTTTAGTATTCTGTCATAAAAAGCATATATTTACGAATATATGTGAAATAATTTATTTAGTTGATTATACCATTTATTAACTTCAATAATATTTCATGACTATCAAATAAAGAACGACCAGGTAGAAGATCGGATGGGGATGCAGGACCCTTTCAGCGTATAAGCCTTTCGGAAATCCAACAACCTAGCCCAAAATGATCGGCCTAGACATCGTCCTCGTAAGTAGATCATTCAATATTATTTTTGGAATTATAATTGACTTATTGTAATAATGGTATTTACAAAATTCGTATTTTGTTTACTACTGTTACAAATGAGTATAAATAATTATTTAATAATATAACTTGTATTCTCCCCCATAAAAACTTGAATAAATGTAAAAAGAGGGGTATGAACTCATATTTGAAGCGTAAATTCGGTTTAGATATAAGAACGATCGTATTTGAGAAGCACTGTGAAATATCACCACAAAACAACAACGTTTTGTGCGGCGAAGTGACGATGCTCTTAGCCAAAAGAAGAACAATTGGAGAAAGAAAGAAGAAGCTAGAAGCTCTGGTGAATTTGTGAAGAAAAATGAGAGAAATTGAGCTTCTATTTATAGTATGTTTATTTTCGTATAGCAGCCCTCAAGATACATTGATTTGATAATTATAGCTTTTAGAATTTGTTTATGACAAAACATACCCTTAAACACTCTTTAAATAGATTTAATAGCTTTTATATAAGATAAATAATTTTTGTTTATAAAAATGTAATCTACAAAAATCGTAGTTTAATAATATCAACTTTTTAACTAAAAATCTCTAACGAATTTTCGAAAGGGTATTAGTTGTAGTTTTAATAAGAGTATAGGGTTTAAATGTAAATATAATTTCTTTTTAAAGAAAAAGAAAATATTAATTATAAAACTGATACACATAATATGAAATTTTGATGTCAGTTTGTTCGTATCGACGATACCGTTTTAGTGGTATATTTTGTGTTTTATAAACTGATATAATATTGTTGGTAAACTTAACAATACGTATTGAATACGTATAAATGAAAATATAAATTCTTTAGGGTAAAATATGTAAAATTGGATAATAATGGAGTGGGACCCGCTATATATATTATAATAATAATAATAATTGATCTTTGAGTCACGGAAGGTTTCGTTTGACTGATTGAATATATATATATATATATATATATATATATATATATATATATATATATATATATATATATATATATATATATATATATATATATATATATATATATATATATATATATATATATAATCAAACGTCGCTTTCAAGTTAAATTATATGTTTTTCTATAATAACTTTATATATATAACATTTGGTAAAAATATAATTACATATTTGGAACCGTCGTAATTTTATCTACGTTTTGATATAAAATTTGTAATATTCCGAAGAGTTTTACATTTTTACCGTTTACTATTCACTATTTGGATACTATTCACTGTCACTATTCACTGTTCACTATTCACGATGTGAAAAAATAATTTTATTTAATTTAAAAAAAATATATTTAACTTAATAGCGTTTGTTCGTATAATTGTTTTGAATTAGCGTACATACTATTATATTATACAACGTAGAGATTATGAAGTTTACATTTCACATATTGATTTAACGTACGTTTTGACTGACTTGAGTGGACTTTTGTTGGCTTAGTTTGACAGTTGTCACATCATCTACCCGTTAGAAGGAATTTCGTCCCGAAATTTAGCACTTTAAGTAGATTCTCAAGGGTTTGAGAAAAGATGTGGGTATTTCCGTTTCATTTGATCCTCACGTTCCCAGGTAAATTCAGGTCCACGCTTGGCATTCCAGCGGACCTTCACTATCGGTATGCGGCTTTGTTTCGTCCTCTTGATTTCTCTGTCCATTATTTCCACAGTTTCTTCAACGAAGTGGAGATTTTCGTTTATTTCAATCTCATCAAGTGGAATGACGAGAGTTTCATCGGACAGACACTTCTTTAGATTAGATACGTGGAAAGTGGGGTGCACGTTGCTGAGTTCCTGTGGTAATTGAAGTTTGTAAGCTACCGGGCCAATCCTGGCAAGGATCTTAAATGGCCCAATGTACCTTGGGTTTAGTTTTCCACGTTTTCCAAAACGTATCATCCCCTTCCATGGTGAGACCTTTAACAACACTCGGTCACCAACATGGAATTCCAAGGGTTTGCGTCGTTTATCTGCATAGTTCTTTTGTCGGTCTCGAGATGCTTTTAGTCGTTCACGAATCTGAACGATTTTCTCTGTCGTTTCTCGTATGATCTCAGGACCGGTGAGAATGTTGTTAGGCGCTTGTCCTCTAGCTAACTGAGTATCACCCACCTCAGCCCATCATAGAGGGGATCTGCACTTGCGTCCATAGAGAGCTTCAAATGGAGCAGCTTTAATGCTCGTGTGATAACTATTGTTGTATGAAAACTCGATGAGCGGTAAGTGGGTGTCCCATGCTTTACCGAAGTCTATCACACAAGCTCTCAACATGTCTTCCAGCGTCTGGATGGTTCTTTCACTTTGCCCGTCAATCTGTGGATGGTGTGACAACCGTCAAATTCGGTCAACGAAAGTCAACCGAGTCAACTATAGTCAAAGTCAAACCTTATGGTCGATATTTAAAGTCAACACTATTCTAGTGGGTCCCCAAAAGCTATCAGTACAATTTATACGCTTATCAGACAATTTTCAGAAAAATCCAAATAGTGTCCAATATTGACAGCGAATAAGAAATCCGGAAAATCATTCGAGTATTATTTGAGCATAAATAATACTTAAAAAGCGATGTAGTCGTTAATACGAACGCGTGGATATCTAGATCATCCAAATCGGAGTTCGTATGCAAAATATACAATTTTCAGTTTCGGATTCTGCGTCAAATCAATTTCGGACACAATTTTATACCTTCATTTAATCATATCGGGAGTTTCGTAACTCCAAACGAGGTGATTTTTGGACTCGTTAGATTCCCTTTATCGGGAAGATTTCATAAACGAGAAATTATTTTCATGATACTCGCATTTTGTACGCTCAAAATACCGTGAAGACTATAACCGAAAACGTTAAGCAACGATAGCCAACGCTGGGGAATTTCTCGTGAGGATCTCAATAAAAAAACTAGTTTTCATTCATATGGTTTCTCAAAAATCAATTATTCAGCAAAATATTAACCAGTTCTCTCTCAAACCGCCGCCGTACCGACACCGCCGACCGCCGCCGGAAAAATGAAAAGTCTCCAAATCGAAATCCGAGAACACCATCGCGTTCATCTCGTCCTCGTGATCAACCCTCAGCAATTTGTTTTTCCAAAATGTCGCCGGAAAACACTACCACCGCCAAAACAGCCGCCACAGTAAGTTTACGCACCACACTCTCTTGATCTGCGAATTTTTCTGAAATTAATGCTTGAGTTTTGTTCTCCTCGTGATTTCGAACACATAGGAAAAAACCTCACCTGATTTGGTGGTCGGAATCAACGGGAAATTGGATTTGAAGTTCTGGATTTCGTCACGCGCACCAGGTGCTCGACGATATGCCTCGTCGAGCCGCGCCTGGAATCTCACCGGTGAAAAGTGAGTCGTTGCCGAGGAAGGGGCGTGCCGCGTCCGAGATCGTGTCCGAGTCGGTGTCCGAGGAACACCTGGTCGTCGCCGATGCCCACCACCTGTTCGACGAAATGCGCCAATGAGTTTCACCGATGAAACTCGAGCCGGTGTCCGAGCCAACTTTAGCCGATGTCCGGGTACTATTCACAGTTACCATCTAGACCCTGAAGTTTGGTCAAATTTACAATTTGACCCCCTGGCCCAAAAATCATTACATTTTCAGTCCTAAAAATATTACACTATGACCCCCTGAACTTTGGTCAAAGTTACATTTTTACCCCCTGGGTAAAATAGTTTTACAATTTTGGTCCTAAACAATTATTTTGCAAATTTGGTCCCTAAACAATTATTTTGCAAATTTAGTCTCTGAACTTTCACCAAAGCCCGATTTCTTCGTATTTTGAGCTGAGGACTTCATTCAGGAACCATTTTCACGTCATACCTTTGTGTAATCACTCCCGAATTTCCCGAGATTCGTCTAGTAACTCGATAAACCTCGTCATTCTTAGGTTTCAAGCCGAAAGCCAATAGGGTATTCTAGTACATCTTCATCAAAGGATCCCTACACCTTCGAGGTGAGTTCATATCCCCATTTTTAACTATTTTAACATTTTTAGGGGAGGAATACAAGTAAACACGATAACTTAAACAACCAATCATGAACACTAGTCTCAAAACAGTTAAACTCATACTCATACTGGTCAGTTACCAGCTTCAGTATTTTTCTCAACTTTATTAAATGTTTTAGCATTTTCAAAGTTTTATTGAACGCTCTAGTATTTTTCAAGACTTATTAAACGTTTTCGTCTTTTCAATGATTTATTAAACAACGTAGTTTCAAAGACTCATCAGATATTTTTCCATTATTTCAAAGTTACCAATTTCCTCGATTTTTCAACAAATATACATTATTTAAATGGTTTCAAGATTCCAAATGTTTATACATGGTTAAATCATTATTTTAGCACTCTTTATTATTTTATACTTAATCATTTATACATTGTTAAATCATTATTTCAACTCTCACAATTATTTTATACACAATTATTTATACATTGTTTAATCAGTATTTTAAACATTTGTAATTATTTTATACACCACATTCTTTTATTTCTCGACATGAAATCTTGACCATTTTGAGACTAGTTGGTTCAATCATGGTTCGTTTACAGTATCGTGAATAGAACGGTGTATTATATTTAATACCCTTCTATATCATTTAAATCATTTAGGGAGTGATCTCCCTACATTATATCTATTTTAAACATTTTTGGAACATCGTGTGTTTCTCATAGATTTCCGAAATCACTTACTCATTTTATCATTATTGATAGACATTGGAAACATTTATACATGATTCAGTATTTGTTTATTTATGCTACATGTATTTGTAGTGCATTATCATTTTAGTCTAAATCTCCATGACTATGCCCGTATTCTTGAGGTACGTTATGGAGAATCATTATTTGGATAATCATCATTTGTTTACGCTACATGTATTTGTAGTGCATTATCATTTTTAGTCTAATCTCCATAACTATGCCTGTATTCTTGAGGTACGTTATGGACAATAATAGCGCTATTGGGTTGACCACCCCGCCTTGGGACGCTAAGGTGATTGATCGCACTTGGTTAAGTGTATATGTTGATTAGATGCTCCATCCTTTATATGTATATGTATATATACGAAAAGGGTGAGGACTATTTGTTATGTTTACCATTTATCAATTATCCAAAAGACTAAAATTTATTCATTTATCTCTATCTCATATAAATCATACTCATATTTCATGTTATCATTCCAACTTGATTTATAATCAATTATTTCAAAATCATCTTATTTAAAATCAGTTATTTCGACATCATTGTTTCACAGACTTCAAAAGCAAATAAACTTCAAAATCAAAATGTTTCAAACTCATGAACTCACCAACTTTATTGTTGACACTCTTTAAAACTACTTGTATTTTCAGGAAATCATTTAGGCCGCTAGCCAGCGGTCTTGAACAAATGGAAGTTTAATACTACGTTTGTTTATTTTCATTTCATGTTGTAATTGGTGAGAATCAATCATTTTGTAAAACTATGTATCAATTCAATATCAATTCTTGTTTGGTTGTTTATATACTGTTCATATATCCATGGTTGTGATACTTCAATCAGTCATCCATCCCCGAACGTTTCCGCCAACGTGGTTTTGGGGTGTGACAGAATGGTATCAGAGCCTAGGTTTATAGAGAACTAAGTATATTCTTCCACGAAGAATTAATACAACTATAAACCGTCAAGGGCTAACACTCTGGTTTAGTAACCATCCAAATACTTTTTGAATACTTAGCGTATTCCTTAAAAAAAAGTATTCATACACATCGGTTATCACAAGTATCACAACGTAATTTGAGTGTTTATACTAAATTGAACTCACGAGTAAACTAAGGATGTACGATGTCAAACCTTTACCAGGAAAAGTCTGATCAGCTTTATCGGTTAAGGATTGACTATCGTAGACCATGGTTTAAGCGTTGAGTGCAATTTAAAACAGTTCCATTTAATAAGTGATTTGAAAGTTTAAACATGTATGGAGATGGAGTAGTCAGCGAATGCAGTCATCCCAGTCTTGTGGCATGCTCTTGTTTATTTGTTGCCTAAAGTCAGGGAATTGTGTCCGAAGGCTTATTTCTTTTCATTTTATGTGCTTAGGTAATATTATTGTCCGTATAGTTTTAGGAAAACGTAGGTGTGTTAGTAGTAGTGATCGACTTCTTCGGAGTACATCGGCTGGTATACGTAGTACTTTTCTCATACACTTGACGAACGACTTGAAAGCTTGGGTATATATAGAGGCGATATAGTCTGAGAATGCAATACTCTAGCCTTTCGGCATGTTCTTGTTTGATTATTGCTTAAAGGCAGGACATTGCACTCGAAAGCCTATCTTGTTTCATACTATGTGTACCTTCGTAATCTGGTCGGTTGTTGAGTTATAAATTATCATACCTCTTCGTCTATTGCGACTATATTATCAGTGCTTTAGGATTACTCGTATAGTGCCTTCGTAATGCCAATGACAATTTCCTTTACCTACCTACCTCCGTGACCTTTTAGGTCAAAGATCATGACGACGCAACAGAGTACGAGGAATAACAACACCGCAGCGCAACCCTCGTCACGTATTCTAATAACGACAGTTTTAAGTGCTCGAAGAGAACCACCCTAGCCACCTCCTGCTCAGATGGATGCTCCTGTTACAGAAGCTCTTGATGAAGCACGAGTGGCAAGCATTGTGACAACAAGGAACCCAATCTGGGAAGCAGTTCCGATACTTCGAACGTCGTTACCTATTGGAGTCATCACTGACCACGTACCTACAAGGATCCCTCTGCCTACAAGCCCATGACATCCCGCGTGGATGGAAGGGTGATCATGATACCTAGTTGGGTTGAAAAGATCAAGACATGCTCAATACGCCGTTCCGAAAGCTATGGTCACCACGAGTTGTGCTAATGCCCTTTGGCCTAACAAATGCTCCTGCAATATTCATGGGCCTCATGAACCGCATGTGCCAATCTTATATGGTTGCACTCATGATATTTTCATCAACAACATTCTGATTTAGTCACGAAGCAAAAATGGAGTATGGCCAATACTTGCGAGTGATCATGGAGCTATCGAGAAACGAGAAGGCAATTCGACTGAACCTGACCGACGACACTATCATAATTCATGGCAAAAAGCAAAGCAAGAAACCGCAAAGTGTCTCAGGTATTAAGGCTCAGAAATAATTATCCAAGAACTACTGCGCCCTCTTAGCGCACGTAGTTGACAAGATTTTTCTCCGTATAATTCAATTGATGCACCAGTATTCCATTAGACAGATGTTCGATCTGTAAGCCCAAAACAATACTCGATTTTTCCAAGATCTTTCATTTCAATTTTTTTTCTCCAAAAGCTCAATCATTTCAAGGATTCTTTATTTGTTCCAATGATGTTCAGATCATCAACATATACAGCTATGATCACAGATTCCGATATTGTTTTATTTATAAGTACACATGAACAATTAATATCATTTTTATAACCGTTGGTTATCAAATAATCGCTTCGACGATTATATCACATACATTCAGATTGTTTTAACGCATACAAAGACCTTTGTAGTCTGACAGAATACATTTCTTTCAACCTTTTACTTAATGCTTCGAGCATTCAAAATCCTTTGGGGATCTTCACCTAAATATCGGAATCAAGTGATCCATATAAGTGAGCTGTAACGACATCCATAACTGGAGAATATGTTATCTCATGATTAATTCCAGGTCTTTGGGCAAAACCTGGAGTCACAAACCTTGCTTTGTATCTTACAAATCATCTTTCATAGTTTCTTTCCATTTATCCAAATCATGTCTTCTTTGACAATCAATGACACCCTGTAGTCCATGATCATCATTTATGGTATCACATACAACCGCATACGAAAACATTTCATTTTATTTTATCTCCATTATTCAGTTTCATTTTGGGTACATATTATTTGGTATGACCATAACTGATTGCCATCTCTTCATTGATATCATTTATTTCCACTTCAAGAGAACTATTGACATTTTGTATTTCTCAGAAAACATTATCTTCATGATCAAGTGCATTTCTACTTCATTTTCTTTTGAGGATTCTTATCCTTAGAACTCCATGATATTTCATGTCATTTCATAAGTCGTTAGCAAAGATCTTGATAAGTTCAACATCGTTGAACTCCATGTAGTCTCGCTCTATGTTGTTGGACTCAACGTTTTCTACAAAGTTGACTTTTTTTCCCTTTACATTGAGGGAATCCAGGTAGACTCTGTAAAAATGTGCTAGTAGTCGAACACGAAAGCAGAGATTAGCACATTCATGGGTAAGTTTATGACTTGCGCCAAGGGTGAAGGTAGAATACCAAAACCCATCAAGTCTAATTCAACAACCAGAAATACCATAATGGAAGTGGAAACAGATTTCCATGGACTTCATAACCAGATTACCCAAGACGAGTGGTAGCTATAGCGCCATTTGGGGTAATTGTGAATCATTTGACAAAGTCCTCACACTTCCTGACGATCAAAGAGACAGATAAAAAGAGATTGTTCAATTTCACGGTGTGCCAATATCCATTATTTCTGATGGAGACGTCAGATTCACATTACAATTTTGACAATCGTTGCAAAGGTTCTTGGAAACCCGTCTGGAATTAAGTGCATCTTAACTTCCACAGACAGACGGGCATAGTGTAAGAACAATACAAACCCTAGAGGTCATGTTGCGCACTTGGGTGAATGAATTTGGCAGAGCGTGAGTTATCCACTTGCCACTCATCGAATTCTCATACAACAACAGTTATCATGCGAACATAAAGGCTGCCCTGTTCGAGGCCCTTTTTGGACGCAAGCCATTAGAATGCCAGGTTAGAGATCGAGTCGTGCTGAAAGTCTCACCTTGGAAAGAATTGATATGCTCTGGTAAACGAGGAAAGTTTAATCCCCGTTACATAGGACCATTTGAGATCCTAACAAGGATAGGTCTTATGGCTTACCGGCTATGTTTTCCGCAAGAGCTCGATTACGTTATCCCACCTTTCAAATTCTAAACTTGAAGAAGTCTTTATTTGACAAGACCCTCGGTATTTCCGTTTGGATAAGATTGAACTCAACAGGAGTCTTAAATTCTTTGAGATGTCAGTTGAGATCATCGACCGAGAAGTCAAGAACACAAATCAAAGCCGCATTCCTATAGTAAAGGTGCATTGGGAAGCCAAACGTAGACCGTAAATTACTTGGAAACGCGAGAATCAGACGAAACAGAAATGTCCACATCTCTTTCCCTAAGTCCCAAGTATGAGATACTTTGAAACAATTTCGGGACGAAATTCCTTTTAAGGGGGAGATGATGTGACAACCGTCAAATTCGGTCAACGAAAGTCAACCGAGTCAACTATAGTCAAAGTCAAACCTTATGGTCGATATTTAAAGTCAACACTATTCTAGTGGGTCCCCAAAAGCTATCAGTACAATTTATACGCTTATCAGACAATTTTCAGAAAAATCCAAATAGTGTCCAATATTGACAGCGAATAAGAAATCCGGAAAATCATTCGAGTATTATTTGAGCATAAATAATACTTAAAAAGCGATGTAGTCGTTAATACGAACGCGTGGATATCTAGATCATCCAAATCGGAGTTCGTATGCAAAATATACAATTTTCAGTTTCGGATTCTGCGTCAAATCAATTTCGGACACAATTTTATACCTTCATTTAATCATATCGGGAGTTTCGTAACTCCAAACGAGGTGATTTTTGGACTCGTTAGATTCCCTTTATCGGGAAGATTTCATAAACGAGAAATTATTTTCATGATACTCGCATTTTGTACGCTCAAAATACCGTGAAGACTATAACCGAAAACGTTAAGCAACGATAGCCAACGCTGGGGAATTTCTCGTGAGGATCTCAATAAAAAAACTAGTTTTCATTCATATGGTTTCTCAAAAATCAATTATTCAGCAAAATATTAACCAGTTCTCTCTCAAACCGCCGCCGTACCGACACCGCCGACCGCCGCCGGAAAAATGAAAAGTCTCCAAATCGAAATCCGAGAACACCATCGCGTTCATCTCGTCCTCGTGATCAACCCTCAGCAATTTGTTTTTCCAAAATGTCGCCGGAAAACACTACCACCGCCAAAACAGCCGCCACAGTAAGTTTACGCACCACACTCTCTTGATCTGCGAATTTTTCTGAAATTAATGCTTGAGTTTTGTTCTCCTCGTGATTTCGAACACATAGGAAAAAACCTCACCTGATTTGGTGGTCGGAATCAACGGGAAATTGGATTTGAAGTTCTGGATTTCGTCACGCGCACCAGGTGCTCGACGATATGCCTCGTCGAGCCGCGCCTGGAATCTCACCGGTGAAAAGTGAGTCGTTGCCGAGGAAGGGGCGTGCCGCGTCCGAGATCGTGTCCGAGTCGGTGTCCGAGGAACACCTGGTCGTCGCCGATGCCCACCACCTGTTCGACGAAATGCGCCAATGAGTTTCACCGATGAAACTCGAGCCGGTGTCCGAGCCAACTTTAGCCGATGTCCGGGTACTATTCACAGTTACCATCTAGACCCTGAAGTTTGGTCAAATTTACAATTTGACCCCCTGGCCCAAAAATCATTACATTTTCAGTCCTAAAAATATTACACTATGACCCCCTGAACTTTGGTCAAAGTTACATTTTTACCCCCTGGGTAAAATAGTTTTACAATTTTGGTCCTAAACAATTATTTTGCAAATTTGGTCCCTAAACAATTATTTTGCAAATTTAGTCTCTGAACTTTCACCAAAGCCCGATTTCTTCGTATTTTGAGCTGAGGACTTCATTCAGGAACCATTTTCACGTCATACCTTTGTGTAATCACTCCCGAATTTCCCGAGATTCGTCTAGTAACTCGATAAACCTCGTCATTCTTAGGTTTCAAGCCGAAAGCCAATAGGGTATTCTAGTACATCTTCATCAAAGGATCCCTACACCTTCGAGGTGAGTTCATATCCCCATTTTTAACTATTTTAACATTTTTAGGGGAGGAATACAAGTAAACACGATAACTTAAACAACCAATCATGAACACTAGTCTCAAAACAGTTAAACTCATACTCATACTGGTCAGTTACCAGCTTCAGTATTTTTCTCAACTTTATTAAATGTTTTAGCATTTTCAAAGTTTTATTGAACGCTCTAGTATTTTTCAAGACTTATTAAACGTTTTCGTCTTTTCAATGATTTATTAAACAACGTAGTTTCAAAGACTCATCAGATATTTTTCCATTATTTCAAAGTTACCAATTTCCTCGATTTTTCAACAAATATACATTATTTAAATGGTTTCAAGATTCCAAATGTTTATACATGGTTAAATCATTATTTTAGCACTCTTTATTATTTTATACTTAATCATTTATACATTGTTAAATCATTATTTCAACTCTCACAATTATTTTATACACAATTATTTATACATTGTTTAATCAGTATTTTAAACATTTGTAATTATTTTATACACCACATTCTTTTATTTCTCGACATGAAATCTTGACCATTTTGAGACTAGTTGGTTCAATCATGGTTCGTTTACAGTATCGTGAATAGAACGGTGTATTATATTTAATACCCTTCTATATCATTTAAATCATTTAGGGAGTGATCTCCCTACATTATATCTATTTTAAACATTTTTGGAACATCGTGTGTTTCTCATAGATTTCCGAAATCACTTACTCATTTTATCATTATTGATAGACATTGGAAACATTTATACATGATTCAGTATTTGTTTATTTATGCTACATGTATTTGTAGTGCATTATCATTTTAGTCTAAATCTCCATGACTATGCCCGTATTCTTGAGGTACGTTATGGAGAATCATTATTTGGATAATCATCATTTGTTTACGCTACATGTATTTGTAGTGCATTATCATTTTTAGTCTAATCTCCATAACTATGCCTGTATTCTTGAGGTACGTTATGGACAATAATAGCGCTATTGGGTTGACCACCCCGCCTTGGGACGCTAAGGTGATTGATCGCACTTGGTTAAGTGTATATGTTGATTAGATGCTCCATCCTTTATATGTATATGTATATATACGAAAAGGGTGAGGACTATTTGTTATGTTTACCATTTATCAATTATCCAAAAGACTAAAATTTATTCATTTATCTCTATCTCATATAAATCATACTCATATTTCATGTTATCATTCCAACTTGATTTATAATCAATTATTTCAAAATCATCTTATTTAAAATCAGTTATTTCGACATCATTGTTTCACAGACTTCAAAAGCAAATAAACTTCAAAATCAAAATGTTTCAAACTCATGAACTCACCAACTTTATTGTTGACACTCTTTAAAACTACTTGTATTTTCAGGAAATCATTTAGGCCGCTAGCCAGCGGTCTTGAACAAATGGAAGTTTAATACTACGTTTGTTTATTTTCATTTCATGTTGTAATTGGTGAGAATCAATCATTTTGTAAAACTATGTATCAATTCAATATCAATTCTTGTTTGGTTGTTTATATACTGTTCATATATCCATGGTTGTGATACTTCAATCAGTCATCCATCCCCGAACGTTTCCGCCAACGTGGTTTTGGGGTGTGACAGATGGTAAGCTGTGCTCATATCAAGTCTGGTTCCCATAGCCTTTTGTAATGATTGCCAAAAGTTTGAAGTGAATCGGCTGTCTCTATCCGAGATGATTGATTTTGGCACACCGTGCAATTTTACAATTTCTTTGAGGTAGAGCCTCGCCAGCTTATCCGTCCTATCAGCCTCCTTGATTGGCAGGAAGTGAGCGGATTTGGTTAACCTATCGACGATTACCCATATAGTGTCTAACCCACCGGTTGTCTTTGGTAATTTGGTTATGAAGTCCATTGTTATCCGCTCCCACTTCCACTCGGGTATTTTTGGTTGTTGTAGTAAACCTGAGGGCTTTTGATACTCTACTTTAACTATGGCGCAAGTCAGACACTTGCCCACGTAAGTAGCAATTTCTGCCTTCATGTTTGGCCACCAATATAGCCTTTTGAGGTCTAGATACATCTTGTCGGACCCGGGATGAACTGAGTATCTAGTTTTGTGAGCCTCATTCATGATAATGTCTCTGTATCCGCCGAATCTCGGGGTCCAAATTCGGTTCATGAGGTAACGAGCTCCGTCATCCTTAACTTCAAGGTTTTTATCCATCCCTCGCAAGGCTTCATTTGCGACATTCTCGGGTTTTAAGGCTTCTAGCTGTGCTTCTTTGATCTGAGTGGACAAATGGGAATGGATCGTTATTGTTAATGACTTCACTCGGTGACGTGAGTACTCCTTTCGACTGAGGGCATCTGCCACTACGTTGGCCTTTCCTGGGTGATAACGAATTTCACATTCATAATCACTTAGTAGTTCTACCCATCGTCGTTGCCTCATGTTGAGCTATTTTTGGTGGAGGATATGCTGGAGACTCTTATGGTCAGTGAAGATCGTACACTTAGTACCGTATAGGTAGTGTCTCCAGATCTTTAATGCAAACACTACTGCCCCCAACTCAAGGTCATGCGTGGTGTAGTTGACCTCGTGGGTTTTAAGTTGTCTCGAAGCATAGGAAATGACTTTTCCTCTTTGCATGAGCACGCAACCCAGACCCTGATTTGATGCATCGCAGTAAACCACAAAGTCTTCTATTCCTTCTGGAAGGGACAGAATAGGAGCGCTGCATAATGCTTTCTTTAGAGTCTGGAAGGCGACGTCTTGTTTATCCTCCCAGTTGAAGGTTACTCCTTTCTGTGTCAGGACAGTAAGTGGCTTTGCGATTTTTGAAAAGTTACGTATGAATCTTCGATAATAGCCAGCGAGACCCAAAAACTGGCGAATTTCTGTCGGTGTTCTCGGTGCTTCCCAGTTTTCAATGGCTTTGATTTTGGAGGGATCCACATGTATCCCTTTCTCGCTGACTACGTGTCCTAGAAAACCCACCTTTCGAATCCAAAATTCACATTTTGAGAATTTTGCATACAACTTTTCTGTTCTTAATGTCTCTAAAACTTGTCGCAGATGTTGACTATGTTCCTCCTTACTTCGTGAATAAATTAGTATGTCATCGATGAAAACTATCACGAATTTACCTAAGTAAGGTCGGCATACGCGATTCATTAGGTCCATGAACACTGCAGGTGCGTTAGTCAATCCAAATGGCATCACAACGAACTCGTAATGACCGTAACGAGTCCTAAATGCTGTCTTAGGAACATCTTCCTCCTGAACTCTGAGCTGATGGTACCCCGACCTTAGATCAATTTTGGAGAAGTAACTCGATCCTTGGAGTTGGTCAAATAGGTCGTCAATTCGGGGTAACGGATATCGGTTCTTGATAGTGAGCTTATTTAATTCCCGATAATCAATGCACATACGGAATGATCCATCCTTCTTCTTCACGAACAAGACCGGTGCTCCCCAAGGTGAGAAACTCGGTCTAATGAACCCTTTACTTAGTAGTTCATTCAGTTGACTAGCTAATTCCTGCATTTCTGACGGGGCTAACCGATATGGCGCTTTTGCTACAGGGGTGGCTCCAGGAATCAAATCGATTCTGAATTCGACTTGTCGTACGGGCGGCACACCTGGGAGGTCTTCTGGGAATACGTCGGAAAAGTCGCAGACTTCAGGAATCTCTTTGATGCTCTTTACTTCTTTCTTCTCGTCAACAACGTGGGCTAGGAAGGCATGATATCTTTTCTGTAGGTATTTTCGGGCTTTGATGCAAGACACGATTCGGAGGTTGGTACTGGGTTTGTCGCCGTAGACGACAAGGGTGTTGCCATTCGGTAGATGAAGTCTGAGTCCCCGTTCGTAGCACATGATGTCAGCATGGTGAGGAATTAGCCGATCCATACCAACAATCACGTCAAAGCTTCTTATTCTAACAGGCATTAAGTTGATTTGGAAGGAGTGATTGTTCAGGGTAAGTGTACAACCTATGTATATATTGTTGGTGTTTTCTGTTTTGCCATTTGCCATTTCTACCGTAAACGTTTCATTGAGTGGTTTAGATTTTTGTTTTAGTAGGTATTTGAACTTATGACTTACGAAACTCCTCTCCGCACCGCTATCGAATAGTACACAGGCATATGAATTATTGACGAGGAACGTACCGGTAACCACGGTGGGATCCTCCACTGCTTCTGTGCGTCCCGTGGTTAGGACCCTTCCATTTCTCCCAACAGTCTTTGTTTTCGGGCAATCCCGCTTGAAATGTCCTGTTTCTCCACAACCGTAACAAGCTTGAGTCACCCCAACATTAGAGGCTTGGGGTGTTTGTGGAGCTGGTGCCTTGCAGAAGCGAGTGTCATGGTGCCTTGGCGAACTCCATGGTCGATTAGTCGTTGAGCCAGTCGTTTAGCAATGTCGTACGTGGCTGGGCTTGCTGATTCCACATTTCCTTGAATTAGAGGGGATAGCCCCCAGATATAACGCTCAACCTTCACGGATTCTGGTGTGACCATTGAGGGGCAAAGGGTTGCCAGGTCGTTGAACCTGTTGGTGTAAATGGTTATATCTGCACCCTTCATTGTAAGGTTCCACAATTCTTGTTCTAGTTTCTGAACCTCTCCTCTGGGACAATACTCTTTCATCAACATGGTCTTTAGTTCTCCCCAACTCATTGAGTTGGCTACAGGGAGTGTCAGGCTCTTAACATTACCCTTCCACCAAGACATGGCCGTATCAGCAAAAGTACAAGTGGAGTATTTGACTTTGTATTCCTCGGGACAAGCAGAAATGTCAAAGATCGACTCAGTTTTCTCGATCCACCTTGTAAGAACGATAACACCTCCAGTCCCATGAAAAGTCACCGGTTTGCAATTCGCGAAGTCTTTGTATGTACATACTCGCGGGTGGCTTGGTGTTTCTCCATTTGTGGAATCGTTAGTGGCGTTCTTACTTCCGCTTCCATTTGTTCCATTTGAATTTATCTGGGCAATTGCAGCTGTCACAGCGGCGGTTACGGCGGCTTGGAAGGTAGCAGTATCCATCATTGGTATCTCTGGTATTTCTGCGGTCTCGGCGGCGTGGGGGGTATCAGCATCCATCTATTACACGTTTATTATTATTATTAATTTTTTTTATAAGCATATTTCCAGTATCATGTATTCATATCAAACACTTGTATACTACTTTATAAATATGTCATCATATTAATAATACTTTGTAGCATTACACGATTTGAGAAGGAAATTTATTTTTTTGACATTCGTAGAGGTCTTCAGTACATAACAACAAACGAGTGGCATAACGACCCCCAAAGAGTGCAATTACTTAATTGTAGGGTCGCGCCTACCTACAATAATGAGTAGTGCATAGAGTTTACCCATAAGTTTATAATATATATCCAAATTGAGTAAACATTTCTCATAGCGAGCCAAATCCTCATGCTTCCCGGAGCGCAGCTACCTGTGCCCTCAACTCTGCAGCCTCCCGTATGGCCTCCTCGGCCCTCTGCTCCATGTCTCTTATCCTCTGTTCGGCATCCTACAATCGCTCGAAGGTCTCCCTGAACATCTCCATGGCAGTCCTTCTGTCTTCCTCGAGCGAGTCAACCCTCATTGAGGTACCGTCATGAGCCTCATCGAGGCGTCGGATGCGAGCGGTGGTGATCTCAGTAGTGGCTCCCACATCATAAATTTGACTAGTGATCGCCCTAGTTTGTTCGTCCAAGCGGTTGATACGACTAATCGTGACAGGTAAGGCTCTATCAGCCGGGCCTCCCTCGCTGAGGTCAAAATAAAGATGGCTCTTGCCGTAAGGAGGGCGTTGTTGCTGTTCACGACTCCATCGGTGTAGGTGTTCTGCCCAAACAGGTGTCGGGTCCTGATGAGGTTCATTTATTATTAGAGGGCGATGGATGGGAAGTACTCTCTTTCGAGGAGTACGTCTCCACAATGGGCCACCGGGGTGGCGGTATACTTCAAAAGTCGCCGCTGGCGCTGGTGCATGCATGTCGCGGACTGGATAGGGTGGGTTGATGACCTCGGGCTCGTCATCAGAATCTTCTTCCTCTGAAGCTTCCTCTGGAATCTCCTCTGGAATCTCTTCTGGTTCTTCCTCCGACTCCTCATCGAGCCATCCTCCGTTTCCCTCCCCAGGAAAATAAGGGTCTCCTGGCAAATGAAATCCTGCCATGATGTCTGTGCAAGAATGGGGTATGAGGGGTCTGTAAAGTGTCTAGGTGTAGAAATACTCCTATAGTAGTTAAGAGTTTCTTTGTATAGGGTTCTTGGTAAGTTTTAGACTTGTTGTTCACTACGACTATCCCTAAGTAGATGTTAGCCACACCATGGACCAATATAGTTGATCAGGCTCTATCTATCCTAGGTATGATTACATAACTACTTAGGCCTACTCGTGGCGTTCAACTCATCTTATTAATCTTGTATTGTTCTGGTTATGACACTGTTGTAGTATGTATGTACTTGTACTTATACTTTATAAAATATCATTGTATTTTGAAAGTATATTTTGTACAGAATGTTTTTAGAGAGTTTTAGTCCCATTGTATTTATAGTTGTATATCTTTAATGGATTGATATACTTAGTTCACTATAAACAATGCTCTGATACCAATCTGTCACACCCTCAAACCACGATGGCGGAATCGTCTGAGGGTGGAACGAAACGTAGTATCATAACCATTGCATACATTGAAACATAAGTAAATAAACAACCATCTTACATTGAAATTAGAAAGTTACATTATTCAAACGGTATTGTTTAAACCCGATTACAGTACGATAACGAAATAAATAAAGGAGACATCTTCGCGTCTCATCCCAAAAGGATAGTCGGTCCTGACTAATTGTTACCTGAGAATACAAGTGATTTTTCAAGTGTCAACATTACGTTGGTGAGTTCATAAGATTTTTGTATAAGAAAAATCCTTTTTTTTTGTTTGTAAATGATAGTATTGTAAACCGAGAAAATCCAATATCTTCTCATGAAATGTCTAAGTCCCAAAGACTAAAATGTATAAAGTAATTTGTAGTATAAATCCGTTAAAATATATGATTCCACGTAAACAAATTATAAAGTTGATTGTTTTTCCATGTGAGACGCCCTATAACCATACTGTAACTTATAGGCCTGCTGCGACGTTCTTCAGGCGTCGGAATGTTATGACATTTGTCACCCCAGACCTGCCGGTCTAGCTGTAGCTAACAGCTTAGGTGCGGGGTTGTCAATCCCGTATAGATCTATACACAATTATCACGTTCTCTTACCGAGACTCTGTTTATAAATTCAGGACTTATAGTAAGTACTTAACTAAGTACTTGTGAAGACACATCTCACAAAATGTATGTATTTAATCAACTTATTTACGTAAAATTTGTATATGAGAAACCATTGTATTTATCCATTATCATATTTCCCTTGATACTATTGTAAAGTATAATAATTATATACTTTTATATAATTATTTGACTTTGTTCAAAATATAATAGTAACCTTTGTATCCCCAAACTATACCTATAATAGTTTATTTTTAGTATTCTGTCATAAAAAGCATATATTTACGAATATATGTGAAATAATTTATTTAGTTGATTATACCATTTATTAACTTCAATAATATTTCATGACTATCAAATAAAGAACGACCAGGTAGAAGATCGGATGGGGAGGCAGGACCCTTTCAGCGTATAAGCCTTTCGGAAATCCAACAACCTAGCCCAAAATGATCGGCCTAGACATCGTCCTCGTAAGTAGATCATTCAATATTATTTTTAGAATTATAATTGACTTATTGTAATAATGGTATTTACAAAATTCGTATTTTGTTTACTACTGTTACAAATGAGTATAAATAATTATTTAATAATATAACTTGTATTCTCCCCAATAAAAACTTGAATAAATGTAAAAAGAGGGGTATGAACTCACCTTTGAAGCGTAAATTCGGTTTAGATATAAGAACGATCGTATTTGAGAAGCACTCTGAAATATCACCACAAAACAACAACGTTTTGTGCGGCGAAGTGACGATGCTCTTAGCCAAAAGAAGAACAATTGGAGAAAGAAAGAAGAAGCTAGAAGCTCTGGTGAATTTGTGAAGAAAAATGAGAGAAGTTGAGCTTCTATTTATAGTATGTTTATTTTCGTATAGCAGCCCTCAAGATACATTGATTTGATAATTATAGCTTTTAGAATTTGTTTATGACAAAACATACCCTTAAACACTCTTTAAATAGATTTAATAGCTTTTATATAAGATAAATAATTTTTGTTTATAAAAATGTAATCTACAAAAATCGTAGTTTAATAATATCAACTTTTTAACTAAAAATCTCTAACGAATTTTCGAAAGGGTATTAGTTGTAGTTTTAATAAGAGTATAGGGTTTAAATGTAAATATAATTTCTTTTTAAAGAAAAAGAAAATATTAATTATAAAACTGATACACATAATATGAAATTTTGATGTCAGTTTGTTCGTATCGACGATACCGTTTTAGTGGTATATTTTGTGTTTTATAAACTGATATAATATTGTTGGTAAACTTAACAATACGTATTGAATACGTATAAATGAAAATATAAATTCTTTAGGGTAAAATATGTAAAATTGGATAATAATGGAGTGGGACCCGCTATATATATTATAATAATAATAATAATTGATCTTTGAGTCACGGAAGGTTTCGTTTGACTGATTGAATATATATATATATATATATATATATATATATATATATATATATATATATATATATATATATATATATATATATATATAATCAAACGTCGCTTTCAAGTTAAATTATATGTTTTTCTATAATAACTTTATATATATAACATTTGGTAAAAATATGATTACATATTTGGAACCGTCGTAATTTTATCTACGTTTTGATATAAAATTTGTAATATTCCGAAGAGTTTTACATTTTTACCGTTTACTATTCACTATTTGGATATTATTCACTGTCACTATTCACTGTTCACTATTCACGATGTGAAAAAATAATTTTATTTAATTTAAAAAAAATATATTTAACTTAATAGCGTTTGTTCGTATAATTGTTTTGAATTAGCGTACATACTATTATATTATACAACGTAGAGATTATGAAGTTTACATTTCACATATTGATTTAACGTACGTTTTGACTGACTTGAGTGGACTTTTGTTGGCTTAGTTTGACAGTTGTCACAGAATGGCTTGTTGGTTCTCTTGTTGCTGCCCAGTTGCTGCTTTCTGCTTAATTCCCGTGAGTGCTTAGAGGTAGCTTTGAACCTCCAAGCTCGATCCTTTCTTCTGCACCTCTTCAAAGTCAAGGGCTTGACAAGAAGCGCGCCTAGCACTGCTCCCAGTAGTTGTTTTGTAAATTTCATTTTGCCAGTGTACCACGTGCCATCTTCAGTTTGCAATTTTTGCTTGCAATGCCAGTAAAGATTTTCCAATCGAATGGGATCGGAAGGCAACATATCAGGATGCTTCCATATGTCCTCATCGATAGTATTGATTACATCTAATTTTCCATTCATGAATGGATCATGAGTGGTGATAAAATCATGTTTTTTATTTTCAAATATTAACTTGTCAGCATCAACTTCTTGGTCATCGTCCAACGGGTGGATCGGAACCAAGAGTGAGTGACTTATTTGATCTGATGGTGGTATAAAGTCGCCCATCACCAGATCCTTGCTTTCAAATTTCTCAAAATTTTTAAAAATCATAGGTTCGGGGGTAGTATTGTCATCTACACCCCCTTCCCTAAAAACATTGGCAATTTCAAAAATTTCAGGAATCGTTGAGCTGGAATCTGTATTGTCACTTACAGCCCCCTCCACAACATCCTCATTAACCAAATTTTCTGGTGGTGGTATGGATTCACTCATCACCAGATCAACATTTTCAAAAACATCAAAAGCTGTTGAGTCAGAGGTAGCATTGTCACCTACAACCTCTTCCTCAACAACATTTTCGACCATCTCAATGGTCTCTTGATTTTCCCAAGGTGTATGCCCTTCCATCACATATTCAGGTGATGCAAGTTCACACACATTATCATTGGTATAAAAATCACTCACCTCCGGTTCTGGCGAAGGTGGTGAACATTTCCAACTTTCCTCTAACTTATCTAAAGAAGCTTGCAACTTTAAAAGAGCATCAGCCTGATCCTTCTGTTCTTGGTGAGTGTTATACCAAAGTACCCAAAGTTGGGCCCAAGTTACAGAATTTTGAGGTTGAGATGACTCCTCGGTCCGCCATCTATTGTCATCGGGTGATCCATTGTAGCAATCATCCTCGTAATAGGTGTCGGCCGAATTTTCATAATCTTCACAATACTGATCCGGGTACATGTAATCACCCATTATAAGGATGTACACATACCAAAAATCAGCAAACTAAAATCAAACATCAAAAATCAGAAACTAAGTCCTACAAATCACCTAATCTAAGCGCACAGCTCCCCGGCAACGGCGCCAAAATTTGACGTGCACGCAGAGGTCGTCATGCGGTAAAAAATAAGAGATAACCTAACATTCACTAGTATAGTGGAGTCAGGGTCGATCCACAGGAGCTTCGTGGTTAGACTAGATGAGAGATTACCAACTAATAGTGTCACAGCTATAGTCGGAGGAACTAATTTCTCTCTTACTACTCAATATCAAACAAGCAATGCTCAAATACTCAAGCCAAGCTTAGCTAAGCTCAAATGTCCTAGTTACTTTCTGAAATTAGAAGTACATCTCTGAATCAGAAGCAATTGAAGGCATCCAAACTAGCAAAACCAAGCAAAGCATAAACTAGCTAATAACTAATAGTTCTATGGAACACTTAATAGCCAAGGTTTAATGCCTAACCTAACCGAGTTAGCTACTGTTTTCAGCAAAGGGAAACAGTCCCAACCAAGTCACAAACAAAATCCACACACAAACCAACAATCAAAACGCCAACAAGCATCTGAAATACCGAAAAACCAATGTTAACATTAACCGAATGATTTTTATTTATCAAAACCAATATCCAAACATCAATTCAGTAACCAAATACTACTAAAAACAGAACCCTAAGCTTGAGATAAATGGTTGTCACACCCAAAGATTCAACCCAAAGCTTACAAATGTTTAACTAAAATGAAATAAAATCTAAAACATGAAAATACCAAATGATAGCTTCTGAAATGAAATCCTCGAGTCAGAGAGCTTCTAGGTCGATGTTTACACCCGGTCTTTTCTCTGGTTTTCGGCTGGAAATGCCTCTAATTATAGTTGCAAATTTCCCGTGACCGCGCCGCGCAGAAGTGAAATCCGCGGTGCGCGTACTTATCCGTTCCCCGTTTTTTCGTCATTTAAATGTGTTCCACCGCCTTAAGCCCGCGTCGCGCAGAAGAGAAATCCGCGACGCGCGTACGAGTTTCTTTGATTTTGCATTCTTTCCAAACTTCTTTTCTTTTGTACACTTTTAGTCCCTGTTTCCATTCTTTTTCTCCAGACAAGTCCTGGCACGAATAGTGAGAATACCCAGGCATATTTGATATGATTTTACCAAGAACAGGGCTCAACAACGCCTAAAATACTTGATATCACTAGGCGTTGTCATCGATAATGTGAAAATAATCTCAACGTAATGAGATTTGAACATAAGAATCAAGTTGTGGATACTTGTGTCAAGTTGTGATACAAGAAAATTGAATATGAGAATTCGACAATAGAAACATGAGTTTCAATTTGTCAATAGAATAACAAGTGATGAGTTTTGAATGAAGATTTTGCTTTTAGTAGCTATTGTTTGTATTTCTATGAATTTTGTTTGCTTAAGTTTATTACCTTTTGGTTATCTTTTTTTATAAAAGGGCATTAATTTAATATCTCACTGGGGCATTAAAAATCGGTGGACCGGCCCTGACAAGAAGCATAGGAAATCGAGTGTAGTTTCCAGAAATGTATAAAACTTCATATTTGGAATTACAGTTCATAAGTTATGGATAGAACAATGAGAAGTGGTCTAAAAGGACTTAATGTGAAAAACGTTATAAAAATTATATTAAGTCTTTATTAACCAAGCCCTTAATATATTCTCTAAAGCACTTAGTTATACCATGAAACGTAAGTATCCATGTGAATTAATGCATAAGGTTGGATCCAGATTCATAAATTTTTATTCTTTTTTTAGTTAGGTTTTGGTGTGTGGTTGGCTTTCACCATCGCGTGGCCGCTATGTCTCCACCACCTGGTTGTGATTGTAATGCACTCTAATGTCTAGCTTTAGGATTGATTCCTTGAGACTTATTGTGTTAAGATGCACCTAAAACCTAAACGCGAGGTTATCATTTCATGTGGAAAAGGCATCGTTTAATAATCTTGTGAGTTAAGCTTGTTCTTAATCTATTAAGAGGCTTTTAGTGACATTTAGTTATCCTTGGTTAGAACTCATACCCTACTGGAATTATTGGGTTGAGTGTTTAATGATTAAGTGCTTAGAGTTGGGTTAAATAGAAACTTAAACATAAGCAACATTATGAACTCTTGTAATCTATCCAGACTTGGTAAAATCATTAAAAAAATTCAAAAACATCATTTGGGGGCAAGGTCATGGCCTGTAGTTTGATATGGAAGTCTAGTTTCTTCCATCCAAAGTTCATGGCCTGTTGCCAACCCCAAGTTGGATGAAAAGTAGAATCTTTACAACTTGGTCTGTAAACCTGACAGATTGAGACACTTAATTTGTAAAATTCATAAATAATTCTAAAAAAATCCCAAATGACATGAGATCAGAGCCTTTAGCTTTGGTTGAATGTCTAGTTTCTTACATTCAAAGTTCTTGACTTAATTCCAATCCTAAGTATAGTGAATGATGTAATCTTTACAAACTGGTCCAAAAAATTGATTGATTTCATTAGTCAACTTGTAATAATAAATCAACCAAGAATCTTGTGAGGGTGTATCTTATATATCTAGAAGGCTAAAAGAGTATATTTTAACAATATATAATAGTATCATTAAATGTAAGGGTATAAATGGGGCATATTAGTCCGTGAACATCCTATTATATCAAAAGTAAATGTAAAAATGAATATTGTATAAGTTCTATTAAGTAATGGCTTGAAGTGTGATCTAGATAATAACTATAAGTAATGTATCTAGGCTTATCAGGAATAGAAGTCCATCCTAGCTTACGTCACGTGTGCTATTCAAACAGTTGTTATCAGTGAGTTATACTAACTCATATATTATATTGACTATACATGTTAAGTGTAACTTGTTCGGTATGTATTCATGTTATAGGATTATGTGACCAAGAAAAGCCCTTTGGGGTAATTGGTCAGGGGTAACAGGGTCAGGAAAAGCCCTTCGATGGAATTGATCAGGTCATAAAGTTAGTACCAATAGTTTTGTTTGATGTGTTATAGACTATGTGTCAAGTGTTATGTGTTTGCATGTTATAGGATAAGTGTTCTAGCCATGTGCAAGATTGATATAATGAGTGAGACATGTGTATGCTCACTAAGCTTTGCGTTTATTCGTTGTTTGGGGTTGAAAGTCGAAAAATTCGGAAAAATACATGTTCATGAAATTGAGAGTTTGAAGATAAAAATATGGAAATTAATTTTTTTTTAATTTAAAATTAAATATTGAGAAATAATTGCACTAATTATTTCTTAAATAATTATTTTAATTAAATAATTAAATTAAGTATACTTGGAAAAGAAAACAAAAATAATATAAGAGGAAATGGAATCAAATCAGCAAAGAGCTCCAACCAACAAGACTTGAAACCCACGTGCCATGTCCAGTCCACCAGTGATGGCCCAATATCTCTGAAACCTACAGCCCAGCCAAATATCCCAAAATTCGAATATCCGCCTACCCGGAACCAGGTCCGCCTCCTCTCCCAGCGCCTTCAAACCGGGTCGCCTTCTCTTATCACACGCCAGCGCTACCCAACCCCGACTTGGATCCATATCCGACCCGTTCTGGATCCGCCCTCCTTCCCCATCACAAACGCTCCTTTCCTTCCGGACTATCCATGATCTCGCCTCCTTCCCTATCACAGCCAAGCGCACCTACTATATCAGTTTTTAAACATATAAATCATTTGTATATAATGGCGAATATGTTTGTGTTTATTAAAAATTTGTTACTTAATTCGTATGACATTGTTTTTCTACATCATTATTTGTTCCGAGCTCAACTAGATTAGGAGTTAAGACGAATAATTTACTAACATGCATTGTGTGAATCATAATATTATATTATCTTCATCGTAAGACGTAATATTATCAAACTATTATTTGTGTCCAATCCAATAAATTTAGGGATCTGGACAATTAATTGGATCAATATATTATGTGTCCAAAATTGGATAGTCTAATACTAGTAAACTATAATTATGATTATGTGATTATATCGGAATCGAAGGAACGAAACATACGAACCTAATAATTTGATAATTGAATCGTAAGTATTTATGTTTTTCCAGTTTTTTATAATCTATTTTGAAGTAGCGAAATCTATAATTTTCTTTATAATCAATCTTCATATTTTCAATTAAATTGTTTGCTTTCTTAGTAGACTACTTTACATAAAATATTTAATCACACTCTCTGTAGATACGACCTCGCTTACCATGTCTACTTAGGAATAGTGAGTTATAAATATTTTTGACGCATATGATGACGCATTACCAGTGTCCCATGATTTTCCAAACTACAATGAAGGACTCAAGTAGTTAAAATGGCATATCAAATGTGCCCAATCTTACAAGAAATGTATTGCTGCAAACATCGACATGATGTTGACTTTGTTAAAAGCGACCGAGTCTTTTTTGAATCTCCGACCCTACTGACAACAATCTATTGTGTTTTGGATCGACCAAAATGCCCATTACTATGGTACTTTATTATTGCAACCAAAGTAGGTCTGGTTGGTTGCCGCCTTCAACTACCAAATTTCGTTAAGATATATCCGATTTTCCATGTCTCTCTCCTCAAATGGGCCATCATGAACCACACGGTCAAACCTTCCTTACTACCAGCCTTTAGATGGACTCGACTACACTCTTACAGCCAGTGATAGACTTTCCACTCATATCAGAACTATAACGGGTACCCTAATCCAATAATAGCGAATCCAATAATGGCAAATCCAATAGAATGCCAAATATGCACCTAAAGCCACACATGGGGATGTTTTCAAAATCCAAACTTTATTCCCAAATTTTTAGCTTGAAGACAAGCTATCTTCAAGAGGGTGGCATTGATAGAGAATAAAACATTCCACTCGGACTCATATGGACCACAATGGATTTCTAAGCCTTGAATCATGCATCATCACAGAAAAGGAAAATGACAAGTGTATGGTAGAGATGATGAGATGTTTTACTTAGGGTGAAAAGGTTATGTATAGTGGTAATTACATAGAATAAGGCATCTGAGAGTATCTTCTCTATTAGAGAGGATCGACTGATTACAACTTGGGCAAGGAGGGTTAATCATATGGGTTACCTTATCAGATTATCACTCTTGTATTCCATAATCAAACATTCAGCTTCCTTTTTTAAAAATTCTCTAGATATTAATAAGTTGATAAGTTATATCATTAATCAAGTAAAGTCTCTTCACAATATCCTGGTTATTCATACAGTGATAATGAGACTGCTTGCAACTTAGTGAAACTTAAAACCAAATTAACTAATCTAAAATGGTTCAGTATAAGTTTATGTTTAACAGGTTGTTCCTAAACTAAGTAGTGAGCCAAATACAAACTCGGGGTATTCTAATATAAAAAGTATAAATACAAACTAAAGTAGTTTCAAATTTGAAAGAATCAATTTTAATATAAATCGATCTTATTTTGGCTATGGATTGAACCGAGAAACAAATGATCTCACGATGAACATGTTACTTACTATGGGAAGAAGCTTAGAAGATAATCATTATTTAAAGCTTCACATGTTATATCTGTTACAAATTCATCTCTATGATATCCAATTTCTTAGCCCTTATACACATATGTGTATATATACACATACACATAAGTACACTGTACATATGTTCCCATTTGCATAAATTCATATGTGCATAAATGTATGTGAACATGTAAATATTTGCATAGATGCATATGTGTATAAATTTATATGTGCATATGATGTACATATGTGTATCGATGTATGTGTACATGTGCATACATGCATACGTGCATATGTGTATATATATGTCAATGTCTTTATATCCATGTTTGTGCATCTGTGGATTATTATCTTATCCAATATGCATGTATGTATTATTTATAATGTTTTTGAATATGTTCATGTGTATATTTGAATATATATATGTACATGTGTATATATGCACATTATATATGTGTATATATTCATATGTTTATCTCCATGTTTGTGCATATATCCGTCATATGTTAATACATGTGCACAAAGTATATGCATTTGTGCGTATGTGCCTATGTGCATATGTGTATATGCATGTAAGTATTTGTTGGGGGGGTTTTTTAATATGTAGTTTTATAAATGCATATGTGCATATATGTTTATATGCATATAAATGTGTATGTGCACATACGCATATGTGCATATATGTTTATATGCATATAAATGCGTATGTGCACATATGCATATAAATGTGTATAAGTGTGTGCATATTTGCATATATGCGTATACACATATGTGCCCATGTGCATATGCATATATACATGTAAGTATCTTTTTTTAAATATTTTTAATATGCATTTTTATTATTGTTATTGCAGGTTTAAAAAATATATAGAGCAAATTGAATAAGTGAAAATGATAAAACGAAGAAACAAGATTGTCAAGGAATAAACAATGAAGATATTAATAGTTTTTGTTGTTTTTGTATTTTTTATATATGTATCGTTCAAAATAATTGTAAATTATTGTTTTTAATAAATTGCTTTGTTTATTATTTGTATTCAGCTATTTATACATAATAATATGTTTCTACAAATTTTGAAAATATGCATATATGCATCCGGTTGCAAATACATGACCATATATGTTTTTCTAAATCCAAATCTGATTTTTATTGAATTTAAAATTTTTATGTTTTTTTCAAATTTCAAAAATTCTCATTTAAAAAAAACGAAAATCATAAAGTTTTTTAAATTTGAAATCTGAATTTGATTGTGTTTATTTTTAGAAATTGATATTTTGTTGCCAAAAATAAAAAAAATCAAAATTAAATTAGATTTATAAAATGACGATCAACCCCTTTTTAATTTGGATAAGGATCTAATGGATGACATTGAGTTCTCAAGATCTCATGAATATTTGAGTTTCTAAAATAACCTAACCCTATATATATATATATATATATATATATATATATATATATATATATATATATATATATATATATATATATATATATATATATATATATATATATATATATCAATGTTGTAAAAGTCGCTAGGCGGTAGGCGGGCGGTGGACTGGGTTCTAGGACTAGTCGGTCTAGGCGAGGACTAGTCGGCGCCTAGGCGGAGAGTATTAATTGTAACAAAATTTATTTTTTAGAATTTAGATATTACCTATATCCCTACAAAATAAATAAATAAGCATAAAAATTTGATAAATCTAAGTGTTTAAATATGTAAGTCATCAAACATGAGAATGTTTAGACTAATTAATGATATTTTTGACAATTTTAATCATCAATAATTGTAACTTTGTCACCGATTATCATAATTAATGACATTTTCTAAAGTTAAATTTTAAAAATCTAAAATTTTGATTTTTTTTGAAAATTTGATAATTTTTGAAAATTCTAGAAATTTGAAATTTTTTGAAAATTTTGAAATTTTGAAAATTTTGAATTTTGAAAAATTGAAAATTTTGCCGCCTAGACCCGCCCAGACCCGCCTAAACCCGATTTTGACCGACGTTGACCAAATCCGCCTAACTTGACCGCCTACCACTAATCCTAGGCGGAACCTGCCCGTCTAGCTCCTAGGCGCCGCCTAGGCCGACGTTTACAACACTGATATATATATATATATATATATATATATATATATATATATATATATATATATATATATATATATATATATATATATATATATATATATATATATATATATATATATATATATATAGGTACAATACAATGAGAACATTAAAAAGGTTGAGAACCTGAGAACGAATCACAACCCTTCAAATTTTAAGATCTAAGGTTAATTTTAGATGGGCTATTTATGTAAATAATGACACTACTTGATAGTAATTGTAAAATTTTAAAACATTGTAAGGATACTTTCGTCGTAATGGGTCTCCTTAAAATTAGCTAATTTAAAATTGATTAAATTTCATTCCCCCAATTTTTGTTGCTCAAAGATTTAAATTTAGAAATCAATGATAACCCTACACGATCGTTTCCCTCTCCATACATACATCCATCACCATCCCAAAATCGGGAAATGATTTAGTGATTCGTCTTCTTCACCGTCGATCACCACTAATCTCATTCTCGCCGATCGACCCCGCCTCCCATTCTAGCCAGGAAACGCAAGTGGCTAGGGAAAAGACCACCATCATCGAGAAGTAGAATAAATGAGAAGTTGTGGTTTCTATTATAGTAAGGCTACTAGGGTTATCAGCTGATCTCCACACCACCCTTTAGGACCACCATCTTCACTCGAAAAAACCCACTACCATTATAATCTTAGACCTTCAATTTAGATTTAATGGAGAAATCTGTGAGATGCAAACAGACGTAAAAGACAAGCTGAAATGCATAACGAAAACAGATCCACCATCATCGAGAAGTAGATAAAGGAGAAGTCGACGTTTCTTTTGTAATGCGGCTGCTAGGGTTGACACACATAACAAAATACAGGTTTCATCATTCCTTTTTATTATCTCTATTCTTTTTATGTTTTTAAATTAATTTGAAACCGGAATTCAGGAGTGCATGTGCAACCACTTTTGTTTTGATTTTTTATTATTATTTTAGAGTATAATATGAGATTGATGCTCAATTTTATTTACTTTATAACTATGAACGTTGGCATTATAGAATAATATCTTTTTGATGTAATTATGATTTTGATATTTATGATTTACGTATATATTTTTGTCTTAGTCTCTATATCTACTATTATGATTATTATACTTATGGAATAATTTTTTAATGGGTTTAGTTGACTAGGCTAATTTATTAATATAATCATAGATGTAGGAATTTAAGTGTATTCATCTATGATTAACGATGTATTCACTCATGATTTTATATATATATATATATATATATATATATATATATATATATATATATATATATATATATATATATATATATATATATATATATATATATATAATCATTTATGATTAATATACATATTCATTTATGATTAGAATTATGTAATCATTAACGATTAATATAATATTCATTAATGATTATAACTATCGTTTTGGATGCACTATAGAAGATAAAGCATCAACATCATTAATCATGTTAATATTTGATTATTTTGTTGTAGGTTTTGGTTGCTCTATAGAGGATAAAAGAAATGAGATAATTGAAGATGAAAATGAAGGTAATCATAATTTTATTTTATTCATTTATGGTGTATTTATTTTATTATTATAATTATAATCATAAATGAATAGAATATGCACTTTATTCATTTATGATTATATCATTTAATCATAAATGATTACATGGTGTATTCATTTATAATTATATTAATGTTCCTTAATATTTGTAAATGATTATATATTATATAGTTATAAATGATTATAGAGTTTTGAGGTCGTAAGAGTCAGCGGACAAACTGTGGTTATAATCTAAAGGTTATAATCATCAACCATTCTGTAATCAAAACAGTTTTTGCTTCAATAATCATCAACGATTATCAAATCAAAACGGTTTTTGTTTCATTAATCATCAATAATAAATGCATGTAATCTAATAGTGTTTTTGTTTCAATAATCATCAATGATTATCCAATCAAAATAGTTTTTCGTTCATTAATCATCAATTTTTTGTTTCATTAATCATGAATGATTAATGAATGTAATCTAAAGGTTATTAACGAATACAATCTAAAGCTTATAATGCAATTAGGCCATGCTAATGAAATCTAAATGTTATTAACGAATGTTAACATTATTATAGGTGCTAACAGGAAAACTTTCGGAGTTTTTGGTGAGATGTTTAAAACTACAAGTGCAATAAAGTTGGTTAAAAAAATCGGTGGTGATCACGAAAGACAGAGTGCATCAATTTGCTATATGATATTGATGCTCGTTACACAAATATGCGTATTTTCAACTGAAAAAAAAGCACGGTTCATGCCGAAGCAGCCAATTTCAAGTCAAAGATGCAACGCATGAATAAATAAGAAACATGTAATACATTATGCTTTAATCATTTATGATTAAAATTTTGTTGTATTTTTTCCTTTACGTTGTGTTTTATATTCTTTTACGACAACAAACGTAGTTGATTTTTTTATCTTATTCTTTATTCATTTATGATTAGAGGTGTGTTCATTTATGATTAGAGATATATTCATTTACATTTATAGGTGTACGTACTTATAAACAATGGTTCATTCATTTATGATTATATGTGTATTCACTTATTATTATATGCATTTTCAAGTTTATTCATTTTATATTTAGAGTTCTATTCATTTATGATTAAATGTATATTCATTTATGATGAGATGATGAATTTGAAAATATTTGTTATATTCTATTAATGTTTTATTCATTTATAAACGAAATCAAGTGATACCACTAAAAAATACTGGTTTTTTAATTTGATAAAAAATAAAAAAATGATTTTTTACTATTTATTAAATAAAAATTTTAAAAAATCAATATAACCTTGTTTTTAGGAAACTATCAACAGAATCCCTAGATTTTAGGGATAATTGATTTAATTTTATGATTTATATTTTAATTACAATATACAATTATATATTGATTGGTCCAGAATTGTTATCGCGTTCTCAACATTTTAGTCGTTCTTATTTTAACCTCTCACTATATATATATATATATATATATATATATATATATATATATATATATATATATATATATATATATATATATATATATATATATATATATATATATGTTTGTGTATGTGTGTGATTTTAACAAAGAATATAAAAATACACATTGCAACTTTTAATAACATAAAAGCACAAAACATATACTATAATATTTGTATTCAAAAACTACGTCAAACAATCTTTAATCATACAAAAACTATAGACACAATTTCAAGAATTATATAGAAGGCGACATACCATTAATATATATCGAGAAAAATCATCAAATTCTTACTTTGTTATGTCTTTCTTTAACAATGAAGGTTCTTGATTTATTGTTTTACCTCTCGTCTCAAACACTATTATAGAAATAAAATTCTATATTACTATAACCATTGATGCAGAAAACATTTTTCCTCAAATCTTCATATTTGAATTATAAAACCTTTAAGGGCAAGAATATTTTTTGTGAGAAAATACTACTTATATAGCTACAACTTGTATGAACGAGAGAAATACCAAATGCTATTAGTAATTGTCATTAAATTAAGGTTAATTGCATAAAAGTCATTAACTTTTCCAGTTTTCTCGATTTTGACATTACATTTTTAATTTTTACAATTAATTGATTATGTTTTCAGAAAATTGTAATTAAGTCATTATGTTTTCCAAAAAATTGCGAAAATGACCATATGACAGGATGGCAACAGGTTACCAGGTCATATGGTCAGATTTGCAATTTTTCAAAAAACCTAATGACTTAATAGCAAAAATAAAAAACATAGTGTCAAAATCTAAAAATCTAAAAAAGTTAACGACTTTTATGCAATTTACCCTATGCAATTTATACAACTTAATCACTTTTCATGCCTCATACGTGTCCAAAAAAGTAAATTTGTTGTTACCTTGGATAGTTTACCCTAACAACCCCAAAAAAGAACAAAAAAACAAAATCAAAGTTCAATCCTACTTGTGACGAAAAGTAATTTTGTCACAAGTAGCATTGAACTTTGATAATATATATATATATATATATATATATATATATATATATATATATATATATATATATATATATATATATATATATATATATATATATATATATATATATATATTGGGTTGTTAGGGTAAACTATCCAAGGCAACAACAAATTTACTTTTTGGACACGTATGAGGCATGTAAAGTAATTAAGTTGTATGAATTGCAATGTGTAAATTGCATAAAAGTTGTTAACTTTTTCATATTTCTAGATTTTGACACTATGTTTTTATTTTTGCTATTAAGCCATTAGTTTTTCTGAAAAATTGCAAATCTGACCATATGACCTGGTAACCTGTTGCCATCCTGTCATATTGTCATTTTCACAACTTTTTGAAAAACATAATGAATAATCTTAAGTGTAAAATCATTATAGTTTGTGATAATAATATATCTCTAACCATATCACTTTGGAATACATTTATTTTACTATAGAATATATATATATATATATATATATATATATATATATATATATATATATATATATATATATATATATATATATATACTCACACATACACAGATAAATATAAATATATAATATTAATATAGATATAGCTATAAATAATTAAATTAAATTTTACAACACCTACAAGTTAATTACAGATAGTATGCAATAAATGCTATATACTATTGTGTCATTTTCGATCGAGAAGTGACCCGTACACAACATATTTTTAGCAATACACAACAATTTAATATATTTTATGCATGATGTACAACCACTCTAATGCAGAAATTGTTGTGTATGGCTAAAAAGTGTTGTCTACGGATCACTTCCCATTTCGATCATATGCGGTATACACTTCCCATTTCGATCATATGCGGTATACACTTCCCATTTCGATCATATGCGGTATACACTTCCCATTTCGATCATATGCGGTATACAGTATTTGTTTAGGTTATAATAAATGTTGATGTAAAATTAAATTTTACAGTAACTACATGTTGACTTTATTTTACATAATAAATGCTAATATTCAATGGAGCTTCCACCCACTGCTTATAAAGTGAGATTACAAGTACATACAGATGCATAAATTTAAACCTTATATTTTTCTCTTGGTAAATATCAAATACTATAATGTGTCGCCTTTTGGTCATCATCTTTTTCTTCACCATCTCAATATTTCCGATTACTTATACAGCTTCGACTTCTACAAATGGTCCTTGTGGTATACTTGGTTCATGGCAGATATTCATAGTCAATACCATCAATGAAAATATTTCCTTTCATGTGAGATCAAAAGACGACGATCTCGGAAATCATACACTTCCATCTATGGGAATTTACAGCTGGAAGTTTTGTGATACAGGCAGTACACTCTTTTGGGGCGAGTTCCGGTGGGGCTCAAGATTTCAAACTTTGAATGTCTACGATCACCATGTTTTTACTGTGTGTGGTAACCCAGGATTCGGTAAACAACATTGCTATTGGTTAATTAGAGCGCAAGGATTTTATTTAGGTAAGACATATCCTAATGGAAGTTGGCGTTTTGAAAAACGGTGGGCTTGAAAGGCTTGTAACATCTTTCATTCTATAAAAGAACATGATACTAAATAAATATATAATAGAGTTTTGTCCTTGTGTAGACTATTTCCATCGATATAAATTACTGTAATACCCGTACGTCCAATGGTCTTGTGGTCGATGAAAAAATATGTGCTCAAATTAAATGAGCCTATTGTCATTCTCTTAACATTACTTAACCTATAAATGAAAACGTCGTCATATAGTCAGTATTTCTATTTCTATCTCGAGCAAGCTTTATCATTATCTTTTTCCAATTATAGTAGTATACTTTCCTCTTCTTTTTTTACTATTAGGACATTAAGATTTGAAAATTATAGAAAATTAGTAGTGAAAATTGCTTTGCATTTGGATTACATTGCTATGATAAACATGAAGATCACAAGTACAAATTTCCAAGGTTGATTTACAAACACCACCTTCAACCTCATTTTACTTAAAGATAACATTTATAATGAAAGATTCATAAACAAAAAAACCAAAACAAATCAATGTAATGCGAAAGGTCTTAAAAAATAAACATACAAAATCTAATATTATCTATTATTTTGTCACCTGATGCTAAAAAGCGAAATTTACTTTTAAGGTTTTTCATCCATGTTGCAAATAAAATGATTATTTTGGACCCTAAGTCTAGCTAATTTTTGCAATTTTGCTACCAAAAATAGTAATGTTACTTGGAACACAGACAAAAAATGTTACAAAAATCTCAAAAAATGACCAAATTTGCAATAAAAAGTTTTTTAGAACCAAAACGTAACTTACTCAAAATATTTAAGAAGTTGATGACTTTATTACTTAAATCACACTAATGAATATGATTGTATGCTGACCTAGAGTGTGGATTAAAATTTTTTTTAATTGTCTTAAAAAGATGTTATTGTTTAGCTTTTCTTAATCTAAGTAAAAAAAAATTACCAGAATGTGATTTTTGGACATAAGATTGTACCCAACACAACATAATTTGGTCTTCATTTCAATGATTTATAGTGCTTGATTCTTGCTCTGTGCACCAAACTTTTACATGTAAGAACATATAAGCCCACTTTAGATTTCATTAACATTAAATAAAATTAAGTTGATATTTATGCAATAGTGCCTTACGGTCATCACTTTATGATTAGATAAACAAATGAAAGTATATTACTATTTCATGCATTTAGCCTAATCAGGGGCTAAATGCTAACTATAGTAATGTACTTCCATATGTTTGTCTAATATAGAATCATATTTCCATTTCTAATTCTTAACTTTTTAAAGTTTTATTTGACTGTTTTTTTCTTATTAAATCATTGTACTTTTAAAATACAATGGTTAAATAAGTGAAAGAAAGAAAATATAAAATTAAATAAAAATATTTCAAGAATTAATGGAAGTTATATGCTTTAATTAGAGAAACAAATGAAAGTATATTGCTATTTCTTGGAAGTAACCCAATCAGAGTCTGGCTACAAGATATAACAAAACACTTCTATTTATTTGTCTAATATATCTTTATACTTTCATTTCTAATTAGTATTTTTTTTTAATTTTATCTTAATGTTTTTTCTCATTAAACCATTGTACTTAAACTTTTAAAATTTTATTTTAATATTTTTCTCTTATTAAACCATTGCACTTTCAAAGTGCAATGTTTAAATAAGAAAATAAAAGAAACAATAAAACTAAATTAAAAAAAGTTAAGAATTAGAAATGAAAGTTAAATGGTATAATAAAACATATATTTTCTAGTTAATTCTTAAAAAAAATAAACTTTTTTTAGAATCATGAAATCTTTTAAAAAAATGATATCTAACTTTCCAACGACATACTGACCACTAAAAAAAACTAAATATTTCCATGTTTGCTAATTTCATTTAGTTTGATTATAGAAACCCAACTTGCGAATTAGACATGTTGTAGAAGCAAAGTTAGGAATATAAAGATTAACTTTGAAAGATCCATTATACTCAACAATAATATAAATACAAACAATTGTTGACCAAAATACTTACCAAAGCATGATGTGATCTTTACTTTATTTGACTCCAAACCGACGTGAATTATGTTTGTTGTTTGTTATCGTGTTAGGTAATCCCAAAGAGCCACACATGCAAGCTGTTAAACACATCTTTAAATACTTGCACAACACTCTTTCTTTAGGACTATGGACTTGTCCGAAACAAACTTCTTTGTACAAGATTATTTGGATGTTGACTTAGGAGAATGTCAATTAGGACGTAAGAAAAAATCTTGAAGTGTGGAATACATAACGAGCACAAGTTATGCATTAAGTTTTGCACATTATCGACCCTAATACATTAAACAAAGACTCTTTCTTTAGGACTATGGACTTGTCCGAAACAAACTTCTTTGTACAAGATTATTTGGATGTTGACTTGGGAGAATGTCAATTAGGACGTAAGAAAAAATCTTGAAGTGTGGAATACATAACGAGCACAAGTTATGCATTAAGTTTTGCACATTATCGACCCTAATACATTAAACAAAGCCAAAACTCTTTCCCAACTTTGATTTTTCTGTAGCTATATATAAACACATTGATCATTCTTCCAAAACTTTTCACATTCGTTCCAAAGTTCCGCTTCCCCAAAGAATGAAGGAAATTCGTGATGTAGATGGTGTTTGACATATTGGTTATCTCTTTTACATGTCCAAACACATACATAGACTTATGCGCAAAGGTTCAATTCTGTAAAAGACATCCACCTGCCTTGAGAAAATATTGTGTGTCAATCCACAAACATCCAACCATCCTGTTTATCCATTCCCCACGCAACAGCAATCGGCAAGACACCAATATCCTGATGAAATCTTGATCACCCCAACCGACCAATCTGATCACGTAATAAAAACCAGCAAAACCCGACCAGAAGTCATTGCAAAACAGAGATGGTCCAGCAATCCCGACGAAAAGAGAAACCAAACAACCCCCCGGTGATGGAGGCTAAACCCTTTGAAACGGCTATGAAAGTTTTGTTTAATTACTCACATATACATGCATCCATCAAAGACAAGGTGATTTATATATATAAGCAAACTTAGTCTGAAGTCTGAACGTTTATTATAGTATATTAAGAGGTTGCATGTTCTTAAAAATATAAATATAAGTTTCCCGTAATTAAACACATGAAAACAACACAAACTTTATAGCAAAAAGTCCAAAACTAACTCCTAGTGAATGATGTGATTTTGAATTACATCGCGTTAAAGATTTAGGAATATAATCCTGCAAATAAGTAAGTGTATTTTTCTATGAAGAGTTCTTTGAAGTCAAAATCGATCATCTCAAACCAATAACGAATATATAATTGATATATATATATCTAACTTGGTTTCAACGGGATATGTGTTGTGTAAAACATTATTTCAAGTTTTTCAAATTGAAATAAAAGGTCCCTGCTGGCTTTCTTAATTTTGCTGTTCAAAAAAAAAAAAAAAAAAATTAAGGTTGGGTTAGTGATGAACATCGGGAAACAGATTACGAGACTTTCATAAGCACAAAAATATGACCGTATACCAACATAGTCAAAAGCCATCGATCCACATTCCACAATATACTACACCTACTTTATATCTAAGTTTTTGACTTAATCAACAGCTATTTTAAATTCTCTTCTTGGAAAAAAAACATAATGTCCATATATTAATATATATACTCGTTAAAGCTAAACTTGAAATATACTCGTTAGAAGTAAACATAAAATCAGAAGTTTAATACATGATCCCTATACTTATGAAAGCATATAATTAAAACTTCTAAAGAACAAGAAAAATAATTAGTAAAACTAATAACTTGTGTAAAATGAAATCTGTACGTAATTGTCAAGCACATGATATACCGACAGAAGATGGCATAAACCGTTCAGACCCCACTCTTGTCACCAACGACTTCATGTCAGGTGAAAGCCGATCAAAATCCGGCACGGTCTCCGGCACCTCTGGTATGGTGGAGAGAGCACTGGAGGTATCATAGACGTAAAAAGCTCCATCTCTTGATGAATTATGGTTGTTATGTCTAATCCGGAAAACGGATCGGAGGATCTTGTTGAGGGAGCGGGTGAGTCTGAAGGGTTTCTTGGAGGTGGGTTTGTGGTCGAAAGGTGGTGGTGGTTGGTGGCGGAGGGAGGAGGAGGAGGAGGATGAGGAAAGGTGGGGCATTGACATGGTTCTGGTGGAAATTGCAGAATCAAGCTGTCGTTCGAAAGATTTGAGTTCAAAAGAGTCGTAGAGAGAGCTTTCGCAGTCCCATACTTCACGTTTGGGGTTGGCTTTTAGGGTTTGTGTTTCTTTCTCCATCTTTCCTCTTTCCATTTCTTCAAATATTGTCACCTAAAGAGAAAAGGATAAGTCCTTCGGAATTAGTTATATAGACAGAGACAGCGAAAAGAGAAAACACAATACACGGTTTTATGATTTAGTGATACGATAACACTTATTGGTTAGATTTATAAAATTAACGACGTCCACAGGGACACGATGATCGAATAGCATACCAACCGACGTTTGTAGTATTCTTCTAAAATAAAATAACAATATTTCATCAGCAACAATAATTAGCAGTTGATAGAAAACAAGACCGCAATCAAGTTACACTAAAAAAATAAAATTCCATTTGCTGTTCAAAAAAAAACTTGCATTGAAATTATAATCATATTATATAATGTAAGCTTTTAATATCTATAATAACAACGTATTTTATATGTTATTTTCCCGGTAATATCAATACATTCTTATACTTTTCTACCCGTAATAGTACATATATATTCAATACATTATGTTGTTAATTATTTACTGTGATTTATTTTAATAAAAGCATGGTATAACCGTATAACTACGATGATTAATTAATATCTCGTAAATCATCATTTAAATTTTTTTAATTTGTTAAACAGGTGTAAACGTAAGTTAATTTGTTGACCTTTGTGGCGAGTTAGGTGGTGAACTGGGTAGTTGTAAATACAAAAAGGGGATTAGAGATCACGGCCTTTAAATAGAGACCATTGACATGGATGAGTTGTATACTTGTATATGATGGTTGATTGAATTATTTCAAGTCGCTGTGATGGCATTTAATGGTGATGGCATGAATGATGGTGAGTTCTATAAGAGGTGTTACCTTATGCATTCTTTTGATTTAATGGTCGACATGTCTTTATTATTATTCATGTTCATGTTCCGTGACATATATTTATTTGATAAACATTAAATGTCGTGACTTTTATGTAATTTACTACGTACAAGGCTAAATTAAGGATTTTGTATGTGGTATATTCAAAACTATGCATATCGTATTTCACCCAGACCATGGATTTGTTTCAACTTAAACCTTGGTAAATTGATAAATTTGGCCTTATTTAGAAAAAAGATCATTATTTATTGTTAAGTTTGTTACTATTCATTAAGAGTGTACCGGACTCACATGCACGGTGACTTCTTCATTGAACCACTCGGCAACAAACGCCTCCGTCCACGTGGAAGCCGGAGCCCCGTCAACAAATTCCATGATCTGATTTGTGGTTTGCTACAAAAGTTTCTGTGGAGTTGACCGGAGAATTTACATGTAGTCTTGATGGGTTTTGTAGTATGGAATTGAAGATGATGATGAAAGTCGATAAGATGATTCAAGGTGGCAACTATGAAACCCATCAAAATCAATAAAGGGGATTTCTTATGACCCTCCACTTATCTAAAACTTAATTGCTTTGCATTATTGTGGAGACCCTCCGTAATCTGGCTTTCAGTTCAAAAATTATTACCAAGATATATATACAAACTAATAAGATATAGAAAAGGCTGACAATCGCAAGCCGCTGAGATTTTAGAAAACAATTTGGATGCTCCAAAAGAATCATTGTAACAGTATCAAGATCGACATTGTGTGAGAGTGTTGACAAAAGCATAGTATCATTTATGAAATGCATACAACCCACAATAGAATGTCTCAAAGTTTTCAAAATAAAACCAAAACAGATTTACCAATCCATGTCATGTACTCATGTTGGTTGTGTCGTTCCACAAAAACATATATAATGCCACAACATGGTTGGTGAATTTGTTTTAGTTATGGTTTTGATTTGAAAGTCTTGAAGCATTCTATTGTTGGTTTTGCAAATTTCGTATGCATTAATATGTTTAATAAGGATTTTACATCAAGTATATATATATATATATATATATATATATATATATATATATATATATATATATATATATATATATATATATATATATATATATACAAACATACATACATACATACATACATATACATATATATATATATATATATATATATATATATATATATATATATATATATATATATACATACATACATACATACATACATACATACATACATACATACATACATATATATATATACATACTTACATACATACATACATACATACATACATACATACATACATACATACATACATACATACATACATACATATATATATATATATATATATATATATATATATATATATATATATATATATATATATATATATATAATAGAAGTCATTCAAATCATTGTGGTTCAAGATAAACTAAATCTTTGCACCATATTCATTTGAAACTCTTACTACAACTCAAGAGTTTTCTAATTTATGTATAGTTAATACTTACAACTCAAAAGTTTTTAAGTTATAATTATTAATTGGTAATGACTTTTTATTTTCCTCATTTATACACATTGTAACTTATATTAGTAGTATATAAGTAAACTTTGCTCACAAAGAATATAGATGTGTTTGAAAAGATTTGTGATTCAAATATGAAGGGTTCAAAAGGTTAGTTTGTGCCATCAATGATGATTGAAATGCATAGCATATATGAAATCTATGTTGAATTTTGTATATTCTCTTTGTACAATTTGTAAGTGTTTAATAAGTTTTTTTAATACAAATATTAAAATAGATGTTTTAGTGTTTTTATGTTATTAAAATGATTTTAATGTTAGATAAACGTTATTATTATTCATGTATGATTTTTTTCAAAAATCTTAGAAGAACCTTTTTGTTCATACCTTTATGGTTAATATTTTATTGTCATAGTGTTTTGTCGATCATGTTTCTATTTTCATTTTTAGCATAATAATGTCGTGTTTATTTGTATTTTGAGATAATCTTATTCTAATTGTTTGTTTTAGTTTTAAGTTTACTTATTAAAACTAATTGTTGTATATATAGTTTTCATGGTTGAATAAATGTAATAAGAAGAGATATTGTTCATAAACGGATGACTAAAACTCATTAGTGTAAACAATTAATGAGAGTGTTTAAAAACTATACAATTTTTCTCATGTTAAACTTTTTATTCTATATAATTTTTACTTTTAAATTGATTAATCTATAAGCTTAGTCATTAATTTAATGTAAAATAACACAATTATTTTCTTTTTATTAATTTTATTTTCAAAAAAACTTAAAAATCTTAATTACATGACCAAATCCAAATATAACTCCTAAAAAGTTAAAATTAAACTAAAATCATAACCATAACATCAGCCACATAAAACTCAATGATTACATAAACTATTTTCAATTAAAGATTATATTTTCAATTTGAAGTGATGATTAACTAGTAATTAGTAAACAATTTAATCACAATTAATATGTAAAGAGAAGGATAAGAAGAAAAGAAATGAAAAATCATAAGATATTGAATATCGTTACCAAGATAAATAAATTCTATATAATAATTATAGTCGTATACATATCATTTAATATATATATAATGCATACAAAATGTTAGATGTCTATAATTAAGTCTTTAATACTATGTTTGTAAGTTTTTGATGTTTGACTATCTATATATAATTGAATTCAAAAAGGTTATTATGTAACTATTTTTCGAGTTTGAATGCAAATATTATTATTAATATATGATATATATTATGATAATCATTTATATTTAGTATTGTATGTTAGATTAGGCATGAAGTTTTAAAGTTCATGTGACCGACCAATATTTTTACTATATAATTTTATTCTTGTGCAACGTGCGGGTATACGCCTAGTATATATATATATATATATATATATATATATATATATATATATATATATATATATATATATATATATATATATATATATATATATATATATATATATATATATATATATATATATATAGTTGGATTAGGTGTCTAAGCCATGACTTATAATTGTATTTATCTTGTTAATAGAAGCGAATTCAATTGGGTTGCCCTCATAGCTGGAGGATTGATGTATGGTTCAGTAGAGAGAATGGTTGATTTATTAACTGTTTAATAAATCAATAGAAAATAAATATATGGTTTATTAATATATTTAAGTGTTAATATATTAATTAGAAACTATATTAATTAATTGAGATTTAATCTAGAATTAATTGGATTTAATTTAGTGATTAAATAAATTAATAAAAGGTGCAGGGACTGGTTTATATTTATTCAATAGTTGAATAACTGGCAAGGTAAAAACCAGGGACCAAAATGGCACCACCCTGGAGGCACCTCCAGGGTTTGGCGAAACCCTAATTAGGGTTTTGGGAAGCCTGGTCCAAGTGGTCAAAAGGCTTGTCCATTTGGAGGCTCCTTAGGGTTTCAGGTGTAACCCTAGGAGGCTATAAAAGGAACCCCCTGGGCACCTCATATCTCACGCCATCTCTCTCTCTGTTACTCTGTTGAACTGTCTTCTCCATTGTTTTGGGTGTGACTTGCATTTGAGGCAGGATTGCTTTGCTGCTAGCTTCAAGAACAAGATCAAGAAAGGTTGGTTATTCTTATTTGATCTTTAGAAATTAATTGTTCCCTTTAGGTTTTAGTTTATTATCTTCATAAAAGAAAATATAGATCATATTAGGGTTGCATGTGAACCATAGGAATTTATTTATTCATTGATTGCATAGAAACCATTCAGTGGTATCAGAGCATAGGCTTTGTTTTCTTGTGAATGATATAAACTGCATGAATTATCTTGTGCCTTGGTGTTTTTGCGATGAACACTACCAAGGAAGACCTTGGATCGACTTTTTTGGCTAGGGTTTGCTAACCCTAGCCGCCACCCACTTGGTCCCCTCCTTGATTTGCTTGATTTACTTGCCTTTTATAAGTAGATTGTTATTTTGGTGATTAATTGGATTAATAAAATAACTAGAACTCTTATTTGTTGGCTTGCAATTTTCGAACCATGTGGGGGCCTAGATAGAATAATTAATTTGATTAATTTCATAAAATCTATCTTAGATTTAATTAGTTTAATTAATTGTTATTTAAAAGATCAATTAAATCAGCTTAAAGAATTAATTTAAATTTTCAAAAATTAGTTTAAAATTTGCAAAAATTAAGAAATAATTAATTCAAAAATATTTTAATAAGAGTTAATATTTATATATAAGATTAAATGGTTAGTCTTACCGTTAGTAGGCCTCATTCACAAAACTGTCCTATAAAGAGGGTATAAGGCGACTGCCTATAAAATGGCAGTCTAATGGGTATCTACTCTTACCCACCTCTCTACTGGTCAGTCGAGTGTCGTTAGCCGAACGGGTTTGATAGAACCGCTAAGCCTCTTAAAAGTATAATGCTATAATTGAAAGTACTAGAACTTTAAACAAATCCCAATCTAGTTACTTTAGGTTCAAAAAAATGTGAATTGGTGCTAATCCATGAAATTGCACATTGCACTTTGTGGAACGTTGGTGGAGCGTGTGTGGTTTACCGGCACGCCAACTGGGGTCCGCAAAGAGTTGCAATGGGTTTCTTGATTTTGTAATTATTAGCGGAGCGTGTGTGGTTAACCGGCACGTTAATTAGAGATGACAATTGACTTCAAGAGTACCAAGCAATTTGCATGGTTATTCACACCCGGTTTGTGATCCTCGGTATCCCAGTCACAAACAGCGGGGCATTCCCGAGATTAAAACATGCTATCGAACAGTTCGGTAAATCTCAATGAAACTAGGAATTCCATTATAATAAGATTATTTTCCACGGTGGAATTGGCTGAATCGTCATTCGCCTACCTTATAAAATTTACAATAAAGATTACGGCATCCCTCTTCGATATTGTAGATTGTTATTGTAGGATCCTAGCCTTATATTTATTCTTGGGTGAATATAAGGATTATTAATAAATATCTAATTAAAACTATCTTCTTCTTATTTAGATGTCTTCTGACCAATCCGTTCCTCACTCTAATCTCGGTAATGTCACCTCGATTCTGTCATTGTGCTCAAAGGTGACGTTTGACAGCACCAACTACAATGACTGGATCCGTAACATCAAAATAGCTTTAAGGTTTGAACACAAAGAGTATGTTCTGGAAACTGAGCTAGTTGAGGTTGACCCAGATACCGCTACTCCCGAGGAAGTCGCTGCGTACACCAAACACTCAGATGATGCAACCAAAGTGGCCTACATCATGATCACTACCATGAACCCTGAACTGTAGCGTATCTATGAGGACTATTGGCCTTACGAGATGCACAAAGAGCTCGCGGAAAAGTTCTGCAAGCAAGAGCGCATCGAAAGGCGTGAGGTTGTAAAAGCTTTCACTAACGACAAACCTAAAGATGGAGAGTCCATCTGCACTCATGTGCAAAGGATGCATGGTTATGTGGAGAGGCTTAGGAAGCTGGAAATGCATGTTCATGAGGATTTAGCTGTTGACATAGTGCTAAACTCCTTGCCCAGTTCTTATGACCAGTTCACACTGGCGTATCATTTGAACAACAACCAGGCAACCCTAGCTGAGTTACACCGCATGCTTCGTACTGCTGAAGACGGAATGAAGGGAAAAGATTTGCTCCCTGTCAACCCGCCTGTCCTGGCTATTGGCTCTAGCAAAGAAAAGAAACGGAAGGGCCCTCCGAAGCAAAACTGGAGGGAAAAGACTCATATCGGGTCATCTAGCAATGCCCCGAGAGCCAAGTCTTCCGGCATTCCACATGTCAAGAATCCCAAGGAAGCTGACTGCTTCTACTACAAGCAAAAAGGTCACTCGAAGAGAAGCTGCCCCACGTATCTACAAGACATCAAGGATGGCAAAGTGAAGCCATCACAAGCAGGTACATATTCTATATCTAATAACTCACCTTCTTCCTGTTCTTGGGTCCTTGATACAGGATGTGGTTTTCATATCTGTTCTGATTTGCAGGGACTAAAGGAAAGTAGGGAGCTGGAGCACGGTAGATTGAACCTGGTCATGGGCAATAGGAGAACGTCACCTGTTACCAAGATCGGTGTCTATAGATTAGTGCTTAGTAGTGGAGTCTGTTTAGATTTACATAATTGTTGCTATTCGCCTGATATGGCTAAGAACATAATTTCTTTTCATGCATTGTTCAAACAGGGTTTTTATTATGAATTTAATAAATTGAATGGTTCAATTTCTGTTTTCAAAAATGATGTTTTTATATTTAATGCTATGCCTTGTGATAGAGTGTATGAATCTATTATGTGTGTTGATAATTATGGTAAAAATGTTTTAGCTATTGATGCTTCGAGCGGTATAGAAAAAGCGTGTCTGTGGCACTGTCGCCTTGGCCATATCAACCAGAAACGCATCGCCCAACTCCAAAATGATGGAGTGTTGGAATCAATCGACCTCGGGTCGGATGATGTATGTGAATCTTGCTTGCTTGGCAAGATGACAAAATCACCATTCAAATGTTCTTTTGAAAGAGGTGAAGGTATGTTGGATATCATACACACAGATGTGTGTGGTCCCTTCAGAACAACCACAAAAGAAGGCATGCGGTTCTATGTGACCTTTACTGACGATTTTAGTAGATATGGGTATATCTACTTAATCAATAATAAGTCAGATACCTTTGAAAAGTTCAAAGAGTTTAAAAATGAAGCAGAAAATCAATTGGGCAGAAAGATAAAGATGCTTGGATCCGACAGAGGCGGTGAGTATCTTAGTATCGAGTTTCTCGATTACCTCAAGGAATGTGGAATTGTTTCACAGTTGTCGCCTCCAAGAACACCTCAGTTGAACGGTGTTGCTGAAAGGCGAAACCGAACCTTGTTGGACATAGTTCGTTCCATGATGAGTCGAGCTTCACTTCCAATCCATTTCTGGGGGTATGCCTTAGAGACTGCCGCCCATATCCTAAATCTTGTCCCAACCAAGAAGGTTGCAAAAACACCGCACGATATGTGGACGGGGAAAGTTCCCTCGTTGGCACACAACAAAGTCTGGGGCTGTGAGGCTTTCGTAAGACGAGAGACTCGTGATAAGCTCGCGGAAAGAAGTGAGAGGTGTGACATCCGCCTAAAATGGATTCGGGTCAACCCAACCCAATTGGAAATCTAATAAACCCTAATCGAGATTACTTGACGCTAATAGGATCAAAACTCATACACTACGTTATAAATTGATGTTAATAACAATATAGCATTGTATAATGTTATAACTATAATCAAATTAAATTATGATACCATATTATAATCAAATAAAAGTATAATTCTCTAATTAAATTAAAAGAATCAAACTTGAATGCTATAATTAAACTTCAAATCAAAGTAGATTGTTATAATCAAATAATAACCTATTTCTTTATAAAACTCTATTTTTATAAACACTACATTAAATTTTATAAAACTCTTAAGATGCTTGTGCTAGTGGAAAATTATGAAGACCACCAAAAGTCAAAAGATATTCCCATGGTCTCCCACTCACACCTCCCATCATCTTTCCTTTCCTTTTCCTCTCACCACATTATTCTCATCACCACTCAAACCCTCTCTATTCTTTCTCTCACTCTCAATCTCGAAATTTCTCCAAGAAAGCTTCATTTTCCAGCCAAGAACAATCCCTCATACTCAAATCTTCATCCCTCTTGAAGCATTCCTCAAGGTATGTTGTTAAAAGTTTCAAATTCATACATGAAACAAATTAAATCCACCAAAATATCTAAAACTCATTTTATGTATAAACCTGATTTTTCTCAGAATCCCATTAATAAAATAAGAAGTTCTGGAAATTTTCAGAAATTAACTCATTTTTATCGAATTATTATCATTATTGCACTAAAATAGGGCAATAATTCATATAAAATACTTTTTGTATTCAATAAATTCTGCGAAAATTATGGGATGACCCATAAACTGAGAAAACATAATTTATGAAGTTTCATGCATTTATATTACAGTTTTATGGTTATTTTGTATTTTATTTTGTTGAAGCTAAATAAATAGACAAATATAGTTATGTATGTCAAAAACACGATTTTATATTTTTCGCACCTTAATAACATTATAAAGACCCCATGAAAAAATTTACAGATTTTTGTAAGAATGTTTTCTTATTTTTCCAAATTTAATGATTGTTTAATGGGTTAAATTGTTAATAAATAGCTATACAAGTCCGAAAATTATAAAGCCTTGTCACAATATCATATATGACATATTAATCATATATAAAAAGTTTAATGAATTTTCCTTAATAGTTTACTATTATTTATGATTTTATTGATTAGTTAATAATGAAAAACATAATAAATACTTCCCATTGTCCAAAATATCCAAAATATTTACAGTAGGCTCAATATAGTGTTATAAAACGATGGTTAATTTTCCAGAATTTTTGGGAATCATTTATTATTTTTCCCGAAATTTGTTGTGGTTTAATTATTAAAATACTAAATAAATACTAAAGCAGTTAAGAAAAATATGAAAATTTTACATTAATTACTATTTTAAGAAATAATGATTTTCTGATAATTTCAGAATGTTTCATTACTGTTTAGTATTTAAAACCATTTTCCTAAATATCTAAGCATGTAAAAATGCATTTTTAATGATTATTTCATATAAATAATTGTTTATAATATATAAAATCTATAAATACTTATAATTTGACTAGTTATTATTTTAATAAGAAATTATTAAAATCTTGCCTAAAGTGAAAATATAAATTAATTAAGCAAAGTAATTAATTCAATTTAAAATTCATTTAACATAGGAATACATTAATATTCAAAACAAAATTTGGATTATTGTTAATTCATCTAATATAAGAATATATGTCTAATTATTTTTATTAATACTATATTCCCGTTTATCGATTCCTAAGCCAAAACTATTAATTATATTAGGTTCTACGTCATTTTGACCCGAGCCGTCTTTCGTACGACACGCGTATTCCGTTTGGACTAAAGTGAGTAATCTACCCCATATTTTATAATTTTCAATACTTTTGGGGTGTATCATGTGGTTCTAATATGTTTTCAACTTCATTTTATTATCACAATTGAGACTTTGTTGGGACATTTATACTTGAATAATTATTTGTATAATTATTGTTTGTTTACGCTACATGTACTTGTAGTGCATTATCATTTTTAGTCTAATCTCCATGACTATGCCCGTATTCTTGAGGTACGTTATGGACAATAATAGCGCTATTGGGTTGACCACCCCGCCTTGGGACGCTAAGGTGATTGATTGCACGTGGTTGAGTGTGTATGATGATTAGATGCTCCATCCTATATATACATATATATGTATATATAGGGTGAGGACTTATTGTTGTTGTTATCATTTGTTAATCAATTTTTGATTTATAAACTGTTATCTCAATAACACTTGCTTGCCAACTTCAAAAGAAAACAAATTTCAAATTATTCAAACTCACAATTTTCTTTAATAAAACTAGATTACTCACCAACTCTCGTAGTTGACTTGTTTTTACCCATGATGCAGATTTGAAGAATGAAGTTGATGAAAAGTAGGGTATACCTTAGAAACCCACAAGACTATTTAAATTTGATGTAATAAATGTTGTTTGTATTTGAATTTGTATTTGTATGTTGTGGATCTTATTTGCCTACTTAGTACTTAATTGAATCTAATCATATTATAACATAGTTGTCATGAGACTTTGAACAATATATCACGCCTTGATCGATTCCGCCAAGGATCGGGGTGTGACAGATTGGTATCAGAGCCCTTGACTATAGGGAATTAGGTTAATTGCCTTGACCTAGTCTATAGCCTCTAGGGTCCTCTCGTATGCTAGTTTATAAAATGCACACACAACTGCATGCAATTCGCACTTAGAAAATTCTAGGAATACCTTTGTGTGCTAATTGCTCCCTTATGTGCTTACGTATTACTCATGACACTTATATGTGTGCCTACACTTGTAAATTTTCTCTTCTTTCTCTGAAAATCACACACATACTCAAGTGGTTTCAAAAAAAAAAAAAATTTATACGTATATAATCCTTAGAACTCATAGGAAATTCCAAGTCATCCACTCTAGTTGGGTAGGATCATAGTAATGGACGCGTAGTAACTGGAAGGGGGAGGTGCCGGTAGCCCGAAAGTCCTGACTAGGTAAGCATTCGTATACATCCCAATCAACCGAGGGACCAGTTTGCTTACCTGGGGACCAAAGGCGAGAGTTCCCAAACCTATAGGCCAAAGCGCGTCATTCACATTACTTTTGAGCCATCAAAATACCCGACCTTATCAAACGTATCCGAAAGGATACACTCTAAAATGGCCAACTCATTGGACTATTAAGTTCCCTAATGGTGCTAGAAGTGGGAAAACATGTGAAAACTTAGTATTATGGGGGCCCACGCAAATGCTACATGATTCACATTTAATACCCATGGAAAGCCCAGAAGGTGCCCAATACAATGATATTTTTATAAAGTATAAGTACAAGTACATACATACTAGAACAGTGTCATAACCAAAACAATACAAGAGTAATAAGATGAGTTGAACACTACGAGTAGGCCTAGATAGTTATGTAATCATATCTAGGATAAATAGAGCCTGATCAACTCTATTGGTCCAAGGTATGACTAACATGTGTTTAGGAATAATTGTAGTGAACAACAAGTCTAAAAACTTATCAATAACCATATACAAATAAACTCTAAAACAGAATACAAATCTAAAATACTATAGGAGTATTTTATAATACTATAGAACCATACATCTAGACATTTTATGTACATGTTATACCCCTACCCTTACACAGTCGATAATATCTGACCAATAACTATTATCGAAAACCTACAATCATTCCATCTTTAATCTCAATAGCACAAGAATGCCACCTTGTCAAAGTAGCCAACATACCATCACACCATCAGCAGATCGACCGATGACTCCACTGGTGGACACCGTTGTATTTCATGTCGTTGTGGCAGCCGCCATGACAAACATTAGCATTAATGGCATAAACGGAAACAGGAACGGTACCAACGGTTTCATTAGACTAATGTTGGAATTCAATCTGAACGCCGAAAGCAGGCTATATCACCTGTTAAGTCTTCTGTTTTCTCTTCACTTATGATCTTGAGAAAGTCAGGGTTAAAACCACTCATATCAGAATTAGAAGGTACTTGACTTGGACCTTCCTGAAGAATAGGAATGGTCATACCTTCTATCATAGGATGTGAAATTTCATCATTTACATTCTCAAGTAAATCAAGATTCATATATTCCTGATCTAAGAAACTCCAATCTTCATCAAAAGGTACTTGACTTGGACCTTCCTGAAGAATAGGAACAACCATACTTTCTATTATAGGATGTGAGCCTTCATCATTTACATGCCCAAGTAAATCAACATCTATAGCAGAACCGGATGGCAAAGATTGCTGCTGTGCATGGGTCCCTGATGAAGTTTCCTCCATCTCCTCGGCCTTTCGTTTCCTGTAAACATCTCTAAAGACAGCTTGCCTAAATTTCTTTGTGGTATCAGTCATCTTCGAACTGGAACCCTCGAATATTGCTTTTTTCTCATTTTCTATACCAAGTATTACGTCTGCTTCATTAGCAATATTATTCAATTCCTGTTACATAAATACCTTCAGTCAATACAATCTCATGGTACTAAAATTTTGAAAAAAAAATGCCATTTTTAACCTGAGTATTGTTAATAAGAGTTTCTAGACTCTTAAGCTGTCTTCGAGGCCATTTTGGTATGCCTAACTCCCTACAACGATTCTTCAACTGGGTTGATCCAACGTTGAGTTCCTTTGCAGCTTCCAAAAGAGGCTTGTTAAAATGCTGAGTTATTGCTTCCTTACTTAATGGCTGTCTAGAACCACTTCCACTGCCAACTACTGTGGTTCTTGGACTCAAAGAATCAAATCCGGTTGTGCTATTGTCATTCTGGATCAATTGAGAATGATCCTGACCAAAGATAAACTTTGGTGCAATAACATTAGTATCTGACGTCGGCAGTAACTGTTGATTTTCAGCTATGAACCCAGGGTTTTGAAATCCCTCTAGATTTCTTTGAATCATCTGAAGGTGATTATGGTATTGAAAACCTCCCTCAAACTCAGGATTCATTCCAACACTGTCGTTATGAATCACCTGTAGTTGATTGTCATTCTGTATGCTAGCCATGAATCCTTGATTCATGGGGATAATCTCACTGTTCGTTAAGTGCTCGTCCATGAATGGATTGTAATCCGTTAAACTATCCATTAGTGGAGCTTTAAAAAAAAACAAAAAAAAAAAAACAAATGTTAGATGATAAAAACCAAACTGACATAAAAGTACTAGAATTCAACCTGGAAGTAAGTTTTGAGATTGCTCATAAGCAAAGCCCAAAGATGAAGGCCCTAGATCTTCTGAGATTATATTCATCGGAGGAAAACGAAAAGACTTTTAAAAACCTTTCGATTACCCTAGGTGCTATTTTTTCAACATTAACTGCTTAACTTGATAAGGACAGGAAAACGAAAAGACTTTTAAAAACCTTTCGATTACCCTAGGTGCTATTTTTTCAACATTAATTGCTTAACTTGATAAGGACAGGAAAACGAAAAGACTTTTAAAAACCTTTCGATTACCCTAGGTGCTATTTTTTCAACATTAACTGCTTAACTTGATAAAGACAGGAAAACGAAAAGACTTTTAAAAACCTTTCGACTACCCAAAGTGCTATTTTTTCAACATTCACTGCTTAACTCCGATAAGGACAGGGAAAACGAAAAGACTCTTTATAAAAAAAAAAATTATATCTCCGGAAAGTGGAAATAATTCAAAGAACATTTAATTAAATAATATCATAATAATGGATTAGAACCTACTCACCTGGCGTATATACAGCTCGTGGTCTACCTGTATCTTGCATATTTTATTCCTCTTATGCGTATCAGCTATAAAATGACATTACAAACATACATACATATACATACATACATACATATACATACATATATACATACATACTGTACCGCCTATCATCCTCAGACCGATGGTCAATCTGAGAGGACAATTCAAACACTCGAAGATATGTTGAGGGCGTGTGTCTTAGATTTCGGAGGAAAATGGGACTCTCATTTACCGTTGGTGGAATTTTCCTATAATAACAGTTATCATTCAAGCATCGGGATGCCACCATTTGAGGCATTGTATGGCCGTAAATGCCGATATCCTATTTGCTGGCATGAAATTGGGGAGTCTCACGTAATTCGCGCAACAGTGGATTCTCCAATCGTTGGTCCTGAGCTTATCCAGGAAACAACCGACGAAATCACTCAGATTCGCAATAACCTTCTCACAGCTCGTAGCCGACAAAAGAGTAATGCCGACAAGCGACGCAAACCGCTTGAATTTATCGTGGGTGACATGGTCATGTTAAAAGTGTCCCCATGGAAAGGTGTGGTTCGATTTGGACGCAAGGGTAAATTGGCACCACGCTACGTAGGTCGGTTTAAGATCCTGAAAATGATCGGACCAGTAGCCTATGAGTTGGATCTACCAGCAGAGCTTCAGAAAGTTCACCCACTATTTCATATAGCTAACCTCAAAAAGTATTTAGCAGACGAGAACCTTCATGTTCCTCTCGAGGATATCCAAATTGACGAGACAATGCAATTTATCGAGAAACCCTTGGAAATTGCCGACCGGAAGGAAAAGCAACTCAAAAGAAGTCGCATTCCCCTGGTCAAGGTCAGGTGGCAGTCGGCACGTGGACCCGAGTATACATGGGAGCGTGAGGATCACATGCGTACCAAATACCCGCATCTTTCTCTTAAGGTACTTTCTTATTAAATTTCGGGACGAAATTTCCTAAAGTAGGGGAGACTGTGACATCCGCCTAAAATGGATTCGGGTCAACCCAACCCAATTGGAAATCTAATAAACCCTAATCGAGATTACTTGACGCTAATAGGATCAAAACTCATACACTACGTTATAAATTGATGTTAATAACAATATAGCATTGTATAATGTTATAACTATAATCAAATTAAATTATGATACCATATTATAATCAAATAAAAGTATAATTCTCTAATTAAATTAAAAGAATCAAACTTGAATGCTATAATTAAACTTCAAATCAAAGTAGATTGTTATAATCAAATAATAACCTATTTCTTTATAAAACTCTATTTTTATAAACACTACATTAAATTTTATAAAACTCTTAAGATGCTTGTGCTAGTGGAAAATTATGAAGACCACCAAAAGTCAAAAGATATTCCCATGGTCTCCCACTCACACCTCCCATCATCTTTCCTTTCCTTTTCCTCTCACCACATTATTCTCATCACCACTCAAACCCTCTCTATTCTTTCTCTCACTCTCAATCTCGAAATTTCTCCAAGAAAGCTTCATTTTCCAGCCAAGAACAATCCCTCATACTCAAATCTTCATCCCTCTTGAAGCATTCCTCAAGGTATGTTGTTAAAAGTTTCAAATTCATACATGAAACAAATTAAATCCACCAAAATATCTAAAACTCATTTTATGTATAAACCTGATTTTTCTCAGAATCCCATTAATAAAATAAGAAGTTCTGGAAATTTTCAGAAATTAACTCATTTTTATCGAATTATTATCATTATTGCACTAAAATAGGGCAATAATTCATATAAAATACTTTTTGTATTCAATAAATTCTGCGAAAATTATGGGATGACCCATAAACTGAGAAAACATAATTTATGAAGTTTCATGCATTTATATTACAGTTTTATGGTTATTTTGTATTTTATTTTGTTGAAGCTAAATAAATAGACAAATATAGTTATGTATGTCAAAAACACGATTTTATATTTTTCGCACCTTAATAACATTATAAAGACCCCATGAAAAAATTTACAGATTTTTGTAAGAATGTTTTCTTATTTTTCCAAATTTAATGATTGTTTAATGGGTTAAATTGTTAATAAATAGCTATACAAGTCCGAAAATTATAAAGCCTTGTCACAATATCATATATGACATATTAATCATATATAAAAAGTTTAATGAATTTTCCTTAATAGTTTACTATTATTTATGATTTTATTGATTAGTTAATAATGAAAAACATAATAAATACTTCCCATTGTCCAAAATATCCAAAATATTTACAGTAGGCTCAATATAGTGTTATAAAACGATGGTTAATTTTCCAGAATTTTTGGGAATCATTTATTATTTTTCCCGAAATTTGTTGTGGTTTAATTATTAAAATACTAAATAAACACTAAAGCAGTTAAGAAAAATATGAAAATTTTACATTAATTACTATTTTAAGAAATAATGATTTTCTGATAATTTCAGAATGTTTCATTACTGTTTAGTATTTAAAACCATTTTCCTAAATATCTAAGCATGTAAAAATGCATTTTTAATGATTATTTCATATAAATAATTGTTTATAATATATAAAATCTATAAATACTTATAATTTGACTAGTTATTATTTTAATAAGAAATTATTAAAATCTTGCCTAAAGTGAAAATATAAATTAATTAAGCAAAGTAATTAATTCAATTTAAAATTCATTTAACATAGGAATACATTAATATTCAAAACAAAATTTGGATTATTGTTAATTCATCTAATATAAGAATATATGTCTAATTATTTTTATTAATACTATATTCCCGTTTATCGATTCCTAAGCCAAAACTATTAATTATATTAGGTTCTACGTCATTTTGACCCGAGCCGTCTTTCGTACGACACGCGTATTCCGTTTGGACTAAAGTGAGTAATCTACCCCATATTTTATAATTTTCAATACTTTTGGGGTGTATCATGTGGTTCTAATATGTTTTCAACTTCATTTTATTATCACAATTGAGACTTTGTTGGGACATTTATACTTGAATAATTATTTGTATAATTATTGTTTGTTTACGCTACATGTACTTGTAGTGCATTATCATTTTTAGTCTAATCTCCATGACTATGCCCGTATTCTTGAGGTACGTTATGGACAATAATAGCGCTATTGGGTTGACCACCCCGCCTTGGGACGCTAAGGTGATTGATTGCACGTGGTTGAGTGTGTATGATGATTAGATGCTCCATCCTATATATACATATATATGTATATATAGGGTGAGGACTTATTGTTGTTGTTATCATTTGTTAATCAATTTTTGATTTATAAACTGTTATCTCAATAACACTTGCTTGCCAACTTCAAAAGAAAACAAATTTCAAATTATTCAAACTCACAATTTTCTTTAATAAAACTAGATTACTCACCAACTCTCGTAGTTGACTTGTTTTTACCCATGATGCAGATTTGAAGAATGAAGTTGATGAAAAGTAGGGTATACCTTAGAAACCCACAAGACTATTTAAATTTGATGTAATAAATGTTGTTTGTATTTGAATTTGTATTTGTATGTTGTGGATCTTATTTGCCTACTTAGTACTTAATTGAATCTAATCATATTATAACATAGTTGTCATGAGACTTTGAACAATATATCACGCCTTGATCGATTCCGCCAAGGATCGGGGTGTGACAAGAGGTGTTTCTTCATCGGATACCCAAAACAGTCATTTGGATACTTGTTCTACAGACCAAGTGAGGACGTGGTCTTTATAGCAAGACGGGGGTTCTTTCGAGAGAGAGAACTCATTTCCAAAGAGGACAGTGGGAGTACGATCGATCTCGAAGAAATTCAGGAGACGCCCGATGAAACAACCTTAGAAGAAACTAGCAACCAACATGAGGAAGAAGTTCATGTTGGACCTACCGACATCTCATTGCCCCTTAGGCGTTCGGGTAGAGTTAGCATGTCGTCCGAGTTTTATGGTTTCCATATCACTTCGGACGGTGACACGTTGGTCAGTGATCGCACATTGACTAATTTGGATGAGCCAGCTAACTACCGCGAAGCAGTGGCGGGCCCCGAGTCTGCCAAATGGAAAGAGGCAATGGACAGCGAGATTAAGTCCATGTATGACAATCAAGTTTGGAACTTGGTTGACAATGTGCCGGGTCGAAAGACAGTCGGGTGCAAGTTGATATTCAAGAAGAAGACCGATATGGATGGTAAAGTACATACTTATAAAGCTCGGCTGGTTGCGAAGGGATTCACTCAAACCCCGGGGGTTGACTATGATGAAACCTTCTTACCAGTAGCCAAGATTAAGTCAATCAGGATAATGCTTGCCATAGCTGCATTTCATGATTATGAAATTTGGCAGATGGATGTCAAAACTGCCTTCCTTAACGGGAAACTGACTGAGGATGTTTACATGAGTCAGCCAGAAGGTTTTGTAGACACAAAGCACCCTGATAAAGTATGTAAGCTTGAAAGATCAATCTACGGATTGAAACAAGCATCTCGCAGCTGGAATCTTTGCTTCTATGAGAAAGTCAAAGAGTTTGGCTTCTCTAGGAGTGAAGATGAGTCATGTGTATATGTCAAGTCTAGTGGGAGTATAGTCACTTTTCTGGTGCTGTATGTTGATGACATACTGCTCATGGGAAACGACATTCCGACCTTGCAAGATGTCAAGTCTTGGCTCGGGAAGTGTTTCGCCATGAAAGACCTTGGAGAAGCTGCCTATATTCTCGGGATAAGAATACTTAGAGATAGAAAAAGAAAATTAATAGGTCTGAGCCAGTGTACATATTTGGAAAAAGGTGTTAAAGAGGTTTAACATGGAAAATTCCAAGAAGGGAGAGCTACCAATCCAAAGCAATGTAAAATTGAGTAAGACTCAAAGTCCGAGTACCGATGAGGAAATAGCCGAGATGAGTCAGGTACCTTATGCCTCGGCAGTAGGGTCAATCATGTATACTATGACATGTACTCGTCCCGACGTATCCTTTGCACTGAGCATGGTTAGTCGATTCCAGGGTAATCCTGGAAAGGCACATTTGATTGAGGTTAAGAACATACTCAAGTATCTGCGAAGGACAAAGAATATGGTATTAGTCCTTGGTGGCAGTGATGACTTGAAAGTGAGTGGATATACAGATGCCAGCTTCCAGACAGATAGGGACAGTGGTCGGTCCCAGTCGAGCTGGGTATTTCTTTTGAACGGTGGAGCGGTCACTTGGAAAAGTTCCAAGCAATAAACGGTGGCTGATTCAACGTGCGAATCAGAGTACATTGCAGCGAGTGAAGCGTCTAAAGAAGCGGCTTGGCTGAAGAACTTCATCGGTGGCCTTGGAGTTGTCCCGAGCATTTAGGAGCCGGTGGAACTTTTCTGCGATAACAAAGGAGCGGTCGCCTTGACAAAGGAACCGCGAGACCATGGAAAATCCAGACATATCGAAAGAAAGTACCACTATATTCGACATCAAGTAGAAGAAGGTCGCTTACTGGTTAAGAGAGTATCATCTGAAGATAATCCTGCAGATCCTTTGGCTAAGGCACTGAGTAGGATCAAGCACAATCAGCATGCTCAGAGCATTGGACTGAAGGATGATGTTAGTTTTAGTAATTAGATAGATTTGAAACTTGTAAACAATATAAATGTAATTGACTTGGTGATTTTATAATTGAGATTTATAAATGAGTATTGTTACTGCCTTTGTCAATTATTTATTATTATGTTTCAATATTTGCATGTTTAAACTTCCTAAGTAATTAGATTATTTAAATTTCCACAGTCAATCAAACTCTTAGGGAGTAAGTGTGAACGAAGACTGTCATGAATCGATTGTAGATTGTCTAATGAGTTAGACATTGCAGTAAGACTGCTGCAACATTCGTGAGTACTTAGAAAATAGAGATTTGAGTATTGGATAAACCCGCGCTTAACAGATTTCTTCATGGACTATATCTCGAGCAATGTTAAGACGATAATATCCTTTGATCTTTAAGTGGAGAGATATGGTCTGTAATTTGCTAGTCGGTTGCTCATTGATAGTGCAAAAACGTGCTGGTAACTCGGTGTTATAAAACGCACTGTTGTGAGTATTCTAACTAGTAAAAGATGCAGACATATAAGTCGAAACTTATCCGTCCCCTACCCGATGAGGAAACAGATATCTGTAGGCCTCTCGATGATTTGAAGTTGACTGGAAGTGTTGGCCAACCGGGACTGAATTGATGTGTTCAATTAGCAGTCTTAAAGTCATAAGAAAATCAGAAATCGAGAAACAGAGTATCGAACCAAGATTGATATTAATCCATGTCTTGAGTCTGAAAATATCTTGTTGGATGGAGGATCATCTGATCACTTATCTTTGGACAGAACTGACTGGGTCAGAGTTTAGGACAGTTTCTGGGAAACTGACATTAATCAGAAGGTAAACAGACAATTAAAGTCATAGACTTATCCAAGTGGGAGACTGTTGGATTAGGTGTCTAAGCCATGACTTATAATTGTATTTATCTTGTTAATAGAAGCGAATTCCATTTGGGTTGCCCTCATAGCTGGAGGATTGATGTATGGTTCAGTAGAGAGAATGGTTGATTTATTAATTGTTTAATATATCAATAGAAAATAAATATATGGTTTATTAATATATTTAAGTGTTAATATATTAATTAGAAACTATATTAATTAATTGAGATTTAATCTAAAATTAATTGGATTTAATTTAGTGATTAAATAAGGTGCAGGGACTGGTTTGTATTTATTCAATAGTTGAATAACTGGCAAGGTAAAAACCAGGGACCAAAATGGCGCCACCCTGGAGGCTCCTCCAGGGTTTGGCGAAACCCTAATTAGGGTTTTGGGAAGCCTGGTCCAAGTGGTCAAAAGGCTTGTCCATTTGGAGGCTCCTTAGGGTTTCAGGTGTAACCCTAGGAGGCTATAAAAGGAACCCCCTGGGCACCTCATATCTCACGCCATCTCTCTCTCTTTGTTACTCTGCTGAACTGTCTTCTCCATTGCTTTGGGTGTGACCTACATTTGAGGCAGCATTACGTTGCTGCTAGCTTCAAGAACAAGATCAAGAAAGGTTGGTTATTCTTATTTGATCTTTAGAAATCAATTGTTCCCTTTAGGTTTTAGTTTATTATATTCATAGAAGAAAACATAGATCATATTAGGGTTGCATGTGAACCATAGGAATTTATTTGTTCATTGATTGTATAGAAACCCTTCATACATATATATATATATATATATATATATATATATATATATATATATATATATATATATATATATATGTATGTATATATAGGGCTAATAACATAAAAATCACTTTAGTTTGGCCAAAATCCGGTTTAAGCACTATATTTTTTTTTGTTCTAAAAAAACCACTCATACTTTCAAAAAAATTCGTAAAAACCACTCATGTTTTCAAAAAGATACATTGCGACCACTATAACAAATAAAAGTCAATATTTTATGCCGCCAACTCGGAACACTTCTTACCCCCGTTGCATTCAAAATTTAATGGATTCACTTGGACACGTTATGCATTCACAACGTGACCGAAAAGCTGCACTTACGAATACCAAAATCACATGTAGAAAACTTTATGTATCATTTTCAGTGAAATGAAGTTCTAATATTTGCTTCAAATATCGATGTAAAACTTTTCACATAATATTTCGATGAAAATAATTGTTAAAAGTTATAAAATAAAATGAACAGTGGTCAATATGAAATTTTTTGAAAGTATATGTGTGTGTGTGTGTGTGTGTTCATATGAGACGATAGAGATTTTGTGAGACGGTGAGACACAATCCTAGCTATTCATTTTGAGTGTAAACAAAAAAAAATTAAAAAATGAAAAAATATATTTATTTATTACTTTCGTCAATTTTTTATTCAATAAAAATAAAAATAATAAAAAGTACGTTTTTGACACATTCTAATAGAATACTACACTATAAGTGTAATATTCAATTATAATTTGTAACATTCCATTGGAATACTTTTTGGATTTTTTAGGTTTTTTTTTTATTTTTATTTTTAAAACAATTGGATAAAAAAGTAGCGAAAATTATTAGAATTTTTTTAAAAGTTTTCTTATTATTTTTGCCTATTTTTTTAAATTTAATCTCCAAAATTAATGATTAGGATTGCGTCTCTCCGTCTCACGAGATTTCCATAATCTCAATTGAACTTTTATACATATATATATATATATATATATATATATATATATATATATATATATATATATATATATATATATATATATATATATATATATATATATATTAGTGTTGCAGAAATCGGCCTTGGCAGCCGATTAATCGGCGATTAGTCCCTTGACGGTCTTCAACCGATTACGATTAGGACTAATCGGTCAGCTTGACGGTTTGCTGCAAAAATCGGCCTTGGCGGCCGATTAATCGGTCTTGGCGGTCATTTTTTCAATTTTTTATTTTTTAATTTATTTTTTATTTTTTATTTTTAAATGACGACACAAACACTATTAATAACTCAATAAAACTAAAAAAATCAATATTAAATAATAGAAATAAACAAATGTATAATATTTGATGTGTACTTCGGAATAAAATAAATCAAACTTTGCTATTTTTTATATTTATATATTTTTAAATGAATTCCTTTATAATTTAGGGTCTCCGATTAATCCCCGACTAATCCCCGATTAATCCCTTAACCCCTCTCAACCGCTAAGCTACCGTCAAACGATTTTTACAACCTTGATATATATATATATATATATATATATATATATATATATATATATATATATATATATATATATCGTGAATAGTTTGTCTACGTGTTTAGTGTGTTCATGAAAGACCGAGTTATCGGCAATATGACGAGCAGACTCATTATCGCACAAGAGAGGTGTGGGCTTGTCAACGTGAACTCCAAGTTCATAAAGTAACCATCGAACCCATAATATTTCACTGACCGTACTAGTGTTGCAAAACTCGGCCAACTCGGCCGAGTACTCGGCCTTAGACTCGGACTCGGTCCTTGGCCTTGGCGAGTTATGCCAACTCGGCCTAAAAAATCGGACTCGGTCAACCTCGGCCTGAATCGGCCCAAATCGGACCAACTCGGCCCAAATCTTACAAACTCGGTCCAACTTTAGGTCAAAACTCGGTCCAAATTAAAAATAAATTCGATCCAAGTTAGGCCCAAAACCAAAGCCAGTTTTGTGATTCGTTGCCTTGGGTGGGATACTAATTTATACACCTGGTATGCCTTGCCATTTTTCTCTCCAGGCGATGTGGGATACTTGACTCTTAGAAATCCTTTTGTTTCCTACTCCAAGTTCGTTTCCTAATGGATTCCAAGTTCACATTGATTTCAGTTTGATTGCATTCACTTTGTTTCCTTCGACCTCGAAGTGGCAGTCGGCATCTCCAACACATTCATCGATTCAGGTATCCATCATAATCATCGATTCATCATCATTTTTGAAGGTTTCATCACCGTTTCTCCTTCGACCTGGACAGTGGCAGTCGGTTACCGTCAATTGCATCTCCAATTCGGTTCACGTCAATGGCATCCCCAATACACACAGGTCGACGATGACAGTAGCGCTACCAGGTCCCATCGAATTCAGATTGCGTTCAATGGCATCTTCAATTGACGATTGCAGTTCACTTGATGTGCAACTCAGATTGCGTTCAAACACATGTTCGATCGACTGGATGTATTTGAAGTTTGTATATACGTGATTTGTGGGTTTGTTTAATATTTATATGAAGTTGAAGTTTGATCGGATGTATATTTGATATGTGTTTTGACTTTTGATTGATTAAGGTAATTATTTGAAGTTTGTATATACATGATTTGTGTGTTTGTTTAATTTGTATATGAGTTGAAGTTTGATCGGATGTATATTTGATATGTGTGTGATTGATTAAGTTAATTTTTTATTACGCATACCACATATTCGATCATATGCCTCAAAGAGAAGTGAATATATATATATATATATATATATATATATATATATATATATATATATATATATATATATATATATATATATATATATATATATATATATATATATATATATATATATATATATATGAACAGTACTCCCCGCCTAGCCGATTACTTGTTACTCGCTGGTCCACCGACCTGGTAGCGCCTAGCGACTTTTGCAACACTGGACCGTGCTAGCCATGGCACGATACTCTGCTTCTGCGGAGGAGCGGAACACCACTGATTGTTTGCGAGATTTTCATGACACCGGTGCGTCACCCAACATCAAAAGATAACCAGTTCTATAACGCCTGGAGAAGGGACAGCCGAGCCAGTCGGAGTCGCTGTAAGCAAGTAACTCCGGCTGACCTTCTTTTTGAAGAAGAATGCCTTGCCCTAAATTAGTTTTATGATAACGCAAAACTCTTAAAGCTGTGTTCCAATGATTTAGACGAGGATGAGATACAAATTGGCTTAGAACATTAACCGAATATGTAATATCCGGTCGAGTTGCTTGCAAATAAAGGAGTCTTCTAACTAATCCCCTATACAAATTAGCATCAACTTTTTCTTCGTTATCGCCTTTGTCTAGTTTGAGATTTTATTCCATCGGAAACTTGCTTGGACGGCACCCAAGCATACCAACATCATCGAGTATGTCAATGGTGTACTTCCGTTGACTAATGTGACAACTAGAATTTTTATATAAATAGAAAGTTAGTATAAGTACATTTGATGTGGAAAGGACTGGTATTCATGATTATCAAATATATAATGGAAGGGCAAAATGGTCCAAGAAGGTAAATTATGGAAAAGTTATTGTTAAGACTTTTTATTAATTCATTCTGAGATATTATTTCAGTAAGAAAGTTGGTCTCAGTTGACCCAAGGGCAAAAATGGAAATAAAGGACCAAAAGTGAAAATTTTATGAAACAATCTGTAAAAATTAATTTCTCAAAATATATATGGAATTGAGAAAAAGTTCTCAAAGAGGCTTTGTTAATATTTGAGATAATAAAAACATAGGAAAAAGATTCGGGTCATTTGGACACATAACGAAGAAGTTATGACGAAATTAAAATGACCCAAAAGTGACAAAAATAACCAAAGAGTCATTTTCAAGGGTTGATAGTGGATATTCTAGAAATAATTGGTCTTAAGTCAGTAAGGGGAAATTGTTAAGCTCATTCTCACCTTTTTAGAGATATAAGATTTGTAACATTCCGATATCACATGTGGGGGTTATGGCTTTGTAAAAATCAAGAGAAATGATGGATAAATATTGAGTAATTATTCTAAGTCATTCAGGGGCATTTTGGTCATTGACCAATTCAAAATCAGGGATCCCATTCCCTGATCGTGTTTTACTGTGGGCGATGCCTAGGGGTGCAAACGAGCCGAGCCGAGCCCGAGCCTGACCAGGCTCGGCTCGGGCTCATTAAGAAATATATAGGGCTCGGCTCGGGCTCGGCTCGTTACGAGCTTTATGGACCTAAGCTCGGATCGGGCTCGTTAAGAAATACATAGGCTCGGCTCGGGCTCGTTAAGAAATCGCCGGTGGGTTTGTTTTCTCGCTGGTCGGAGACGGAGACTCGCCGATACGTGGTCGGAGACTCGATGAAGAGAGGGTTGAGAATCGAGTGAAGCCGCAGCCCGCAAGAGACCTTCGTCTTCGAGCAGTGATGGACTGATGTCTCACTCTCAGACGAACTAAGTAACGATTCTCACGAAGGCACGAAGCTAACCCTAAGTGGCTATTTTTCTAAGTCTGTAATTCGTAAAAGGGATTAAATCATTAAAGGATTAAATGATTAAATAATATATATATATATATATATATATATATATATATATATATATATATATATATATATATATATATATAGGCTCGTTTAGGGCTCGCGAGCCTAATCGAGCTTGGTGACACAGGCTCGGCTCAGGCTCGTTTAATAAACGAGCCTTATATTTAGGCTCGGGCTCGGCTCGGGCTCGTTTAAAATCGGTCTCGAGCGAGCTTTTATCGAGCCGGTCCCGGATAGCTCACGAGCCGGCTCGGCTGATTTGCACCCCTAGCGATGCCCTTTTTTGCTCCTAAGACACGCAAACCAGACAAAACGAAAAGCAAGGAATCGGGAACTCGATCAAATCAAACACACCATGCCGATACCCAAGTGTGTGTGTGCGCAAAATCGAATCAAAGAGAGAGAGAGAGAGAGAGAGAGAGAGAGAGGAATCGTGATAGTGAGATCGAGGGTGAGAGAATCAAAATCAAGAGAGGGTCATCGAGGTCGAGAATGTAGCAGCCCCGCTGTTGGAATTCCTGGTCTGAAATCGAAGAAGATGGCGTTGTTGGTGTCCGCTGGTGCTGCAACGGTGGTAGAGGGTCGATGTTGGTCCTTGTGGTTCGCGATTTTTCGTCAATGCGAAGATGGGAGTACGATAGCAACAAGACCAACGCCTGGAGATGCAATGATGGCAGCAATCGGCGGCAGCCCGCTGACAAGCGGCGGCAAGGGTATCCCGGCGGCGGCAGATGGCTGTGGATGACGTCTTAGAGCTCGATCTCAGTCCCCAAACTTCAATCTTTCTGCTTTGTATTTAATTTAAGGTAAGGGATGTGAGTGTAAACACAAACTTGGTCTCACCAACCATTGCAGCCACCAACCCACTTACCCACCATTGTTGAAGAACCAACCCACCATTGTTGAAGAAGGTGGCAAACTTTGTTTTCTCTTGTTTAAATTCACTGAATGTAGTAGTTGTCATTTGTATTTGCTTGGCTATAAATAGAAGTTTTAGCTTCATTTGTTAAGCACCACAAAAACATAGAAGAGAGTGTTTAGATAGTTAGCGAGAGTTGTTCTTTTCTTATATTTCAGTTTGAGTATTGAATAAAAGAACATTTGAGTTCCAACAAGTGGTATCAGAGCTTGGTTAAGCTCCCGGGGCAACTTTCTAAACACCCTCGGGTTTTTTGGTCAAAAATTTTCTGTCTCAAAATCGATTTTCGAGAGCACCATTGGAAATGTCTCGTTCTCAGGATTCCGAATATATATTTTTCGGAATTTTTTGACCACCGGAAGACCTCTAAAAGTCCGGTCAAAGGTTCGCCGGAATAGTTGCCGGAAAAACCAGTTCGCCGGAGATCTCGCCGGAGAAGACGACACTGTAGCGACACTGTAGCAGGTTTCAGAAAACTGCAATTTGGTCCCTGAAGTTTCGAAAAGTTACGTTTTGGTCCCTGTATTTCCGAAAAATTTCAGGTTGGTCCCTATTTTTCAGAAAAACTTCAGAATAGCCCCTATACTTCTAAAAGTTTCAAACAAGCCCCTGAACTTCGGAAAATTACATTTTAATCCTTGTAATTTTCATAAATTACACGTAATTTTTTTATAAATTACACGTAATTTTCGTATACGCCAAGAATGTCCACACCAAGCTCGTCGTTTTCTCAACCCGAAATTGAAAGTGTTCAAAGGACCGGGAGGGATAGTAGTGTTACGTTACACTATCCGTTGCTTACGAAAACAAACTACGCGGTGTGGGCTATAAAAATGCGAGTAAATTTGCAAGCACAAGGAGTGTGGGATGCAATTCAAAATGCAAGAGTAGATGAACGAACAGATAGGATGGCGCTTGCGGCCATTTACCAAGCGATTCCAGAGGACGTACTTCTTATGTTAGCCGAGAAGGACACGGCTAAAGAAGCATGGGAAACGCTTAAGATGATGCATATGGGAGCTGATCGGTTAAAGGAGGCTAAAGTACAAACGTTGAGAAGTGAATTCGAGGTGATCCGAATGAACAATGGTGAGTCGATAGATGATTTCGCCATGAGATTGAACACTATTGTGACCTGTATTCGATCTCTCGGTGAAAAGATCGAGGAGAATACGGTGGTGAAGAAGTTTCTTCGAGCCGTACCAATGCGATTTATACAAATCGTAACATCTATCGAGCAATTTGGAGACATGAAAAACATGACGGTTGAAGAAGTTGTAGGCCGTCTCAAGACCCACGAAGAGCGACTTCGAGGGTATGAAGAACGGGAAGAAGGACCTTCTCTATTGCTTACACATGCCAAGTGGGCATCTCAATCTAAGCAAACCGACGAGGGAGACTCGTCAAACACTTCAAGGGAAAGTGGAAACCAAGGCCAAGGACGCGGTCGAGGTCGTGGGCATGGCCGAGGAGATGGTCATGAGTATGATGCAAACCGGAATGACTACAATCGTCCTCGAAAGGACAAAAGTAAAATAAAATGTTTTACTTGCGAGGAATATGGTCATTATGCATCAGAGTGTCCAAACAAGAAACGAGGTGAGGAAGTGAACCTCACCCAAACCAATGAAGATGAAGAGCCCATTTTAATGATGGCGATCTCGCAAGAAGATACACCAGGTATGGTGCCGCTAAAAGAGAAGAACGACGTTGATATCCCTGCATCCGAAGAAAGTCAAGTTGATTCCGAGGAATGGTACCTTGACAACGGTGCTAGCAATCATATGACCGGAGATCGTTCAAAGTTCCATGAGTTAGACGAGAACGTGACGGGTTATACACGGTTCGGAGACAGGTCAAAGATCGACATCAAAGGAAAAGGTACGATCTTGTTTGATTACGGAAACGGAGATCAAAGACTACTTAACGAGGTATATTACATTCCTAGACTTAAAAAGAATATTATAAGTCTTGGACAACTAACCGAAGACGGGAATCGAGTCGACATGGATCGTGATATTTTACGGGTATTTGACAATAGTAATACTTTACTTTTTAAAGTAAAAAGAACCCGTAACCGACTCTATAAGACACTTTTAAAGACGAGACGAAAAATGTGTCTTTTATCATCCCAAGATGATCCAGGTTGGTTGTGGCATCAACGACGTCCGTATGCCAATTTTTATACCATGAAAGTTAATGGTTGTTTGAAGCATAATAAAATTCTAGGTTCACATCTAAAGAAATTAGATGATCCGAGTGAGGAAGAATTTTATGCTGAAGTTGAAAAAGGTGAAAAAGGACACCAGTTTTTCGACACATGGAAAAGGAAGCCACAGATAAGACAAGAAGGGTTCTTTGGTAAACGGAAAAGATGGACTTGGACCGAAAAAACAGCTGCCAGTTTTCTCCATCGTAGTTCCAAAAATCGAGGTATCGATTTTCGTAAGGTGATGCAGAAGATGGAAGACGTGTCTCTAAAGAAAACGGCTTATGCTAAAAGGATTTCGGGGGAGTTCAGTGTGAGAGATTGCATTCCAACAACTTGTTCCAAGGATGCAAAATTGAAACTCGAGAAAGATAAAGACAAAGCACTTGTCGATTATTCTGTAGCCGGGGATGGCATGAAATGTGCAACATGATCGGCGTAACGAATCTCAAGCCAAGTTTGGTTTAAGGGGGAGAATGTGAGTGTAAACACATGTAAACACAAACTTGGTCTCACCAACCATTGCAGCCACCAACCCACTTACCCACCATTGTTGAAGAACCAACCCACCATTGTTGAAGAAGGTGGCAAACTTTGTTTTCTCTTGTTTAAATTCACTGAATGTAGTAGTTGTCATTAGTATTTGCTTGGCTATAAATAGAAGTTTTAGCTTCATTTGTTAAGCACCACAAAAACATAGAAGAGAGTGTTTAGATAGTTAGCGAGAGTTGTTCTTTTCTTATATTTCAGTTTGAGTATTGAATAAAAGAACATTTGAGTTCCAACAAGGGAGCTTGAATTCGGGAATGGAATATGGAAGCTTCGATGTTCACCCAAAAATCAGAAACATATATATACACACACATGTGTGTGTGCTTGGTAATCCTTGTAAGAGAAAGGGAGACAACGAGGGAAAGTTTGAGACAAGGAGATGGCAACGACAGAAACATTAGCACAAGGCTGCTGTTGAAGGTGGTGATGTAGAAGTCGACAAAGCATAAACCCGCCTCCGGTGGCGGTGGTTAGCGGTTGTGCACCGTCTGATTGTGGTGTGATAGCCTGAGATGGTTATCTCTTGCAACTAAAGAACCATAAAAGTTCTGATTTCTTCATTTTAACATATTGTTTAAGGTAAAGTTCTTAATCATAAGTTATTGATACTTTTAGTTGGTGTATTTGGTTAGGTGATGATTGAGAATTTAGAATCACATACCTGAACTTGAAATAATTAAATGCATGTTGGTGATTGAGTCAGATTCATGAAATTTCCATCCGAATATGTTTTAGAACTTGATATTGCCTCATTTATGTTGGATTAGGTGTCTAAGCCATGACTAATAATTAATATTTACCTAATTAATAGTAGCATAGTCCATTTGGGTTGCCCCCATAGTTGGAGGATTGGCAGAAAGTCCGGTAGAGAGAAATGTTGATTTATTATGTGATTAATAAATCAATAGAAATTAAATAAATAGTTTATTAATATATTTAAGTGTTAATATATTAATTAGAAACTATAATAATTAATTAGAAATTTTTCTGGAATTAATTGGAATTAATTTGGCAGTTAAATTGATTAATTAAAGGTGCAGGGACTAAAACTGTAATTATTCGATAGTTGAGTAAGTGGCAGTGTTAGTGACCATGTGGTGGCCGAAAATATATATATAGATATATATATTTTCGAAATATATATATTTATATATATATATATTATAGATAAATGGTGTTTGAATGATTAAAATAATAGTTTATCTTAATTCGAATTCAAAAAGGCTTATCTGTAACGATTATCTGATCACCACATGGAGGCTATAAATAGGGAGGCTCTCCCTAACCCTAAAGCCACGATTTTTACCCTATTTCTCTCTAGAATTTTCGGCCAAATACCTCCTGCTGGGTGTGACTGCATTTGAGGCAAGAGATCTCTGTTGCTTTGCTTCCAAGATTCACTAAAGGTTAGTTTTTCTTGATCTTTCCTTTTAGTTTATTTTTCCTGGCCTACTAGGAATTGTTATATGTTTAATTAGAAGAAAAACTTAGATCTTTATAGGTTGCATGTGAACTTAGGAATCTTAGTTCATAGTTGCAGAAAACCTTTCAGTGGTATCAGAGCATTTTGGTTGTTTTTCTTGTTAAATTGCTATAACTGTGTTCCTAGTAATTAGGGTTTATTGTTCCTAAACCCTAATTAGTGCAAATCAACATCTAGGGTTAGGGTTTTGAAAACCCTAGCCCCTCCCCTTGATTTTGGCGATTTTTGTGGATTAACCTAGAAGGTATTCTATTTTTGGTAACTTTAAATTGTTTAAAAGATAAACCTTAAAACCTTTAATCCTAAAATCGATATTTAAGGGATTAAGATAGGTTTTAATTAATTTGATTAATTTGATAAAACCTATCTACATTTGAATTAATTTAATTAATTGGTAATTAAAAGATAATTCAAGGATTTAATTTAATTTAGAATTTAATTGTTTTAAATTGGCGAAATTAAATGGATAAAATCCTTAAATATTTTAAAAGGTTTAAAATATCAAATTTAATTAATTTAATTAATTGGTTAATTAAAAGATAATTAAAATCGATTTTATGGTTTAATTTAATAGTTTAAATAGACAATAAATTAAAAGATAAACCAGAAACATATTTTTTAAAAGGTTTAAAAATTACATCTTATATATATTATAATTAGGGAATTATTATTATATGTATAAGATTAAAATGGTTAGTCAAATCATTAGTAGGCCTCATTCACGAAGCTGGTCTATAAAGTGGGTATAAGGAGACTGCCTATAAAATGGCGGTCTAATGGGTGAACACTCTCACCCACCGCTCGCCTGATCAGTGGAGGGTCGTTAGCCGAACGGGTTTGATAGGACTGCCTAATCTCATTAAAAGTATAATGTTATTATTCAAAGTACTAGAACCTTTTAAATAAAACCCATATCTAGCTACTTTAGGAAAAATGTGAATTGGTGCTAACCCATGAAATTGCACATTGCACTTTATGAAACATTGGTGGAGCGTGTGTGGTTTACCGGCACGCCAATTGGGGTTCATAAAGAGTTGCAATGGGTTTCTCGGGTGTTGTCATTATTGATGGAGCGTGTGTGGTTTACCGGCACGTCAATTTGAGATGGCAACTGACCCCGAGAGTACCAAGCTTATTTGCATGGTTATTCACTCCCGGTTTGTGATCCTCGGTATCCCAGTCACAAACAGTGGGGCACATCCGAGATTAAAACATGCTATTGAACAGTTCAATAAATCTCAATGAATCTAGGAATTCCATTTTAATAAGATTATCTTTCCGCGGTGGAATTGGCTGAATCGTCATTCGCCTACCTTATAAAATTTACAATATTGATTACGGCATCCCTCTTCGAGATTGTAAATTGTTATTGTAGGATCCTAGCCTTATAATTGTTATTGGGTCATTATAAGGATTATTATATACGTCTAATTAAAACTATCTTCTTTTATAGATGTCTTCTGCCGAACAATCCGCTCCCCACTCTAACTCAAATGTTACCTCAATCTTGTCATTATGCTCCAAAGTCACGTTGGACGGTACCAACTATAATGACTGGATCCGTAACATCAAGATGGCTCTAAGGTTTGAACATAAAGAGTATGTTCTAGAAACCGAGCTGGTTGAAATTGACCATGATAATGCTACTCCCGAAGAAATCACTCAATACGCAAAACATACTGATGATGCAACCAAAGTGGCTTGCATCATGATAGCTACAATGAACCCAGAGTTGCAAAGAATATATGAAGACTACTGGCCCTATGAAATGCACAAAGAGCTGGCGGAAAAGTTCCGCAAGCAGGAGCGCATTGAAAGGCGCGAGGTAGTCAAAGCTTTCACCAATGCAAAGCCTAGAGATGGAGAGTCCATTTGCAACCACGTGCAGAGAATGCAAGGGTACGTGGAAAGGCTCCGGAAGCTTGAGATGCCGGTTCACGAGGATTTGGCTGTAGACATAGTGCTGAATTCTCTGCCTAGTTCATATGACCAGTTCACACTGGCGTATCATCTGAACAACTCCCAGGCCACTCTGGCCGAACTGCATCGCATGCTCCGCATCGCCGAGGACGGAATGAAGGGTAAGAGTATACCCGCTGCTAATCAGGCCGTCCTGTCAATTGCTGGTGGAAAAGGGAAGAAGAGAAAGGGCCCTCCTAAACAGAATTGGAGGGAAAAGGTGCATGTTGGATCGTCCAGCAGCGGCTCCAAACCCAAGACTTCTGGCATTCCTCATAATGCCAATCCCAAGGAGGCAGAGTGCTTCTATTGCAAGGAACGGGGCCATTGGAAGAGAAGCTGCCCTACGTACCTGCAAGACTTGAAGGATGGCAAAGTCAAGCCGACTTCAGCAGGTATTTACACTATCTTTAAAAACTCACCATCTTCCAGTTCTTGGGTCCTTGATACAGGATGTGGTTTTCACATTTGTTCTGATCTGCAGGGCCTAAGGGAAAGCAGGGAGGTGGAGCACGGTAGACTCAACCTGATCATGGGGAATAGGAGATCGTCGCCTGTGACCAAGATCGGGACTTATAGTTTAGTGCTCAGTAGTGGTGTTTGTTTAGAACTTATTAATTGTTGCTATTCGCCAGAAATGGCAAGGAATATTATTTCATTTCATGCATTGTTTAGACAAGGATTACAGTTTTCGTTTGATAATAGTAATGGTTCCATTTCTGTTTTTCAAAATGGTATTTCTGTATTTACTGCTTTACCTTGTGATGGTGTGTATGAAACTGTGCAATGTGTAGACAATTTAGGTCATAGTGTAAACTTTATTGATTCTTCTAGTGGTGTAGAAAAGGCGTGCTTGTGGCACTGTCGTCTTGGGCACATTAACAAGAAACGCATCGCCCAACTCCAAAAGGATGGAGTGTTGGAATCATTCGGCCTCAAATCGGATGATGTATGCGAGTCTTGTATTTTGGGCAAGATGACTAAATCACCATTCAAAGGGTCCTTTGAAAGAGGTGAAGGTCTTTTGGACATCATACACACAGATGTGTGTGGTCCGTTCAGATCTACCACAAAAGACGGCACGCGGTTCTACGTGACCTTCACTGATGATTTTAGTAGATACGGGTATATCTACTTAATCAAACACAAGTCAGACACCTTTGAAAAGTTCAAAGAGTTCAAAAATGAAGTTGAGAATCAATTGGGCATGAAGATAAAGATGCTCAGGTCCGACAGAGGCGGAGAGTATCTTAGTATCGAGTTCCTAGACTATCTAAAAGAATGTGGAATAGTTTCACAGTTATCGCCTCCTCGAACACCACAGTTGAACGGTGTTGCCGAGAGACGTAACCGAACCTTGTTAGACATGGTTCGTTCCATGATGAGTCGAGCTTCACTTCCCATTCACTTCTGGGGGTATGCCTTAGAGACTGCCGCCCACATCCTTAATCTTGTCCCTACTAAGAAGGTTGCTAAGACACCTCATGAGATGTGGACGGGGAAAGTTCCCTCATTAGCACATATCAAAGTCTGGGGTTGTGAGGCTTTCGTTAGACGAGAGACTCACGATAAACTCGCAGAGAGAAGCGAGAAATGTTTTTTCATTGGATATCCCAAACAGTCATTTGGATACCTGTTCTACAGACCAAGCGAGGACGTGGTCTTTGTAGCGAGACGGGGATTCTTTCGAGAGAGAGAACTCATATTCAAAGAGGACAGTGGGAGTACCATTGACCTTGAAGAAATTCAAGAGTTACCCGACAATGCAACCTTAGGAGAAACTAGCAACCAACAAGAGGAAGAAGTTCATGTTGGTCCGACTGATATATCATTACCTCTTAGGCGTTCCAGTAGAGTTAGCATGCCACCCGAGTTTTATGGATTCCATATAACTACGGATGGAGATACGTTTGTCAGTGATAGGACACTGATAAATTTGGATGAACCTGCTAACTACCGGGAAGCGGTGGCGGGCCCTGAGTCTGTCGAGTGGAAAGAGGCAATGGACAGCGAGATCAAGTCCATGTATGACAATCAAGTTTGGAACTTGGTTGACAATGTACCGGGTCGAAAGATAGTCGGGTGCAAATGGATCTTCAAGAAGAAGACCGACATGGACGGAAAGGTACACACTTTCAAAGCAAGACTGGTTGCGAAGGGCTTTACTCAAACCCCAGGGATTGACTATGATGAGACCTTCTCACCAGTGGCTAAGATAAAGTCAATTAGGATTATGCTGGCCATAGCTGCATTTCATGATTATGAAATTTGGCAGATGGACGTCAAAACCGCTTTCCTTAATGGGAAGTTGACTGAGGATGTTTACATGAATCAGCCAGAGGGTTTTGTTGATGCAAAGTATCCTGACAAAGTGTGTAAGCTTGAGAAATCCATCTATGGATTAAAACAAGCTTCTCGCAGCTGGAATCTTTGTTTCCACGAGAAAGTCAAAGAATTTGGTTTCTCTAGGAGCGAGGATGAGTCTTGCGTATATGTCAAAGCTAGTGGGAGTATAGTCACCTTCCTGGTGCTGTATGTAGATGACATACTGCTCATGGGAAACGACGTCCCGACTTTGCAAGATGTCAAGTCTTGGCTCGGGAAGTGTTTTGCCATGAAAGACCTAGGAGAGGCAGCCTATATTCTCGGGATAAGAATATTAAGAGATAGGAAGAAAAGACTAATTGGACTTAGTCAGAGTACATACTTGGACAAGGTACTGAAAAGATTTAGTATGGAAAATTCCAAGAAGGGAGAGCTACCAATGCAAAGTAATGCTAAGCTGAGTAAGACTCAGAGTCCAAGTACAGACGATGAAATTGCGGACATGAGTCGGGTACCTTATGCTTCGGCTGTGGGGTCGATCATGTATGCCATGACGTGTACTCGTCCCGACGTGGCCTTTGCCTTGAGCATGGTCAGTCGATACCAGGGGAACCCTGGTAGGGCACATTGGACAGCGGTCAAAAACATACTCAAGTATCTGCGCAAGACGAAGAACTTTGTCTTAGTCCTTGGTGGCAGTGATACCTTGAAAGTTGACGGGTATACTGATGCCAGCTTTCAGACAGATAGAGACAATGGTCGGTCTCAGTCGGGCTGGGTATTCCTGTTGAATGGGGGAGCAGTGACTTGGAAAAGTTCCAAGCAAGAGACGGTGGCTGATTCAACGTGCGAATCAGAGTACATCGCAGCGAGTGAAGCGGCAAAAGAAGCGGCTTGGCTGAAGAACTTCATCGGTGACCTTGGAGTAGTCCCGAGTATTCAGGAGCCTGTGGAACTTTTCTGCGATAATGAAGGAGCGGTTGCTTTGACAAAGGAACCGAGAGATCATGGAAAGTCCAGACACATCGACAGAAAGTACCACTACATAAGACATAAGGTAGAAGAAGGTCACCTCGTAGTGAAGAGGGTATCATCAGAAGATAATCCTGCAGATCCGCTGACAAAGGCTCTGAGTAGGGTTAAGCACTATCAGCATGCACGACGCATAGGATTAACAGATGATATTAGTTTTTGTAATTAGATAGGATTTTGAAACTTGTTGCAATATAAATGTAATTAACTTTGGTGAATTAATAATATAGTTTTGTTGATGAGTATTTGATACTACCATTTGTTAATTGTTTATTATTGTGTTTCAATTTTGCATGTTTACTTCCTGAGTAATTTAATTATTATTCGAATATCCACAGTCACTCATACTTCTTGGGAAGTGAGTATGAATGAAGACTGTCGTGAATTGTTTTGTAGATTGTCTAATGAGTTAGACATAGCAATAAGATTGCTACAATATTCATGAGTACTTAGAAAATAGGGATTTGAGTATTGGATAAACCCACACTCAACTGATTGCTTCATGGATTTCATCATAAGCAATGTTGAGACGATAACATCTTTTGATCTTTAAGTAGAGACATATAAGTTATGTTTTACCAAGCGGTTGTTCATTGACAATGCGAAAACGCATCGGTAACACGGTGTTATAAAACGTGTTGTTGTGAATGATTTGACTAGTAAAAGACATAAGTATATGAGTCAAAACTTATTCGTCCCTTGACCCTGTCGGGAAAACAGATATCTGTAGGCCTCTCGATGATTTTGAAGTTGACTAAAGGGTTGGCCAACCAGGACTAAATTGACATGGTCAATTGGTAGTCTTAAAGTCATATGCAAATCAGAAATCGGGAAACAGAGAATCAGACAAGGATTGATCTTAATCCATGTCCTGAGTCTGAAAAATATCTTGTTGGACGGAGGATCATTTGATCACTTATCATTGGACAGAACTGACTAGGTCAGAGTTCGGCATCGGTTTCTAGGAAGCTACAGTTGCTAATTAGTTAGAGGGTAAATTGATAATTTTAGTCATAGACTTATCCAAGTGGGAGACTGTTGGATTAGGTGTCTAAGCCATGACTAATAATTAATATTTACCTAATTAATAGTAGCATAGTCCATTTGGGTTGCCCCCATAGTTGGAGGATTGGCAGAAAGTCCGGTAGAGAGAAATGTTGATTTATTATGTGATTAATAAATCAATAGAAATTAAATAAATAGTTTATTAATATATTTAAGTGTTAATATATTAATTAGAAACTATAATAATTAATTAGAAATTTTTCTGGAATTAATTGGAATTAATTTGGCAGTTAAATTGATTAATTAAAGGTGCAGGGACTAAAACTGTAATTATTCGATAGTTGAGTAAGTGGCAGTGTTAGTGACCATGTGGTGGCCGAAAATATATATATAGATATATATATTTTCGAAATATATATATATTTATATATATATATTATAGATAAATGGTGTTTGAATGATTAAAATAATAGTTTATCTTAATTCGAATTCAAAAAGGCTTATCTGTAACGATTATCTGATCACCACATGGAGGCTATAAATAGGGAGGCTCTCCCTAACCCTAAAGCCACGATTTTTACCCTATTTCTCTCTAGAATTTCGGCCAAATACCTCCTGCTGGGTGTGACTGCATTTGAGGCAAGAGATCTCTGTTGCTTTGCTTCCAAGATTCACTAAAGGTTAGTTTTTCTTGATCTTTCCTTTTAGTTTATTTTTCCTGGCCTACTAGGAATTGTTATATGTTTAATTAGAAGAAAAACTTAGATCTTTATAGGTTGCATGTGAACTTAGGAATCTTAGTTCATAGTTGCAGAAAACCTTTCAATTTATACATAAATTTCGGGCAATATCGAGTGCCTAAACACGTGTCTTTGGTATGATATCAAGATAAAAGGTACTTATACGTTTGAATTACCAAAACACAGGAAAAATGGCTTTGCGGATAAAGAAGGAGCTGAATACGCGCCTTAGTGTGAACAAAAGGACTCAATGGCAGGAACAGCTACGATCGCGACGCGATCCCCTATAGGGTCGCGACGCGACGAGTGATGATCGCGTGACATACTGCTGACCAAACGATCGCGAAAAAAATCTTTAAATCGCGACCCGATGCGATCGCGACCCGATCACCTCTAGGATCGCGACCCGACCCACCAACTACAGTCCACTGAGTCGGGATAGTGGCCAGCGCAAAAGAGCACTACGCATGAGATCGCGACGCGACCCCCTATAGGATCGCGACGCGACGGGCCTGGACAGCAACTATAAATTGAGGCTTTCTCTTGCTGTTTTGGAGACTCATACTCACACATCAACCTTCACACATACACCTCCAGAAACACGATTCACAACATCAAACTCGACAGTTTGCCTTCTGGTACGGTGCGGATGGAATCAAGAGCTTGAAGAATGTTCGGCCGGGACTTCATTCGGTTTGCTTTATATATGTTTAGCATTCTACTATGATTTCCTAGGCCGTATTCTTCAGATCATGTTATATTTGTTATCTGCATTATTCATTACTTAGATTTGAATACTATCTAGTTATGATTTGATTGTTATTTATCGGATATTGAACGTTTTATATTTTATCTTGCATAATTCATTTGACTATCATATATGTTAAGGAACCTTCCTTTTGGACTTATTGCTGAGTTATTTTAGTCTAGAGGACCAATCTGACTATATGACTTTTATCATAACTATGCTATGACCATTAGGCAGATATGACTAGTGATGGACCAAATCCTAGGGTTAAGTCACGAAGGTAGAATCTTGTATATATATGCAAAGTCTGTACTAGAGGACCAATCTGTACAAACCATTTTGATTTTCATGACCATTGAGATCAAAAAACTCGAATGAATCTGGTATGATACGAACCAATACATGATTATTTGGAAAATGTAATTGCATGACCATTGTTATTAATGACCTTATAATCATAGGATTAGGTAGTTGGACAAAAACATCTAATCACTCTAGAAATCGATATTTAGCTTTCAATATCCATTGCACAAATAGCATATCAAACATAACTAAATGGTTGAATCGAATCTAAGTATAAATGTTTACTTTTATGTTTTGTAATTTATATTTATATCTCCCGCTTCTAATAAACTTTTGTGTTGACTCTTGACAAGAGTCAATGCATTCTCTCAAACTCCCCCCTTTTTAATTACTGTTTGCTTGAATAATTGTTAATTAATAATTGATTTTCTTAACTTAAAAATATCCGTTTTCCTTTGGGTTCGACAACCCGGATTTACCATTACTATACTACAACCGATTAGGTACACTTGCCTAATTGTGTTGTTCTATTCATACATGGTACTTCCCTGTTCAGAAATGTAAAACTAATGTGAAAAATCATTTGCTACAATCATATATACGCTCGTAACACACCAAGTTATTGGTGCCGTTTCTGGGTATTTTATATGTATGTTTGAAAACACATCAAGTTTTTGGCGCCGTTGCCGGGGAATTCGGTTTTATTTTTTTTTGTATAGAAAATTAAATTTTTAGTTAATATTTGTGTGATTGTAAAATTTTTTGTATGTTATGTATTTTTATTGTTATGATTGACATATCACTAATCATAAAATAGATATTTGCACACTTTAAGCATATTTTAAGTGTAGGGTGAATATCTCGGGAAAAATGAAGTGACAAAACTTTGAAGTCTTTTTTGCTCACGCAATGCGACGTGTATGCCATCCGGACGTGACGCGTCGACAATCCGGATTACGTTGAGAAAAAGACAACTTCAATTTACACGACACGCATGACGCGTAAACACCCGAGGCAGACACTGGTCGTACATAATGATACAATGTTTTTCAGGCTAAAAATCAGCCACTACTGAGAAGGGGGACGCTTCTTTACAGTGGAGGCAGCGATACTGACGACGGTCAAATGTCGCACAGCCAGAACAACACACCACAACCGCAACCCAGTAGCCACGGATTTGAAACTTCAAGGAGCATAAAATGAGTGATATTTTTCTTTTATTGTTATTACTTTTATTTATTTAATTTTTGTGTGTTTATTTTTTGTGTGTTTATTTGTGTGTAAATAATATTTGTCTGAGTGATGTGTATGCAGATTTGCTAAGATTCAATGCTGGCAGCATATTCAACGAATTCTTTTGTGTGGAAAGAGCCTCATATATGACGTCTACCAGTACCCAAGGGGAGTCTGTTCCATTTTGCTCCCTTTACTATTTTGAATTATATATACAATAAAATTATTGTATAAAATAAGAGTAGGGTAGGAGCGTCATACTGCAATAATTAACTGAGCCAATTTAAATTTTCCATCTTAAACATCTATTCCAAAATTGAACGCTAAAAAGATAATTGTTAAAAAAAATGTTTTGAAAATAAATTCGTAGGTTACATTTAATCTTATGTATGTATTTTTAGTTTTTCATTGTTTTATATAAAACTTAGTTCTATAGAGGACAAGTTTTTAGCTTGGTAGTTGCAAAATGTTTTGCATAAATAATAAAATAGACCCTTTGAAGATTTATCAGTTGTTATAAATTGAGTTTTTGCCAAAACAGATTGAGTCAGTTTCCTTACTTGCAAAATGCACGAATTATATGCTGTTACTAAGTTGAGGAAAATAAGCCTCGATAAATGAACTTAAAATGAGAAAAATTCTCAAGAAATTTGATGTGCTAAAAAGCAGAAGTCAAGTAATGGTATACCATAAGATTGAGACTCAGAAAGGAAAATTCAATCAGTGGCCTTTGACATTCGAGCAAGTAGACATAAAATGGGTGGCCTTCGAGCATTTATGCACCTTATTACCTAAAACCAACTGGTTTGGGATAATATTGTAGAAAGCTCGCTACATGGGTGTCATCGAAAGTCATGGAATTTCCTTAGTGGCCTTTGGAATTTGAATTAGTAGACTCTATACAGTCTTGAGTCGAAAATTTGTAATTAAGAGTTCCATCGAAAGTCACGAGTTTCAAAGGTGCGGAAAAATAGAAATAATAACCTAACTTGATAAATTTAGTCCTGCATGACTTTTAATTTAAATATGGGAAATTCGACAAAAAGTCTTGAGGTGGAAGAATCTTTAAAGGGTTTATTCGATGTTATGTAAAAATGAGTATTTATCAATCTAAAGACTTGTCGTTGATAGAAAGAGAGTTTATGTAAAGTTTTGAAAAGTTAGAAATATGTACATAGGGCTAGGTATAATCTACTATGTTTATTCTTAATTCATTATTCTTAACATCGGTAATAAACGCTAGATCTGTGATAGCGTATGGAAAGTTTTTTAGACATCAAGTTTCTCGGCTTGGTTTTAAATTGTAGTTTGCTTGAGGACCAGCAAAGTCCAACTGTAGGGTATTTTGATATTGCCTCATTTATACATAAATTTCGGGCAATATCGAGTGCCTAAACACGTGTCTTTGGTATGATATCAAGATAAAAGGTACTTATACGTTTGAATTACCAAAACACAGGAAAAATGGCTTTGTGGATAAAGAAGGAGCTGAATACGCGCCTTAGTGTGAACAAAAGGACTCAATGGCAGGAACAGCTACGATCGCGACGCGATCCCCTATAGGGTCGCGACGCGACGAGTGATGATCGCGTGACATACTGCTGACCAAACGATCGCGAAAAAAATCTTTAAATCGCGACCCGATGCGATCGCGACCCGATCACCTCTAGGATCGCGACCCGACCCACCAACTACAGTCCACTGAGTCGGGATAGTGGCCAGCGCAAAAGAGCACTACGCATGAGATCGTGACGCGACCCCCTATAGGATCGCGACGCGACGGGCCTGGACAGCAACTATAAATTGAGGCTTTCTCTTGCTGTTTTGGAGACTCATACTCACACATCAACCTTCACACATACACCTCCAGAAACACGATTCACAACATCAAACTCGACAGTTTGCCTTCTGGTACGGTGCGGATGGAATCAAGAGCTTGAAGAATGTTCGGCCGGGACTTCATTCGGTTTGCTTTATATATGTTTAGCATTCTACTATGATTTCCTAGGCCGTATTCTTCAGATCATGTTATATTTGTTATCTGCATTATTCATTACTTAGATTTGAATACTATCTAGTTATGATTTGATTGTTATTTATCGGATATTGAACGTTTTATATTTTATCTTGCATAATTCATTTGACTATCATATATGTTAAGGAACCTTCCTTTTGGACTTATTGCTGAGTTATTTTAGTCTAGAGGACCAATCTGACTATATGACTTTTATCATAACTATGCTATGACCATTAGGCAGATATGACTAGTGATGGACCAAATCCTAGGGTTAAGTCACGAAGGTAGAATCTTGTATATATATGCAAAGTCTGTACTATAGGACCAATCTGTACAAACCATTTTGATTTTCATGACCATTGAGATCAAAAAACTCGAATGAATCTGGTATGATACGAACCAATACATGATTATTTGGAAAATGTAATTGCATGACCATTGCTATTAATGACCTTATAATCATAGGATTAGGTAGTTGGACAAAAACATCTAATCACTCTAGAAATCGATATTTAGCTTTCAATATCCATTGCACAAATAGCATATCAAACATAACTAAATGGTTGAATCGAATCTAAGTATAAATGTTTACTTTTATGTTTTGTAATTTATATTTATATCTCCCGCTTCTAATAAACTTTTGTGTTGACTCTTGACAAGAGTCAATGCATTCTCTCAAACTCCCCCCTTTTTAATTACTGTTTGCTTGAATAATTGTTAATTAATAATTGATTTTCTTAACTTAAAAATATCCGTTTTCCTTTGGGTTCGACAACCCGGATTTACCATTACTATACTACAACCGATTAGGTACACTTGCCTAATTGTGTTGTTCTATTCATACATGGTACTTCCCTGTTCAGAAATGTAAAACTAATGTGAAAAATCATTTGCTACAATCATATATACGCTCGTAACACACCAAGTTATTGGTGCCGTTTCTGGGTATTTTATATGTATGTTTGAAAACACATCAGAACTCCAAGAACTGAGTATATTAATATGCAAGTTGAAACTTTTTAGCATGTGTTGGTTTAAGCAAAGTATTTTTTTTGGTTTACATTATGTGTCAAACTATTATTCATCAAGGTTCAATTTTTAAAGACTGAAATCTTGAAGATTGATAGATTTGATCATTCTGGAAACTCTAATGTCATGGTGGGATTGAAATTTAAGTATATAATGAAGATGATGATAAACATTGCAAAACATGAGTTGAAGTTGTTATTTTCTAAATGGGACAAAAAGGTATGTAAATTGGTACATGTTAGTTCTAATAGACGACCTAATGTTGATGCATTGAAAGCACAATGCATTTAAAAATGATTATTATGTAAATATGATTAAAAAGGTTTATAATAGATGATCGAAATTAGTCAAGGGACAATTTCAGTATGAGCGAAACAATGTAAACACGGACATGGAATTGGAGTGGAATGACACTTATGGAGCGTTAGAAACTTTAGAAATTGAAGTTAGTCAAAATAGCATAAATAAGTAAAGTGAAAGATGTCTTGACATCTAATTATTGAAGTAAACTTATAAAGAGCTAAAAATTGGAAAGTTGCTAGAATAACTTTGTAGAAACCCGAAAAATACCATTTTTGGTCAAAATGGTAAAAATGTCCTAAATTTGGTATTATACTCTAAGAATCACACTTGGACATTCAAATGGAACTAGATGATGACTAGAAGTAGTTCAAGAAGATTTAGACAATTACTATATGTTTAGTTGTCTAATAACTTCTAATCTTCTATTAGATTAATAGAGAATGAAAGACGTTTGGAGGCAACGAAACGAATGACTAGAGATGGGTGGAATAGTGTAGCTAGACGTACCTAGCTACTACGGTGAGTACATGTGGCTTTTTCCCACTATGGGGTACATGGCAAAATTGTTGACAAAGCTTTTACGTGATTTATAAACATTATATGATGTGTAAAACCATTTAACGTATGTGATGATTATGAAACTTTTATACGATGATTTTGAAAGAATGTTTTGGCATTAAGCCTACAACGATAACGAAAGTATGTTTTAGCCAACTATTTTATTGAAAGATTGTTTTGGCATCAAGCCTACAATGATTACGAAAGTATGTTTTAGCCTAATCTGTGATTGAAAGATGGTTTTGTTTTCAAGCCTATTATGCTTATGAAAGATTTAAATTGTTAATGTTTATATTATTGTACAAGTGTCTCATGACATTATATGATATTTTTTACAAAAGAAAAAGCAGTATTTTGATGCATGCATAGAGTGTGAATGCATATGAGTCGAGTAAGGTCCGGGCACGTCCCCGTAACGGGACAAGACTCTACTGGGATGGCACCTCCCGTCGCGAAGTAGAAGTCTTTCAGGCGTCAATATAGGATGATTTCTTCTCCTATTTTGACGAGCTTTGGTCTTTATAGACCTCTAGGCGCGGTATATAACCGCGAGCTTTTGTCACGAATGTGACATGGTCTTTTTGACCTAAGGCGCGGGCAGGAAAACCCGCGAGTTTTGCATTGGTGTGAGAATCATGCATTGCATGTGCACCTATTATGTATAATACATATTGATTTAATATATTGTTTAAGTTTCAAGATGTTACGAGCTGGTTTCGCAAATAATTTTTGAAAGTAAATGTTATCTATATGACTTAGATTGTAAAGAAGTTTTGGAAAGTAAATGTCGTATTATATGACTTATTTTGTAAAGGATTTTGAAAAGAAATATACCAAAAATATAATATTGCTTATAAAACATTTCAATGATGTTTTGAGTCTAAAACTCATGTAGCTCACGAGACGTTTTCGTCTTACGTATTTTATTTTATGCCATGTATCACAGGTTTTAGACACGAGAGATAAAAGTAAGTAGATGACCCGAAGTGATTGAGATTTTAGATGGAGCAAACCTTGGCTGATATTCTAGTTTGAAATCCTAACTTGCTTTCTATAGTTTAGTTTGGTATGAAGTTGTAATCCCCCGAAGTTGTTCAAATATCTTTACAACTAAATGGTTTTTGTTGGGACCGAAGTTTTAGGACGTGACTTTATGTCATGAGTAAAGTTTTTAAATGTTTACATTTTGTCGCATAATATTTTAAAATAAGTGATAACATTATTGTGATTTTAACGTTTTTGTGCCTTTGGCACTAACGTGCTTTTAGCGTTATTATGTTTTTTTTTAAATTTACGAAAAATCGGGGTGTTACAACTAAGTACTAGGCCTTCTTGTATCTATATATATATATATATATATATATATATATATATATATATATATATATATATATATATATATATATATATATATATATATATATATATATCTTATAAAAGAGGCAAAATTACTTCAACCATATTCATTTGAAAATCCAATGACTTTTCAAATGCATTTTAATAATCATATTGCCATACTACTTATTGTAATTTATTCTACATATTAATCACTACAAGTGAAAAGTTTTTTAACTTATAGGTATTAAGTAGTAATTATTGTATTTAATTGGTTAGTTGGTTTATATAGAGATATAAATAGTGAGAAAATGATGATTTGGAAACACATAAAACTCTACATGGAGTTCATGTAAAATTTTGGAAGAAGAAGAGCAAGATAAAATTTTGGAAGATGAAATGCTATACAAGTACGATTAACTTGACGTCTACTATATTCGTTTCCTTGAAAGTTACATCCGAGAGAGATTTCATGTATTCATATTGAATGAGGAAGAAGAAGCTAAAAATTTGCAAGATGCAATTCTATACAAGCAATATCAATTTGACGTCTACCATATTCGTTTCCTTGAAACTTACGCCCAAGAGACTAATGAGCCAAACAAGATCATATTTATTTTCGTTTCATATCAAAAGTTGATGTTTTTTATAATATATGTTGATTTTTAGTTTTTATTCTTTTACAAAAATTTGATATGTTATAGCATGTAACTAAATAAACTAAAAAGGATGATGCACATTTTAAAATAGATATTATGATTACATCATTAGATAAATCGATGTCATATGTATATTGTGAACGAGATAAACATATCTCAAATCTTATGTAAAGTATTTCGATTCTCGATATTCTCTATATTGTTTTAGTTTCTTGAACTTTATATTATTTAAAATAAAACATTTTGCTCTAAAGCTATCTATTAAGTAAAAAAGTTTATTACAAAAAAAAAGTAATAATCACATGTATAAGAAAGTTGTGTATTAAAACTTACTAACAATTAAAATATTCATATTATAATAATTATAATTTGAAATGAAGAATACATAAAATAGTTGTAGTTATTAAATCTCATCACATAAAATATCATTTATCTCATGAAATTTCTTGATAAACAAGAGTTTTATTATCATATTGGTCAAAATAATAAAGATATTTTATTATCTAAGAATTAATTTCTCATACTTAAGTACAAATATTGTATTTATAACAATATATAGTTCTAATACAATTTTCAACTTGCTTATAACTAATTTACCAAAGTTATATTTTAATTTTTGTAAAAACATACAATAGCCTACAAAGAAAACGGATATTTGTTACTTTGAATAATATATAATCTTTTAGTATTTTAATTATGTAATTGTATTCCTACGCAATGCGCGATGATCCGCCTAGTTTTCTTATGATCATTGCAGATTATTAGGTCTGATGGAAAGCACTTAAATTTAAGACAAAAATTCATAAATGGTCCCTGTGGTTTTACAGAAAATCAACTTTAGTCCCTAACTTTCAAAATCTCAAGGATAGTCCCTATGGTTTGAAAACTTTTTAAAGATCGTCCCTGAGGCATATGAAATGACTAATTTACCCTTTTTAATTACTTTTACATTTTCTTTAACCAAAATTTACTTTTAAGAAAAACAAATATAAAGAAAAAGAAAAATAAATAAATACCACCCTTACCCCCACTTCACTCTTTCTCTCTCTTCCTTCTCTTTCTCTCGTACAACAACATCGTTCCTTCCCCTCTCCTAATGTCATAACCATCATCTGCTGCCTCTACTTTCAATACCCTTCCGTCGTCTCCCTCTGTTGCCTTCGTTTCGATTGCCTTCGATTCGTGTGATTATATGCTCTTTTACAAGGTAAACCGAGAAAGCAACCGCAATTGTTGTTATCAGGGGGTGGGAACAATAGAACCACCGCTTGATTCCCCCATGATCCCAATAGTGAATAAGCTTCAAGAAGTATTGGTGAAGGTCGGTCGGAGAGATTCCGAATTAGAGTTGTCGCAGGTGGCTGTCGCTGGCAGCCAAAGCAGCGGGAAGTCGAGTATTTTTGAAGCCCTTGTCGGTCGTGACTTCTTGCCCAGGGGTTCTGATATATATGTATTCACCGTCCCCTTCTTTTCCATTTAATACACGCTGATGAAGACGCCGGTGAATTCAGCGAGTTTTGACACTTTCCTGGTAGGAAGTCCTTCGATTTCTCACAAATTCGTGCATAAATTCAGGTATTCTTATTTGATTACTGTATTTCAATTATAATGAACTTCTGAGATTTTGCAACCATTTACACAATGGTTTACTTCATTTGTTTTCTGAAGGCTAAAACCGAGAGGGAAGTAGGAGGTAATAAGATAGTTTCAAACAAACATATTTTCCTGAAGATCTATTCACACGGAGTTCTTGAGATGACATTGGTCGATCTTCCTGGGATGACAAATGTTCCAGTAGGTGACCAGCCATTGCACATTGAAACACAAATATGTGAAATGATACTCTCCTGCATCTAGCAACCACGTTGCATAAGATTAGCACCTGCACATTCAGATTTGGCAAATTCGATGCACTTCAAATAGCAGGAATTGTTGATCCTAATGGTAACTATACAATTGGTGTAATCACAAAGGTATGTTTCATGTTAAATTAACAAATAAGTGTTTGTTTGTCAAAATCTTCACATTCCTTTTTCTCTGTAACTATAGTTGGATATCATGGATAGAGGCACTGATGCCTACAATCTTTTCCTTGGTAAAACAATTCCTCTTGGATTAATCACACTAGATTAAGAGAATAGAGAGAGAGAGAGAGAGAGAGAGAGAGAGAGAGAGAGAGGTAGTGAGGTGGAGGCAAGTGTAGGGTTAGAGTGGTATTTATTTTCTTTTTATTTTTCTTTATTTTTCTTAAAAATAAATTTTGGTTAAAGAAAGTGTAAAAGTAATTAAAAATGATAAATTAGGCATTTCATATGGCTTAGGGACGATTTATAAAAAGTTTTCAAACCACAGGGACTATCTTTGAGGTTATTGAAAGTTAAGAACTAAAGTTGATTTTCTGTAAAATCACAGGGACCATTTATGAAGTTTTGTCTAAATTTAATAAGAAAAACATCGGGAGCTAGGAAGCAACCAAGTTTCTTCTTTCACATCGCAATAGTCTCCGATTGTAAGTTTTCTTTTTCTTAATCTTACTAGTTTGCATATAAATTCTGTTATTTGAAGGGTTTTTTTTTCGGGAAGTGATTCGTACACAACAACTTTTCTCCATACACAACAATTTAACATTTTTTATACATAACGTACAACACCCTTAAAACATGCATTGTTGTATATAGAGAAAAATTGTTGTGTACGGATCACTTCCCTTTTTTTCCCTTTTTTCCTTCAGGCTCATATCTGTTCGGCATGTCCACCTCATCTGACTACATTTACACCTTCTATCATCTAATGACCATCAAAAATGGGAAAAAAAATCCATAACGCAAAAAGATATATTAATCCAAAAAAACTCGCGAATTTTTAGCCATGAAATCACGAATCCAAAATATTCGTGAGGCTATATTTTTTTTTGCAAATAAACTCAAAAACACTAATTGTTTAAAACATTTACGAGTAAAAATAAAATGGTTTATTTCATAAAAAAACCTATATTTCCAACTTTTTTCTGTTTAAACCTAAAACTTTATTTTTTTTTTTCAAAAAAGACCTAAATTTTGGAAAAACTTTTTAATTTACCCCTTTAACCGGTTTTACAGGTTATACATACTTTTATTTTTAAGAAAAAACCCTAATTTTTTTTCTGAAAAAACCCTCAATTTCAGTGATTTTTCCACAAAGAATATTTTTTTCTTCGTTTTTGTAATTGACATAACTTTCACATACGATGTCCAAATTCTACGAATTTTATATCCCTGGAAAGGTTGTAAGTAATACTACAACTTTGCTTTACTGACTTTTGTTTGAATATGTTCAGATATTTCAGTACATTGGCTTGTTTTCTTATAATAGCTGTATCTTTTGCATACGAGCTCCGTTTTCGACGTTCTATAAGTCGACGGATTCGTAAACACGAATACATCGTGTAATGAATATTATTTAAACCAAAATATTATTTGTATGATTTATCAAATTTTACGCTATTGTAGTCTATTATTCAAAATTATATCGTTTACTCGATAATTAATTCGAAATAGCATATTGTAGTATTATAATTTCCAATAATACATTAGGAAAGTTATGAAAATTACATTTCAACGTATTATCCTAATTTGCGCTCTGGTTGACATTTGTTGACCAAATTTGACGGATGTCACAGACGGGGTCACAAGAAAGTGACGACATGGCACTTATGTGGTTGGAGTTTGAACAGTACAATTTAAACCTTCACGAGCAGATGAAATTTGAACAGAAAAAGCTTACGAAGACAAACAATGAGCCCACCATGATCGACAACGAGCCCGTGAATAAAAACGACTAAAAGACAAAGTTTTTGCCGTCGAATCCGGAGGAGGGTTTCGAAGGGGAAGCACTCAAGATGGTTTTAAAATACAAAGCCGATATCATAAAAAATATTGGTCGTGGTTTCGTTTTTTTTACGTTTGTGGTTTGTCGTATTTTTTAATTTGTAATTTGTCGTTTTAGTTTATGTTTGTAATTTTATTTTCTTAAGTAATGAAATGTTTTATTTTAATTTAATTATATTTAATGTAATTAATTTTTCAAATTTAGTTATATTTAATTATATTTATGCTCATATTTAAAAGACTGTAACGAACGATCTGAACATATTCTAACAAAATCAATAAAACAAAGTTGTAATATTACTTACGACCTTTCGAGAGATATAAAGTTTGTAGAATTTGGATTTCTTATATGAAATATATGCCAACTACAAAAACAAAGAAAAATAATTTTATTTGTAAAAAAGTCTTTGAAAAATCGTTTAACTTGCGGATAAACTCATAAATGGCCTAAATTAAAAAGTTTTATGAAAAAGAAAAAATTGAGGGTTTTTTCGTAAAAAAAGAAAAAAAATTGGGGTCTTTTAGTCGACGACAAAAACCTTTATGTCTTTTAGTCGTTGTTTTTCTTCGCGGACTCGTTGTCGATCATGGCGGGCTCGTTGTTTGTCTTCATAAGCCTTTTTATTTCAAATTTCATCCGCTCGTGAAGGTTTAAATTGTACTGTTCAAACTCCAACCACATAAGTGTCACGTTGTCGCTTTCTTGCAACCCCGTCTGTGACATCCGTCAAATTTGGTCAACAAAAGTCAACAAATGTCAACCAGAGCGCAAATTAGGATAATACGTTGAAATGTAATTTTCATAACTTTCATAATGTATTATTGGAAATTATAATACTACAATACGCTATTTCGAATTAATTATCGAGGTAAACGATATAATTTCGAATAATAGACTACAGTAGCGTAAAATTTGATAAATCATACGAATAATATTTTGGTTTAAATAATATTCATTACACGATGTATTCGTGTTTACGAATTCGTCGACTTATAGAACGTCGAAAACGGAGCTTGTATGCAAAAGATACAGCTATTATAAGAAAACAAGCCGGTGTAGGAAAATATCTGAACATATTAAAAAAAGTTAGTAAAGCAAAGTTGTAGTATTACTTACGACCTTTCCAGAGATATAAAGTTCGTAGAATTTGGACATCGTATATGAAAGTTATGTCAATTACACAAATGAAGAAAAAAATTTCTTTTTGAAAAAATCACTGAAATTGAGGGTTTTTTTCGGAAAAAATAAAAGAAATTAGGGTTTTTTCTGAAAAAAAATATGTATAACCTTTTAAAACCGGGTAAATTGTCTAAATTAAAAAGTTTCTCCAAAATTTAGGTATTTTTTGAAAAAAAAATAAAGTTTTAGGTTTAAACAGAAAAAAGTTGAAAATATAATGTTTTTTATGAAATAAACCCAAAATAAAAGCACGGAAATCTTTAAATTGACTCCGATAAATATATTTAAAAAACATAAACATGTGGTTAAAAACCAATGTTTTGAAAACCGGACCGGACGTCGAACCGGCCGTGTTACTGGTTCGATGGTTCAATCGGTTCGACCGGTTCAACCGTTCCTAAAAACCGGATGACGTCATATATATATATATATATATATATATATATATATATATATATATATATATATATATATATATATATATATATATATATATATTAATGGTATTACCTCGGAACAGTTCACAAAAGTTATATTTGTTAAACATGTTTTAAGTATTAATTTAAGAAAACTATTTACAAACTTTATTTGTTTATTTACAATGATCCGTAAAGCAAAAGAACAAGTGAATAACAAAAGAGAGAATATGTCAAACATAGTGAAGGCGTCCCACATCGCCTCTTGTTGTGTTTTACTAACTAATAGAAACCTTATATAATAGAATGCAAAGAAGGAGACGTCAAATGAAAGTATGAAACAGCCCCGTGAGGTCCCATGGCCTTTAAACATGGCTAAAAGTTCATTTTCACTCAACCGGAATGAGTTATAAGGAAAGTTTTAATATTTTTTTAATAAAAACCGGTTTTATTTCCGGTTTAACCGCACCGGTTCAATCGCGGTTCGCTGAAAACCGGCGGTTTTTTGCGGTTTGATATACAAGCGGTTTTTTGAGGTTAAAAAACCGGAAACCTTACCGGTTCCCGGTTAAACCGGTTGAACCGGCCGGTCCGGTCCGGTTTTCAAAACAGTGTTAAAAACTTAAAATGGTTAAGGTGCATGATTAATCATTTCGTGAGGCTATATATATTCTTTTGCAAATTGATACGAACCCATCTCATACTAGGCTCGTATCATGGCATAAGCCCTAAGTGTAGAACTCACTCCCAAAAGCTAGTTTGAAGGAGGAGGGGACACTTAGACTTATAAGCCACTAATAGAATTTGTTTTCTACCAATGTGGGATCATAACAATACCCCACGCTTTGAAGAGCCAACGTCCTCGTTGGTCACGGCTATGTTGGTCACGGTTGTCACCCCTTTTCGGTCCAAGCCACCACTCCATAGGTCACGGTTGTCACCCCTTTTCGGTCCAAGCCACCACTCCATTGTTGGTCACGGCTACGTTGGTCACGGTTGGCACCCCCTTTCGGGTCCAAGCCACCACTCCGCAGGCCACCACTCCAAGGGTTGGAACCTCGAAATACGGGGACGGCTCTGATACCAATTGATACGAACTCATCCCATACTAGGCCCGTATCATGTCATAAGCCCCAAGTGTAGAACTCACTCCCAAAAACTAGCTTGAAGGAGGAGGGGACACTTAGTCTTATAAGCTACTAATAGAATTTGTTTTCTACCAATGTGGGATCATAACACAAATAAACTCAAAAACACAAATTGTTTAAAAAAATTTACGAGTAAAAATAAAAGCACGGAAATCTTTAAATTAACTACGATAAATATATTTAAAAAACATAAGCATGTATGATAATGGTTAAAGGTGCATGATTAACCAAGCTTATAATCAAAACTCACCAAAAAAGGAATTTTTTTTTTCCATTTTAAGTTCCATGTAATCAACAAGTGGCTTTAATAAGATTCGGATCCACGAGGTAGGCTTTGCAGAGCATTCATATATGACCACTTCAACTAAACATTGTTGGAAAATAAACCATTAAGTGTGACATTAGAACTATTTTGTAATACTTATTACATGTTAGGTATATTTATATTGTATAGTATATCATAATGTTGTTATAATGACATATCAGATCCCTAGAGTTTAAATATTTGTAGTATAACGGATATGACAATTGTCTATAACGTGAGAGAGTTTATTTATGTGGTTCTAAATTTTTCCCATAAGATGTAACCGGTGAAATTATTGCCAAGGAAGTGGTACAGTCACTTTGGATACTTCTATGATTTATGTTTAGAGACTTCATATATAACACCATTGTCATGAGTATCAAAGGCATCACATCTCTATATAAGAAATAACACCATATAGACATCATTACGGAAAGAAAAGGAATCAGAAATGTGGCTTCATCTTCTTCGGAGTTTGTACTTCCAAGTAAGTACCATTGATCTCTCATGTCATATGTGTAAAATTGATCTTGAACATGCTTGTGAAAACATGTGACATTAGAGCTTGTGTTTAACTATCAATATCCAGTATACTTTTAAAACTCTAATTTCAGCATGATACATTGCTTGCTTAAAGTTCACGGCTTTAATAAAATGATGATGATAAAAACTAGAGTTTCAAAACACGGATGCAATCTGGATATCTATTCAGTTTACTGCTGTAAAAAAGAAAACTGTAAATGGTTTTTTGTGTGCCAAATTTTTTTTCCCTGATGTCAAACTCCAAATTTATACCTTATTTTCGAAATCCAAAATTTGTTTTGATGGAAAGATTGCTTTTCTGAAATAAAATTCTCCAAACCTATGATAAAGTTTGGGGGCTTTCATTTTCCGTGATGGACCGGGTAACAAATAGAAATAGAAAAGGAAATATGAGAAGAGCGTTGTAAAAATAAAAATTATTCTGTCCAAAATTTTAATGTTCTTCTGTTATATTATAAAATGACTTGTCATATTTTGAAATTAAATATTTTTTTGAATGGATTAAACCAAAAAGGGACACAATTTGATGATCGGTGAGATATTATATATATATATATATATATATATATATATATATATATATATATATATATATATATATATATATATATATTAATTAGCAAATTCAGTTTGTGAGGAGAGTTAACTATTCATTTAGTGTTCATTTGAAATCCGTCAAACCAAAGTCCACAATCAAAGATTCTTTTTCTTTTTTCCTTTTCATGCGGTTACACGCTAATGATGTCTTCCACCTTAATATAATCCAATTTTACAATATATATTGAGCCACATGTCAAGATTTTCTTTTTTAATGTTTTGTTTGTTTGTTCATGCTGTCAAACCAATGTCCACAATCAAATATTCTCTTTCTTTTTTGCTTTTCATGCCACGCTCAATGATGTCTTCCAGGATGGCAACTGGAACATTCATGCAGCTTTCAATAATGTCTTCCAATTTTGTATATATAATTTCCAAATTCATTCTTTACCTCTACAGATATTTCGCCACCACCTTCTCTTCACTCCCTGCTCCACACCAACGTACGCTTAGTGGAAGAAGAACCTCAGGTAGATGTGTTTGAGCACAAAAGCATCGATTTCGCTAGCGGGTTTCACCGGCTTTTATAGAGTTTCGTCATCATTGTATTAATCTTTTCATATTCTCTTTAGTTTTACGACCGGTGCCGATTATCGCGTTCCGTTTATAAGTTAGGTATGTAATCTGTTCTTCTTTCTTTGTGTAGATTCGTATAATTGTAATACATCGTGCAGACCAGCAAGTAGAAACATGAAAGCCAACCAATGGCCCATCTTTTTGAAGTGCGTCCTAAAATATTTTTGTATCTGCTAGCATATGAATATGTACTATTGAATGTCATATACTTATCCCGCAGCAACGCGCGACCAAGTCTACATCTAGTTAAGTTAATATACCAAAATTTGATTATTAATATTTAAAGTGTGGTACTTTTTGCTCATAATCAAAAACTGATTAGACATGGTTTGACAAATTATGATGAGAAGTTTTACTTTATAAGTTTTCACAATTTATCAAGTTAACCTTTTTGCTTAAGGCTACACGGAGTGGTTGTCAATGGCCAACGAATGGCCAAGGAGTTTTTGTGGGTTGGCAGCTCTTGGCCATTTTGTAGGCAGTGGTGGCCAATGGCCAAGGAAAAGAAAATGGCTGTTTTTTTTGGCTGTTGGAGACCAAACCCATGGTTGGCATCTCGCCAACCGGTCGGCGAGTAAGGATGGCGAGGAAGATGGCGAGTTCGTCTGCAGCAGGGATGGCCACTCGCCAAGGTGCTTGGCGACCCCCTTTGGCGAGCCCACTCCCTAAAGTCTAAGGATGTTTCTCGTTGAAAAATAATCATATGTTTAACAAAGTTAAAGGGATTTTGTGATATCACATTTTATGACATTCTTTTTGCCTATTTAACGTGGTGTTTAATAAATTCCAAAAGGAAGCCTACTGTGTTAAGTGTGTTTTAGGGTCAAAAGCCTCAAATTCAAAAAGCACAAAATATCTCATTCCTACTAATAACTATGTAATACACTTATCATAATTTTGGCATTTTGTCCCACTCACAATCCAATCGGTCAATTCTATTTTGTGATACATTTCAGAAGCCTTATTAAGATATGGCGACTACACTGGCTTCAAAATAAATATAAGTTTTGAGGTCATTAAAGGTGTTCTAATTATTTAATAAAATTCCTTTTTATATATCCGTAAGTCTCGCAAATGAATAATTGATCATTTAATCATCTCTTTTATCATACATCATATTCATATCATGGGCCTTAAATTCATCGGCTTATTGTAATAAAAGCCCCCTTATCTGTGGTGATTAATGAATATTAGATTGTCCATCAATATTAGAGTTTTTGGTTAATTGCTTATCAAACACACAATCTGAGTAAATTTGATTGTGCTAATTCCATAATCTTTGATAATCTAATTCAAGGTTATTGTTTGGCTTTATGTTTATTTTTTCTAATTATCACGAATTATATTAACAAAGATGACGTGTTTTGGCATATTTTGTGAGGCTTGATTTCTGTTTTTTGTAAATTTTATTTATCTCTAATTTGTTGTTGTATAATTTGGTTAGTAACATCATCTTTGTAATGATGAGTGGCAACTTTTATTTTGAACTTAAGTGACTAGACCAAAGAAAAGTTGCTTAAGTTTAATACCGAAGTTATTTGAACACCATATTAAGCAATTGTTTGATTATTGTTCAAGGAATCCAAAGACTAATTGGATAATGATTCATACAACGAATTTCAAGCATAATGTGATACTGATCTATAAAAAGGTTTTGATGGATTCTTTTGACATTTAAAAACTTGGTACAATATATAAATAGTTAGGCAAAATTACATTGTAGTCCATCCAACTCTCGGCTTCTGGTTTAAAAGGTCCATCAAGTTATTTTTTTGCTTTATAAGGGTACGAAGTATAGAAAATAGGGTTTAAAACACCATTGACCCCCAAGTGAGGGGGTAAATCGGTAACAAAACCACCGTCCATTTTTCCTCTTTAACTGCTTGAAATTTGAAAGCCCATCGGGCAGCTTCCTGACACATCGAGCATCCGTCACGTCGGCATCTCGAGTGTGTGTGCCCGTTTCATCAAAATAGGCTGAGTCACCTTCACCTGATTTTACACGTGTCTAGATTGCCTGCTTTCACCGACATGACGATATGGTTATCCATCTTAATTGCTTCTCCAATTTAGAGAAATTCAGACCCGATGCTCTGCAATTGTTTGACCTTCACCTTCGTATCGACAAACTGCTATGATGGAAACGCAACTCCAATGAACAACGGCGGCACCACCTACACAAATATGTTCGATGCTAACTATGATACCCTCGTTTGGGCCCTACAGAAGAACGGATTCACGAATATGGGAATCATAGTGGGTGAACTGGCGTGGCTGAGTGATGGACTAGTTTGGTTCTTTTTGTTTTATTTTGTTTATTTCATAGTTACACTAAAATGGGGGAGGATTGTTGGTGATTTTAGTATCACCGGTACATTTAGTGTAATGGATTTAACAAGTGTATCGAGGGTAATGTTATTAGTTTTGATACAAGTTGGAAGGTGCGGGAGTGCACGCTTGTATCTACTAAACATTGCCGGTACACAGACTGAACGGGGGTTCAAAGGGGGCAGCGCCCCCTTTGGGGGGTCCTAGGGGCAGCGCCCCTAGCGGGGTCCAAGGGGCAGAGCCCTGGCGGGGGTCCCACTGCTCGGCCAGCGGGTAGGGGTCAAGGGGGCAGCGCCCCAAAACCTAAACGAAATTGACATTTGGAACTATAGACTCGTTATATAACTTTATGAAGTCCAGGATTTATTTAGTCAATTTCTAAACTTTCCAACTCCCTCTAACGTTCAGAATAGTTATCAGGGTATATCCTGATTTTGTTTTCAGTTTGGTAGATACACAAGAAAACGGACGAACTTTCTATCATCTTCTTCAATTCTGAGATCAATTTTCTGCCTTAAATTTGATCTTGTTTCTTCAGGAAATATCCTAGTTTGAAATTCGTGAACTCAAGGCTATTAGGGTCGAATTATCAAACGAGGAAAGTGTGTTCACACGTTTCCTGATTTGATCCAAATTTTCTCATAACCCTAATTCGAATTTTCCCAACAATCTCGTTTGATAATTCCGTTTTCTAAGTAAGTATGTCTGGAAATACTGTGAAGGAGATGATTACGACGTTTGGCAAATTGGAGAAGTTCCATGGTCAAGATTTCAGGCGCTGGCAAAGGAAGATGCACTTCCTGTTGATCACTTTGAAGGTTGGATATGTTCTCAGTACTCCTAAACCAGCAGAAGTGGAAAATGAAACCTTGGAACAAACCAGAAGAAGAAGCAAATAGGAGAATGACAACTACATCTGCCTTGGTCATATTCTGAATGGTATGTGTGATTCTCTCTTTGATACTTATCAGAGTGTTGAAACAGCCAGTGAATTATGGAACACACTTGAAGCAAAATATATTGCTGAAGATGCGTCCAGTAAAAAGTTCATTGTGTCTGATTTCAACAATTATAAAACGGTTGATTCTCGATCTTTCATGGAACAATACAATGAAATCCTCCGAATTTATGGTCAATTTAAACAACACAACATGAATATGGATGAAACCTTTGCTGTTTCGAGTGTGATTTATAAACTTCCACCTTCATGGAAGGATTTCAAACACAATCTGAAACATCAAAAGGAAGAAATGAATTTGGTTCGACTTGGGAGTTACTTGAGAATCGAAGAGGGTCTTCGTGATCAATAGAGTGACAATAAAGGCAAGGGCAAATCTGAAAATGGACAGCCCCAAGTTCACATGGTTGAGGCCAACAATTCTAACAACAAGGGAAAGGGTAAAAAACGTAAGTATGAGGGTAACAACAACAAGTCCAACAAGAAAAACAAAGATTCCAAAGATCTTGTGTGTTGGAGATGCAAATTGAAAGGGCATATGAAGCGTGACTGTCGAGTGAAACTTGGAAATAATGGTGCTGGTGGTAGTAGAAAAGATGGTGCTGGTGGCAGTGGGTCTAAAGACCAATCTGCAACCAAAGGTCAGTTTACATTTGACCTTGTAACTTCAGTACCTAATGTTCTTTCACTAACTCCAGAAGTTTCTTTTGTACAGGAGGCTGATTCGGGTTCATGGTGGCTTGATACCTGTTCCACTCATCACGTGTGTAATGATGAACGGTGGTTCACGAAGTTGAACATAGTAAATAAAGGTTTAGTTTTACGCATGGCGGATGAAGGATCAAAGCCAATATTAGGAACTGGTGTTGTTAGTATTACTTTTACTTCTAGAAAGACAGTTAGTTTGTATGATGTCTTGTATGTTCCAAAGGTTCGAAAGAACCTTGTGTCTAGTGGTTTGTTGAATTGTATGGGTTATAAACAAGTTATCGAGTCGAACAAGTTTGTGTTGTCTAAATGTGGTGTATTTGTGGGATTTGGTTATTATTGTGAACGTGTTTTTAAACTAAATGTTGTTAATTCTTTTGCTTCCCATGACAAATCTGTTTTTATGACTTCTACTCCTTCTCTTGATAATTCAATGTTATGGCATAATAGATTATGACATATTAATATTAGGAGAATGGTTGAAATGTCAAAATCCGGATTAATTCCAGCTTTTGACATTAATTAAGAAAAATGTAAAACTTGTATGTTAACTAAGATCACAAAACAACCATTTCCTAATATTAACAGAAAAACGAATGTTTTGGAATTGATTCATAGTGATCTATGTGATTTCCATGCTACACCTTCTTTGGGAAATAAAAAGTACATTGTTACTTTTATTGATGATTCCAGTCGGTTTTGTTATGTGTATTTATTGCATTCCAAAGATGAAGCTTTGGAAAAGTTTAAAATATACAAAACCGAGGTCGAGTTACAATTGGGTATTTCGATAAAACGTCTTCGGACGGATCGGGGAGGAGAATATATGGATTCTTAATTCTTTCAATCAGTTGGAATCATTCATGAAACCACAGCTCCTTATACACCACAACAAAATGGTGTTGCTGAACAGAAAAATCGAGTTTTAAAGGAAATGGTAAATTCGATGCTTTCTTTTTCGGGTCTAAGTGAAGGTTTTTGGGGTGAAGCTATGCTCACGGCAAATTATGTGCTAAATCGGGTTCCTAATAAAAGGAACAAAGTTACTCCTTATGAGCTTTGGCACAAGAAAGCACCAAATTTGAGTTATTTTCGAATTTGGGGATGCCGAGCAGTCGTGAGATTACCCGAACCCAAAAAGAAGAATTTGGGTGAAAGAGGAATTGATAGTATATTCATTGGATATTTTGAACATTCCAAAGCTTATAGGTTTTATATCATAGACCCAAATGAGGCAGTTTCCGTTCATACTGTTATTGAGTCGCGTGATGCGATTTTTGATGAGATGTGGTTTTCTTCGATTCAAAGGCCAAAGGATCTGATCCCTAGCACTAGTGACATGCCTAAATCAGATGAAAGAGAAGTTTTTTCAACTCCAAAAATGCAACAGCCTCGTAAAAGCAAATGAGGTCGAATTGCAAAAGATTTTGGTTCTGATTTCCAACTGTATTTAGTGGAAGGGTCAAGAGATGGCGATGAAGTGAGTTCTTGTAACACCCCTTTTCTCAAATCATAATTAAAGTACAAATACAGTTTTCAAACATATTTTACAACTCGTGACTATAAAATAGCCACTTAAATTTTTAATTTATTTTACAAACTTAACTCGAGGGGTATTACAGACTCAATACAGATAACCATAATTTAAACTTATAGTGTACAAAACGGTCCCAACTGCAACCTTCGCTCCCTTCACCTAAGTACATAGCATTTCAAAAACATAGTATACGTGAGACATAAAGTCTCGTGAGTAATATGGGTTTAGACCCAAAACTTTTCTATTCAAAACTTGAAATATCAAAAGTACACTGTTCAAAACTGATTTATTTCATAAATCTCAAAATATATTTTCTTCTTTACTTTCAAACTTTAAAAAGACTTTCTTTCATAAAACTGCTTTCTTTCTCATTTTCTCGTGACCAACTGAAACTTATGAATTAAGTTAATTAATTCATTCAACTAGCTCCCCTCGCGGAACAGAACAGATCTGTCCACTCGGTTATGCTCATTCTGTCTCCCCTTTGTGACTTGGAACAAATTCAAGCACAAGGGTATGCTAAGCTAGACAAATACTTCGCGACGGGAGGTACCATCCCAGTAGTTTCTTCTGATCCCCCGATTATGTGGGTGATCCTAGTCCGGACAACTGGCTCATACTTCTTTCTTTCTTTAATTCTTACTTCATTTCATCTCAAATTGGTCAAAATGGGACACAATTTGTAAACAACTCTAACTCAAACATTTTATAACTCTTTACTGAAAATACTTTCCAAAAACTGATTTTTACATCTTAGTTCACATAAGGAACTTCTTTCAAAATACTTTGCAAACCATACTTTAAAATCTGTTTAAAACACTAAGCCCTTGTATAGAGCTTCTTTCAAAACTATTTTCCAAACTTTAGTATTTATAAACATTTGGAAATCTTACTTTTCCGAAAATAACATTTTGCTATGTACTATAGAAATCCTCATAAAACTCACCTTGATTCTATTACGGTTTACTAAGCGTCACGTACGGCTTTTCCCTTTCCGTGCTCAATAACGTTTGAAGCACCACCTATACAAATAGTATATATGAATACTCAATATAATTAACTTTATAATGCTAAAGTCTCATATGACATAACTCCAGGTTATAATAAATGTATAACCATTAATACACTCGTTTTATCGTTTTCCCCGAGATACGCGTATACTGCTACAGTAATCCCAAGGGGTCGTATTTCAGTTCCGACTCTTTTCCATGAAATCTTATCCCATATTAAACTTGTGTTTCAAATTTGGAGTTCATTGGACAAGTCTAGCTCAAATTCCAAAATCAAGTTTTAACGTGAATAGTGATTTTAGCCACTGCCGCTACAGTGACTTTTCCGCAAGGTCGGATTGCGGATTTGACCATTCCTAACATATTCTTATACCATTTTAGGGTTATGGCTAAAATTTACAGACCCAACGGACAAGCCTAACATCGAGTTTGAAACTTAAAAATTGGACAGAAGCGAATCAGTTTTCCAGCTGCGAGATCGGGTCGCGATCCATCATAAGATCGGGTCGCGATCCATAGTGTATTGCCATTTTTGGCATTTTTCCAAACTGCAGCCCCACTTTTCACCCCATTAAGCTCTTAATACTTAACTTAATTGGTTTAGGGTCATTCTTAGGCCCTAATTACCAATTTATATCTAACTTTGATTCACAAAAACATCAAATCTTCTATAAAACTTCAAAAGTTCTTCCGAAAATACAATATTTCACCAAAAATCGTTTTGTTGGATTTTTAAGCTTGAAACTGATTTCTTGCATTACTTATATCATGTTTGACTTAATAAGACTATAAGAAACATATAAAATCAGTTTCATCTCTTTTACCCGTTTCTAGGGTTCTTGAGATTAAAAACCCATTTTTACAATTGTTGCTTCAAAGCTTCATTTTTTATCAAATTGGCAACCATCACATGTTCAATTCATCATTTCTAAGAAACATATAAAATCATGTTTGACTTAATAAGACTATAAGAAACATATAAAATCATGTTTGACTTAATAAGACTATAAGAAACATATAAAATCAGTTTCATCTCTTTTACCCGTTTCTAGGGTTCTTGAGATTAAAAACCCATTTTTACAATTGTTGCTTCAAAGCTTCATTTTTTATCAAATTGGCAACCATCACATGTTCAATTCATCATTTCTAACATGTTAGGTTCATCTAGACCATCTGATCTTTCAAACCCGTGACTTAGGGTTCTTGAGCAAAAATCACCATTTCTTGATTTTTACACATTCTATGGTTAGAACATGCTTTTATGGTGATTCTTAAGCAAGATAGACTAGATGATAACTTTGGAACCTTGATTTCTGGAAAAATCAGAAATCAAAACTTGATTCCCGTTCATAATTTTGAGTTCAAAGGCTAGGATAGTACCTCTTAGAGCTTGGAATCACCAATTCCAAAGCTTTTCTTGATTTCCTTGGCCAAGATTCATTAACTTCTTCTTCTTCCCATGCTCTCCCTCTCGTTCTCTCTAGCTCTCTCTGAAATGTTCTACTAACTTCTGGAGAATGAGAGTGATAATTCTCTCTTATTTATATTTTTAGTTTTATAAAATATTTTCACTTTAACCCCTAATCTTCAACTTTCTTTACAAAGATAGTCCTAAGACTCAAAATATTGCAACAATATTCCATTAACTTCCAACTTGACATTTTCTTAACATTTTTGGTCATTTTCATGTCAAATGACCAATTTGCCCTTTTTGGCCAAATTTCACTATTCATGCGATAAAACTTCAAATTTCACATAATCTCTTATTTATTATATTATAATTTCACAAATACATATTATTTTACATAATAGTCTTATAACGTGTCAAAAGACTATTTTACCCTTTTTTTAAAAAATTTTGCAGGTTCTTACAGTTCTCATATCCCTTACTCTCATCATTCTGAGGAGGATCCAAAGACTTTCAAAGAGGCTATGGAGTCTCGTGATGTAGCATTTTGGAAAGAAGCGATTGATGACGAGATGTCGTCTATTTTGGAAAACAATACTTGGGTGTTGTCTGATTTACCTCCGGGTTCTAAACCATTGGGGTGTAAATGGATTTTCAAGAAAAAATGAAGGTAGATGGTACTATTGATAAGTTCAAGGCTCGTTTGGTCATACAAGGGTTTAGACAAAAAGCCGGTATCGATTATTTTGATACTTATGCACCGGTAGCACGGATTTCTACCATTAGATTGTTGCTTGCTTTGGCAGCTATTCACAATCTAGTGATTCATCAAATGGATGTCAAAACAGCCTTTTTGAATGGTGATCTTGATGAGGAAGTTTACATGAAACAACCATAAGGTTTTGTTTTGCCTGGAAATGAGCAAAAGGTATGTAGACTTGTGAAATCATTGTATGGTCTTTAGCAAGCTCCAAAACAATGGCATCTGAAGTTTGATGAAGTCATTTTGTCTAGTGGGTTTTCTTTAAATCAATCTGACAAATGTGTTTATAGCCGGTTTGATTTTTCTGGATCTGGTGTGATTATTTGCTTATATGTGGATGATATGTTGATTTTTGGTACTGATCAACATCAAGTTGATGCAACTAAGAATTTGTTGTCGTCAAAGTTCTCTATGAAGGACATGGGGAGGCGGATGTAATCCTTGGAATAAGGATTAAACGGGTGAACAGAGGACTTGCTATAACACAGTCTCATTATGTTGAGAAAATTCTCAAAAGATTTAATTACAGTGATTGTACACTTGTTAGCACTCCTATGGATCCTAGCGTGAAGTTGATGCCTAATACAGGCAAATCAGTATCACAACTTGAGTACTCACAAGCTATTGGATCTTTGATGTATGCTATGACTAGCACTCGTCCTGATATAGCTTATGCAGTTGGAAGATTAAGTAGATTTACTCATAATTCGAGTACCCAGCATTGGCAAGCAGTTCATCGTGTTTTCAAGTATTTGAAGGGAACCAAGGATTTTGGTTTGTGTTATTTAGGATATCCTTCAGTTTTGGAAGGATTTTCTTATGCAAGTTGGATATCTAATGGAGAAGATCATTCTTCTACTAGTGGATGAATATTCTTGCTTGGAGGGGGTGCTATCTCATGGGCATCTAAGAAGCAAACTTATATCACCAGTTCAACAATGGAATCTGAATTTGTTGCGTTATCTGCTGCCAGTAAGGAAGCATAATGGCTAAAAAATTGATTTATGAGATTCCATTGTGGAAGAAACCGATTGCACCTTTGTCTATTCGTTGTGATAGTGCGGCCACGTTGGCTAAAGCTTATAGTTAGGTTTATAATGGCAAATCTAGACATATTGGTGTTAGACACGATATTATCAGAAATCTAATAATGGAAGGTGTCATTTCGGTAGAGTTTGTGAGATCGCAACAAAACTTGGCAGCCCATCTTACTAAAAGTTTGGCGCGGGACTTAGTGCACAAGTCAGTTATAGGGATGGGTTTAAAGTCCATATGAATTCTTATGAATGAGACACCCAATTCCCCTCTAATACAATGTTAGAGGTTGAATTCAATGTGGAAAGCTCATTTATATGAATTGTGACACACATCATAAACATCCCAAGGTACGTGTGTCTGAACATGTAGTAAGACCAGGGTGAATTAAATTTCTTATTGATTTTTTTGATAAAATGTATGCAGGTACATGAATAAAAGAATCACCTATATGATCATGAAGTGTAGCCGTACTTCAAAGAGCTTGGGACTTGGCTTTTATATGATCAAGAATGGATTGGGACACTCGGCTTTATAATAGTGTCATGTTGTTTTTGTTTTAGATGATAATTGAAACTTGTGTGTATATTATCTTCAGGTATTCAAACGGGTTGATGAGTTCAATCTTTAAGATACTCAAATTCTTGAATATTTGAAATGTGTAATGTACTAACATGAAAATTCAATCGTATCGACATTTTCATTTATGCACTAGTTTGGTTCTTTTTGTTTTATTTTGTTTATTTCATAGTTACACAATGGGGGAGGATTGTTGTTGATTTTAGAGTCACCAGTACATTTAGTGTAATGGATTTAACAAGTGTATCGAGGGTAATGTTATTAGTTTTGATACAAGTTGGAAGGTGCGGGAGTGCATGTAACACCCCTTTTCTATTACCACATTTAAATTACAGATACAGTTTTCAAACATATTTTACAACTCGTGACTATAAAATAGCCACTTAAATTTTTGTTTTATTTTACAAACTTAAACTCGAGGGGTATTACAGACTCAATACAGATAACCATAATTTAAACTTACAGTACATTAACCGGTCCCAACTGCAACCTCCGCTCCTTTCACCTAAGTACATAGCATTTAAAAAACATGTATACGTGAGACATAAAGCCTCGTGAGTAATATGGGTTTAGACCCAAAACTTTTCTGTCGAAAACTTGAAATATTACAAGTAAACTACTCAAAACTGAATTATATCATAAATCTCGAAATATCTTTTCTTCTTTACTTTCAAACTTTAAAAAAAATACTTTCTTTCTCAAAACTGCTTTCTTTCTCATTTTCTTGTGACCAACTGAAACTAATGAATTAGTTATTTTAATTCATTCAACTAGCTCCCCTCGCGGGACAGAACAGATCCGCCCACTCGGTTATGCTCATTCTGTCTCCCCTTTGTGACTTGGAACGAATTCAAGCACAAGGGTATACTAAGCTAGACAACTACTTCGCGACGGGAGGTACCATCCCAGTAGTGTCTTCTGATCCCCCGATTATGTGGGTGATCCTAGTCTGGACAACTGGCCCATACTTCTTTCTTTCTTTAATTCTTACTTCATTTCATCTCAAATTGGTCAAAATGGGACACAATTTGTAAACAACTCTTGCTCAAATATTTTATAACTCTTTACTGAAAATACTTTCCAAAAACTGATTTTTTTTTACATCTTAGTTCACATAAGGAACTTCTTCCAAAATACTTTGCAAACCATACTTTAAAATCTGTTTAAAATACTAAGCCCTTGTATAGAGCTTCTTTCAAAACTATTTTCCAAACTTTAGTATTTATAATCATTTGGAAATCTTACTTTTCTGAAAATAACATTTTGCTATGTACTATAGAAATCCTCATAAAACTCACCTTGGTGTAACTACGGGTCACTAAGCTTCTCGTACATCCTTCCCTTTTCCGTGCTCAACAACGTTCGAAGCACCACCTATACAAGTATCACGTATATAAATACTCAATAAATACATACTACACTGACTCTACAGTTCTAAGGTCTCATACGTCTCAACTCTAGGTTATAACAAGTGTATAACCATTAATAAACTCGTTTTATAATTTTCTCCGAAATACGCGTATTTTGCTACAGTAACCCCCGAGGGGTCGTATTTCAGTTCCGACACTTTTCCATGAAGTCTTAGGTTATATTAGACTTGTGTTTCAAATTTGAAGTTAATTGGACAAGTCTAGCTCAAATTCCAAAAATCAAATTTTTACATAAACTTGAAGTTTGCTCACTGCCGCTACAGTGATTTTTCCGCAAGGTCGGATTACGAATTTAACAATTTCCCACATGTTTTCATACCATTTTAAGGTTATGGTAAAAGTTACAGACCCAACGGACAAGCCTAACATCGAGTTTGAAACTTAAAAATTGGACAGAAGCGAATCAGTTTTCCAGCCGCGAGATCGGGTCGCGATCCATCATAGGATCGGGTCGCGATCCATAGTGTATTGCCATTTTTGGCATTTTTTCCAAACTGCAGCCCCACTTTTCACCCCATTAAGCTCTTAATACTTAACTTAATTGAATTAGGGTCATTCTTAGGCCCTAATTACCAATTTATATCTAACTTTGATTCACAAAGACATCAAATCTTCTATAAAACTTCAAAAGTTCTTCCGAAAATACAATTTTTCACCAAAAATCGTTTTGTTGGACTTTTAAGCTTGAAACTGATTTCTTGCATTACTTATATCATGTTTGACTTAATAAGACTATAAGAAACATATAAAATCAGTTTCATCTCTTTTACCCGATTCTAGGGTTCTTGAGATTAAAAACCCATTTTTACAATTGTTGCTTCAAAGATTCATTTTTATCAAATTGGCAACCATCACATGTTCAATTCATCATTTCTAACATGTTAGGTTCATCTAGACCATCTGATCTTTCAAACCCGTGACTTAGGGTTCTTGAGCAAAAATCATCATTTCTTGATTTTTACACATTCTATGGTTAGAACATGCTTTTATGGTGATTCTTAAGCAATATAGACTAGATGATAACTTTGGAACCTTGATTTCTAGAAAAATCAGAAATCAAAACTTGATTCCCGTTCATAATTTTGAGTTCAAAGGCTAGGATAGTACCTCTTAGAGCTTGGAATCACCAATTCCAAAGCTTTTCTTGATTTCCTTGGCCAAGATTCTTGAACTTCTTCTTCTTCCCGTGCTCTCCCTCTCGTTCTCTCTAGCTCTCTCTGAAATGTTCTACTAACTTCTGGAGAATGAGAGTGATAATTCTCTCTTATTTATATTTTTAGTTTTATAAAATATTTTCACTTTAACCTCTAATCTTCAACTTTCTTTACAAAGATAGTCCTAAGACTCAAAATATTGCAACAATATTCCATTAACTTCCAACTTGACATTTTCTTAACATTTTTGGTCATTTTCATGTCAAATGACCAATTTGCCCTTTTTGGCCAAATTTCACTATTCACGCGATAAAACTTCAAATTTCACATAATCTCTTATTTATTATATTATAATTTCACAAATACATATTATTTTACATAATAGTCTTATAACGTGTCAAAAGACTATTTTACCCTTTTTTTACAATTTTGCGGGTTCTTACAGTCACCCCTCCTTAAGCGGATTCCGTCCTCGGAATCTTTTCGTAATCTGTGAAATTCGGATATCTTCTCTTCATTTCTTCTAATGTCTCCCAGGTTAGGTTTGACCCTAATGGGTGCTTCCACTTGACTAGTACCAAGTCAATTTCCTTGTTTCTTAGCTTCTTAGTCTGCATTTCTAGGATGGCTTCGGGTTCTTCAATCATTCTGCTAGGAGTCTCCACTCTCAAATCTTTATACGGTATTACTAACTCTTCTTTACCAAAATACTTTTTCAAGTAGCATACATGAAAAGTATCATGTATTCCACTAAGTTCGGGTGGTAACTCCAGCTTGAATGCCTGTAACCCAACTCTCTTCAGGATTCTAAAAGGTCCAATGTATCTTGGACTCAGCTTCCCTCTCTTGCCAAATCTGACCACTCCTTTCCATGGCGACACTTTTATCATCACTAAATCTCCTTCTTGCAAGTCATACGGTCTCTTCTTTAGATTCGAGTAACTCCTTTGCCGATCTTGTGCTGCTTTTATGTTGGCTTGAATTATTCCAATCTTCTCATTAGTTATTCTAACAATCTCTGGCCCTGTAAGCTTAGTCTCACCTGCCTCTGACCAGCATAAAGGAGTTCTACACTTTCTACCATACAATGCCTCAAAAGGTGGCATTTTAATGCTAGAATGGTAGCTGTTGTTGTATGCAAACTCCACTAATGGTAGGTGTTCATCCCAACTACCTCCAAAATCCATCACGCATGATTGTAGCATGTCTTCTAACGTCTGGATCGTTCGTTCACTCTGACCATCCGTTTGTGGATGATATGCGGTACTTAACTGAATTCTTGTCCCCATTTTATCTTGTAAGGCTCTCCAGAAGCTAGAGGTAAATCTAGGGTCTCTGTCTGACACGATAGATAGCGGTGCACCATATCTTCTAAATACTTCATCTGTATACAACTGGGCTAACTGCTCCAATAGAGTAGTTTCTTTTATGGCTAGAAACAGTGCACTCTTGGTCAACCGGTCCACTATGACCCATATACTATCATGACCTCTTCTTGTTCTCGGTAACCCGACAATCAAGTCCATGGTTACATCTTCCCACTTTCCGGCTGGAATGTGCAATGACTGAGCATCCCCATGCGGGACCTGATGTTCCGCCTTAACTTGTGCACAAATGACACACTTGGAGATGTACTTAGCTATCCTCTTCTTCATTCCAGGCCACCAATACTGTCTTTTCAGATCTTGATAAGTCTTGGTACTCCCGGGATGTATGGAATACTTTGACTTATGCGACTCTTCTAGAATCAGCTTTCTCAAACCTCCTACTTTCGATACCCAAATGCGGTTCCTGAAAGTCTTCAACCCTTGTCTGTTGGTCTCAAACTGAATGTCTTTTCCTAGTTTTTCCTCTTTTAATTCTCCACTTTCTTCAACTTTCTGCTGAGCTACTTTAATCTGTTCTATAATGCTGGACACCAATTCTATGTGCATCGATCTTGCCTTGATTCTTTTCTCAGGAGCTTTTCTACTTAATGCATCTGCTACTACATTTGCTTTACCCGGATGGTATACAATGTCGCAATCATAGTCACTGATCAGCTCTAGCCATCTGCTCTGTCTCATGTTCAACTCTTTTTGAGTGAACACATACTGCAAACTCTTGTGATCGGTGAATAGCTTGCACTTTGTACCATACAAGTAATGTCTCCAAATCTTCAAGGCAAATACGATCGCTGCAAGCTCTAAATCATGGGTTGTGTACTTTTTCTCTGGATCTTTCAACTGTCTGGAAGCGTATGCGATAACCTTCCCTCTTTGCATCAACACACAACCAAGCCCCCGATGTGAGGCATCGCTGTATACTTCAAAGTCTTCTGTCCCATCTGGTAACGTAAGGACAGGTGCGTTGCACAACTTCTCTTTCAATGTAGCAAAAGCTCTTTCTTGTTCTTCTTGCCATCTAAATTTCTCTTCTTTCCGGGTTAGTCGTGTAAGTGGCACAGCTATACGGGAGAAATCTTGAATGAATCTCCGGTAATACCCGGCAAGACCGAGAAAACTTCTAACTTCTGTTGGCGTCTTGGGTGGTTCCCATTTCATCACCGCTTCAACTTTTGCTGGATCAACTTTTATACCTTGGATTGAAACTACATGCCCAAGGAACTTCACTTCACGCATCCAAAACTCACACTTGGAGAATTTGGCATATAATTGTTCTCGCTTCAAAGTCTCAAGTACTAACCGCAGATGACTCGCATGCTCTTCTTTATTCTTTGAGTATATCAGGATGTCATCTATGAACACTATAACAAACCGGTCTAGAAATGGTTTACAGACCCGATTCATTAAATCCATAAAGATCGCTGGTGCATTCGTAAGATCGAATGGCATTACTAGGAACTCGTAATGCCCGTATCGTGTACGAAACGCTGTTTTCTCTACATCACTTTCTTTTACCCTAACTTGGTGATACCCAGATCTCAGATCAATTTTTGAGAAATAATCTGCTCCTTGCAACTGGTCAAACAAATCGTCTATTCTGGGCAACGGGTAACGGTTCTTGATAGTAATCTTATTTAATTCTCTGTAATCAATGCACATCCGCATTGATCCGTCCTTCTTCTTTACAAACAGAACTGGAGCACCCCACGGAGAAGAACTAGGCCTGATGAAGCCTTTATCTAGTAACTCTTGCAACTGGGACATTAATTCCCGCATCTCTGTTGGTGCTAACCGGTATGGTGCTCGGGCTATTGGGGAAGCTCCTGGAACAAGATCTATCCGGAATTCAACTTGCCTTTCTAGTGGCAAGCCAGGTAATTCATCTGGAAAAACTCCTGGGAATTCTTTTACTACTTCTATGTCTTTGTACGTCTGTTTTACTTTGTCTTCAGTCATCACATAGGCCAGGAAAGATACACATCCTTTCCTGATACACCTTCGAGCCTTAGCTACACTGATAATACTTGGCACATGCTTTCTTCTTTCCCCATATACGTACACCTTAGCTCCTAGGGTTTTAACATACACCCTCTTCTGTCCACAAGCTATCTTCGCATCATTTGCACCAAGCCAATCCATCCTAATTATTACATCAAAGGACTTAATTCCAATGGGAAGGAGATTAAGTCGGAACTTCTTGCCGTTGATGTCAAGTTCGCAATCTCGGTACATATGCTGAACTTCAACAAATTTCCCATCCGCCACTTCTACTTCAAAAACTAGATCTAACAATTCTAATGGGACCTTTAATCTAGCTCCAAATCCATGAGACACGAACGAATATGTAGAACCGGAATCAAACAATACATATGCAGGTGTCGAGTTGATCAGTAGTATACCTGAGACCACATCGTGCGTCTCCTTCGCTTCTTCCCTGGTGATCTGAAAAGCTCTAGTCTTCACCTTCTGAGGTTCTGTCTTCTTCTGAGCTATTGACACCACAGTTTCTCCTCCCTTGTTTGGGCAGTTGAAACTATAGTGCCCCTTCTGGTGGCATGAAAAACACTCCACTTCACTGGCTTTCTTGGCTTTGCAGTCTTTCGCTTTGTGACCGAGTCCGCCACAATTAAAGCAGGCGTTTGATCCCGCTCGGCACTCGCCACTATGTTCTTTCCCACATTTCTCGCACTTCTTTACACTTCCCTGTCGGCTCTGACTTGAACTCATCTTCCCTTTCTTCTTTATGTTCCCACTGCTACTAACTGTCTTCCTCTTGTCACTAAAACCAGGTCCTTCCTCCTTTCTTCGTTTCCCAATATCCTCCACGTTTCGGGCAGCATTGATCGCCCCGTCTAATGTTTCAGCTCTCTTTACTTCTAACTCATAATTCCATGACAAACCCCAGACATAGCGGTTAATTCGGGACCGCTCACTGGGGTAAGATTCCCCCACAAAAGGCAGCATGTCGCAAAACTTCTTCGTATACTCGTCCACCGTCATATCTCCTTTCTTTATCGTTAAGAAATCTTCATTCATTTTCTCCAAATCTCGCGTGGGACAGAATTTATCTTTGAGACACGAGACAAACTCCGCCCATGACCAACCGTATACAACATCTTTTCCCAAACTTTCGTATTTGGTGTTCCACCACACCAAAGCATCATCCTTCAACTGCCGGGAGGCGTAGTTGACTTGATCTTTTTCTCCACATTTGCTTGCTTGCATCACTTGTTCGATTTCTCGGACCCATCGCATTGTCACCTTCGGCTCAAAACTGCCATGGTATTCGGGCGGCTTACAAGCCATAAAGGACTTAAAAGAACAGCCCTTTTCTTCCTTCTTGTTCCCTCCACTAACCTCTTCCTCAGTCGTCTTCTTGGAGACTTCTTGTGATGATTGGGCACTAGGTTCACCCATTCTGCTGTCGATTATGTTGTTCACATCTTGTCTCAGCTCATTTCGTAAGTTATTGATTAGAAACTGAATTGCCTCTATAGTGACAGGTTGTGGTGGTGGGTTTGGCTCAGCCTCCTCATTTCGAATAACATGTGGTTCACTTCCTCTTGAAGAAGTGTGACTGCCCTCACCCCTGTCAGCTTGTCTTCTGCCTTCCATTACTATATAGATGAACAAAATGTTTGTTTAATACGCAATTCTATATAGTATTTCGTAAGCGGTAGCATGTTATCTCCTTACTTTGACTGCATTTTTATAGCGGTCACTCTATAACATCTATAAATCTAAGTGTACCTCTATATTACTAAGGCACTTTACTATCACTCTTGCTAGTTTAAGTCTAGGATGGTATTCCAACCTAATTCGCTTAAACTATGGCTCTGATACCAAAACTGTAACACCCCTTTTCTATTACCACATTTAAATTACAGATACAGTTTTCAAACATATTTTACAACTCGTGACTATAAAATAGCCACTTAAATTTTTGTTTTATTTTACAAACTTAAACTCGAGTGGTATTACAGACTCAATACAGATAACCATAATTTAAACTTACAGTACATTAACCGGTCCCAACTGCAACCTCCGCTCCTTTCACCTAAGTACATAGCATTTAAAAAAAATGTATACGTGAGACATAAAGCCTCGTGAGTAATATGGGTTTAGACCCAAAACTTTTCTGTCGAAAACTTGAAATATTACAAGTAAACTACTCAAAACTGATTTATATCATAAATCTCGAAATATCTTTTCTTCTTTACTTTCAAACTTTAAAAAAAAATACTTTCTTTCTCAAAACTGCTTTCTTTCTCATTTTCTTGTGACCAACTGAAACTAATGAATTAGTTATTTTAATTCATTCAACTAGCTCCCCTCGCAGGACAGAACAGATCCGCCCACTCGGTTATGCTCATTCTGTCTCTCCTTTGTAACTTGGAACGAATTCAAGCACAAGGGTATACTAATCTAGACAACTACTTCGCGACGGGAGGTACCATCCCAGTAGTGTCTTCTGATCCCCCGATTATGTGGGTGATCCTAGTCCGGACAACTGGCCCATACTTCTTTCTTTCTTTAATTCTTACTTCATTTCATCTCAAATTGGTCAAAATGGGACACAATTTGTAAACAACTCTTGCTCAAATATTTTATAACTCTTTACTGAAAATACTTTCCAAAAACTGATTTTTTTTTACATCTTAGTTCACATAAGGAACTTCTTCCAAAATACTTTGCAAACCATACTTTAAAATCTGTTTAAAATACTAAGCCCTTGTATAGAGCTTCTTTCAAAACTATTTTCCAAACTTTAGTATTTATAATCATTTGGAAATCTTACTTTTCTGAAAATAACATTTTGCTATGTACTATAGAAATCCTCATAAAACTCACCTTGGTGTAACTACGGGTCACTAAGCTTCTCGTACACCCTTCCCTTTTCCGTGCTCAACAACGTTCGAAGCACCACCTATACAAGTATCACGTATATAAATACTCAATAAATACATACTACACTGACTCTACAGTTCTAAGGTCTCATACGTCTCAACTCTAGGTTATAACAAGTGTATAACCATTAATAAACTCGTTTTATAATTTTCTCCGAAATACGCGTATTTTGCTACAGTACCCCCGAGGGGTCGTATTTCAGTTCCGACACTTTTCCATGAAGTCTTAGGTTATATTAGACTTGTGTTTCAAATTTGAAGTTAATTGGACAAGTCTAGCTCAAATTCCAAAAATCAAATTTTTACATAAACTTGAAGTTTGCTCACTGCCGCTACAGTGATTTTTCCGCAAGGTCGGATTACGAATTTAACAATTTCCCACATGTTTTCATACCATTTTAAGGTTATGGTAAAAGTTACAGACCTAACGGACAAGCCTAACATCGAGTTTGAAACTTAAAAATTGGACAGAAGCGAATCAGTTTTCCAGCCGCGAGATCGGGTCGCGATCCATCATAGGATCGGGTCGCGATACATAGTGTATTGCCATTTTTGGCATTTTTTCCAAACTGCAGCCCCACTTTTCACCCCATTAAGCTCTTAATACTTAACTTAATTGAATTAGGGTCATTCTTAGGCCCTAATTACCAATTTATATCTAACTTTGATTCACAAAAACATCAAATCTTCTATAAAACTTCAAAAGTTCTTCCGAAAATACAATTTTTCACCAAAAATCGATTTGTTGGATTTTTAAGCTTGAAACTGATTTCTTGCATTACTTATATCATGTTTGACTTAATAAGACTATAAGAAACATATAAAATCAGTTTCATCTCTTTTACCCGTTTCTAGGGTTCTTGATATTAAAAACCCATTTTTACAATTGTTGCTTCAAAGCTTCATTTTTATCAAATTGGCAACCATCACATGTTCAATTCATCATTTCTAACATGTTAGGTTCATCTAGACCATCTGATCTTTCAAACCCGTGACTTAGGGTTCTTGAGCAAAAATCACCATTTCTTGATTTTTACACATTCTATGGTTAGAACATGCTTTTATAGTGATTCTTAAGCAAGATAGACTAGATGATAACTTTGGAACCTTGATTTCTGGAAAAATCAGAAATCAAAACTTGATTCCCGTTCATAATTTTGAGTTCAAAGGCTAGGATAGTACCTCTTAGAGCTTGGAATCACCAATTCCAAAGCTTTTCTTGATTTCCTTGGCCAAGATTCTTGAACTTCTTCTTCTTCCCGTGCTCTCCCTCTCGTTCTCTCTAGCTCTCTCTGAAATGTTCTACTAACTTCTGGAGAATGAGAGTGATAATTCTCTCTTATTTATATTTTTAGTTTTATAAAATATTTTCACTTTAACCCCTAATCTTCAACTTTCTTTACAAAGATAGTCCTAAGACTCAAAATCTTGCAACAATATTCCATTAACTTCCAACTTGACATTTTCTTAACATTTTTTGTCATTTTCATGTCAAATGACCAATTTGCCCTTTTTGGCCAAATTTCACTATTCACGCGATAAAACTTCAAATTTCACATAATCTCTTATTTATTATATTATAATTTCACAAATACATATTATTTTACATAATAGTCTTATAACGTGTCAAAAGACTATTTTACCCTTTTTTTTATAATTTTGCGGGTTCTTACAGTGCACGCTTGTATCTACTAAACATTGCCGGTACGCAGACTGAACGGGGATTCAAAGGGGGCTACGCCCCCTTTGCGACGTCCTAGGGCAGCGCCCCTAGCGGGGTCCAAGGGGCAGAGCCCCTGGCGGGGGTCCCGCTGCTCGGCCAGCGGGTAGGGGTCAAGGGGGCAGCGCCCCAAAACCTAAACGAAATTGACATTAGGAACTATAGACTCATTATATAATTTTATGAAGTCCAGGGTTTATTTAGTCAATTTCTAAACTGTCCAACTCCCTCTAACGTTCAGAATAGTTATCAGGGTATATCCTGATTTCGTTTTCAATTTAGTAGATACACAAGAAAACGGACGAACTTTCTATCATCTTCTTCAATTCTGAGATCAATTTTCTGCCTTAAATTTGATCTTGTTTCTTCAGGAAATATCCTAGTTTGAAATTCGCGAACTCAAGGCTATTAGGGTCGAATTATCAAACGAGGAAAGTGTGTTCACACGTTTCCTAATTTGATCCAGATTTTCTCATAACCCTAATTCGAATTTTCCCAACAGGATTCAGCGAGGTTAGATGACCCCTCTATTGCACAATCGGTGAGTCCAATTTTGATCGTATTCTACTTTGGTTTTGATGGTCTGGATGTTATCGGTAACAATCGCATCATTTACCTGGTTAGCTACGTGCATTCTTCCCCCACACCACAGCCACTCTTGACCATTAAGAGAATAACTTAGTGTTTTCCACCATGGCTCTTGTCTCATTCATTTATCAACGTCAGGTACACGTCGCACACACAAGAATGGTTACGTAACCCGTTGAAATGGGTTAAAGGATTAAATGAACAGGTAATATTTGAGTTCGTACCCTTATAAAGCAAAAAAATAACTTGATGGACCTTTTAAATCAGAAGCCGAGAGTTTGATGGGCTATAGTGTAATTTTGCCTAGATAGTTATAAATGAGTTATGTTTTCCTTGGATATTGTCAAAATGGAAGTCGGATTGGTTAAAATATCAAACTTGATGTTATGGCCCATACGGATTTGCAAAAAGTGGAGGAAATGCTCTTACCATGCTGGTGGGCTTGGGAAGAAAAATCTTCTATCTTGTATTGTATGGCTTAAAAAAGTGGTTGAAAAGTTTTGTGACGTATATGAAGAAATTAGGAAGAAAATTCATGTTTTTGTTACACGGCTATGCAAGATTGGTGACAAAGCAGTAACATATGCATGTGTCCAAACTTGGGAAACACTGTTTTGAGTTCAAAAACTTGTAAGAAAAAAAAAAAAAGTAAAAACACACACTCGTGCGTATGTCTCTTCAAGTTAGGTGGCAAGTCCTACATTGAAGTGAAAGGAATAAGCAAATATTTTGTCCAAATGCAAGTGAAATCTCATGATTGAATGGTAGGGATTTGCAAGTGATGATACAAAGTTATATGATAATTATATTTGTAGAATTTACAGGCCGATTTTCTGTATCAATGTCTATTTTGTGTGATTCGCCCTTGTAATAATACGTAACACAATTTCCTGTATCAAATAAGAGTTTCTAAAAAAATGTTTAATGTTTTGACTGAGATTACACACTTTCTGCATTAGCAGTTGTACAATATGCATCTGCCTTTGTACATTCAACACATCTACTCTTTACTTCATCTTCAATCCACCACATCGTCACTAAAAATCTTGAACTTACTCGCATCAAGAACCAACTTTCTAACCGAAGAAAAGGAACCCAACAACCCAACCCCCGTAAACACCACCATAATAACAACATTAATCCAATAAGTAAACGAAGATCTCGACGGCTTGTAAGTCATGTTGTACAAAAGCATCGGAAGTATGAAATCCAGCGGAATAAAACCCAAAGCTCCAACCACACCATTAATATCTCCGAAAAACGGTAACATCGCCGCAAAAAACCCACAAAATATCATGTAAAGCGACCGGAGAATTATTCTCGGAATTAAATTTCGTTTCGAAAACATCCCTTGATTCACGTCCGCCGACTTCGTTTCCATTATCTCATAAGCTACTTGCGAATAAACCAGACCAATGGCGAAGAGTTGTAAAAGGACGAAAATAACCCCGAGTCCGAGAAGCCACGTCGGAGCTAAAGCGGGCCCCTCATCCGGCAAGAGGCTTTTGAGAATGTTCGAGCTAGCCTTGTTACCAAACACCCAGTAACCGGAAACCGCCGCCGAGTAGAATGTAACGAAAATCACAGTGTAACACATCATTAGCCCTTTTAGCATTTTTCCGGTCACCGGAGGAGCCAATGTCGCCTGTATCTCAGGGACGATTCCGTTACCGAAAATGGCGGCGATTATGGAGATGGAAGTGAAGGCGCTCATAACGACGGAGAATTTTGAATCTTCTAATGAGTAATCTCGCGGCGGTGCGTTTTCCGATAGTCCTGCGTTGAGACACGCTCCGACGACGATGAATGTGTAGGCCAGGCTTAAGAAAAGGGAGGCCAGGTTGACGTGTCGGAGGGAGTGAAATGTCGGTAATTGAGACAGTACGATCATGACGACTGTCACCATTGCTATGAATTCCCACAGTCTCATGGGCCCATCGGGAGAAACACTTGAATACATTATCTAAAAAAAACCAAAAACACTTTTTTGAGCAAACGAAGACGTTTTGTGTTGAATTTTAAGTTTTTTAAGTTTTTACCATACCTGAAGGCATTCTCCGGCGAGCAGGATTGCTCCGATGCTTATGCCGGTGTTAATGGCGGTTTGTATAAAAATTACAAAATAGAACATCCAACCAGATCCTACAGAAAACGATATATTATGGAGAAGTTATCACCGATTTTATTTTTTTGGAAAATAAAAACAGAATAGAAACTTACCTAGAACATCGGCGGCAAGTTCCCGGAAACGGATATGCCGGCGACCGGCTTTCTCACAGTGTTCAAGAACAAGGGACATGAGATAGTAAGAGTAAAAGGTAACGACTCCCATGACGGTGAGACAAAAGAATCCGGGGCCCCATCCCAATCCCCTGAACGCGTACGGTAGCGTTAGTATAGTGGGGCCCACTATCGCGGTGGTGAGATGAAATCCGGCGTGGTACCATTCGCCTGAAAGTTTTTGTAGTGATGATGTGAATTATAAGATCGGGGTTTTGTGATTGATTACTGATTATGATAACTAAAGTCAACGAGAAAAGGTTGTCAGGTGTTACCTTTTGATTCGAGCACAAAAGTTGCACCCGCATCTTGCTGCCGGGGATTTTTGGTTTCCGGCGGCGGAGGAGCCTCTGTCATCAGGAAAGATCAGATAGCAGAATACATGTATGAATGTATGATAATCATATATTACATAGAGAATGATTTACATATACATAATACATATAATCGTATTCATATCATCATATGTGTGTACACCACGATGTGTGTGTGATGGGTGACAGGTAGAGAATGAGACGTAATTATCTTTAATGGGAATAAACGAGGCTTGAAGATACCGAAACAAAGCAAGATGGCGATATAAAAAATGTGACGTAAATGCGTACAGGCATATAAGATCTGGATATTTTGTAATTATCATATATAAAAAGTCAAAGTTATTTTCAAGAATATATACGACCAGAATTTACAGTAATTATAGAATATTTAACCGAATCTGTCTCGCGTGCTCTAAAGCGTGACTTGAGTATTTAAAATCGATCAAATTTATTGTGAATTTAACAGAAATATATTCTTTTATTTATTCTTTAAAAGAACAATTAATTTAGATTCATCTAATTCTACTTCTTGATAAATATATGTTAAGGAATTATTTGAGGAAAAAAAGGTTGAATCATCTACTTGGTTTACTCTTGGAATTCCTTCTAACTTTAAACAAACTCCTACTTTCATCCTATTTTGCCTTTTTCAAGTAAGTAATTTTACACAAATACTTGATTCACACATGTCTTCAACTTTTGGTGGGTAAAACAGTAAACCCCCAATTTAATGCATTACATATTTGGGGCACTTTGGTTAGAAATCAGAATCCTTTTATGATTCCTGTATGCAAATAAACGAGTTTGATTTCGGTAAATTGTGTTTTCAAACTGAGAATTCAGAAATCAATGCAATAATCACCATAATTTACATAACATAAACTGTATATAGTGATGCTGTTTTAACGATATGAATAAAATAGGGTTATAGCTCTACGGACTACGGCAACAATTATTAAAAACAGAAGGCAACGATAACCGGTAACCGAGCTTTTCTTACTTCCATTGATTGCGAACGATTGTCGATGAAATCAAATTGACTGTTAATAGTATAGCGTATCCACAATTGAATCGACAAAACAAACATTTGGTACACGCTAACTATCGAAAATGACGTTAAACTAATTCCCGTTTGAGATAAATCCGAAAATTTTGGAGTACTGGACTTAAAGTGTCGAAAGGAAAAGTAAGTTTGATCCTGGACTTATATAAACAAAACGGTGATAATATTATAAAGTAGACTTCCACTTTTGAGGCTCTTAACGTCGTAAGATGCAAATCTCGATCCAGGATATGGTACTTTTATATTAGAGTTAAATAAAGGGCAATAGCTGCCGGGGGAGAGAGAAAGTACGATACCTGGTGGCAGTAACGGTTGTTGTAGCTTGATCGTCATGGAGAATCGATCTGTAAATTCTTCTTCAGGCGGAGTCAACCACTAAACGAATAGAATTGAAAATTTTATGGCTTCTACAATTGGAAAGTGCAAAATTGATTGAAGAAACCGCGGAGGCGGGTTCCGATTTGTATTTATGGATTTGGAAAGACAGTTGTTCAATCGAAGTATGGACGAGAATTGATTTCAGTTTTATAGAAATCGATGGATCTACAAATGGGGCGGACTGAATTGGGCATAGGCTGTTGGACCACCTAGAGAAAGCATATTATTTGCTACGGTATAATTGGAAATAAACAAAAATAAGGGGGCTAAAGTGAATATAAAGCATACCCATGTTACCCTACACACGGACGCTGTTTTTTCAACTTAAATACGAGGGTCGTGCTACACGGTATGGTTCGGTTTTATACTGTTGTGGTTTTTAACTGTGTTTTGTAAGTTTTTTTTTTTTTTTTTTACAGTTTTAAATCACAGTATTTTGGATTCATGTAACTTGTTTTGGCATTGAGAATTTTTTTTTTTTTTCGTTTTAAGAGATCAGTGACTACTAGACTAATAGTTCTAATAATAAGATTATAAGAATAGTAATAAGACAATAACTTTGGCCATCCAGCGTGTGTACGAGCTCATGTGCGAACAACCCTCTACTTCGCGAGACACACCGCCTCCCTCCCAAAGGGTCGTCGCATTTTCCTGCCCGCACGGGGCCTTCTCGTTGCACGAGCAAAAATAAAACCAAGTAATATGTGTGTACATTGAGTTTAATTCATTGTATCAAAACCAATGGGAAGTGAGAGGAAACAATTTTCAATGGTGAGGGGGGGAATGAGAGGTGCTGACTGGATGTTGATGCGGCAGTAAAAAAGTGAGAGCTAGTGAGACCCACACCAGATGGCCTTATAGCACTACTAAACCATTAAATTGAGTACCTAAGCATATGTCCAATACACTGAACTCTAAAAGAATTCAATAAAATGTCATGTATGAGAGAGAAAGAATAAAGTTGAGTTTTTGCTCCATAATTTCATTAAAATCATTTTTGTAGAATTCAACGGGATTGAACTTTCTCCCCTCTCTCTTTCTCTCTCTCTCTTATATTATATTTGTAAGAACCCGTAGAAATTTGTAATAAAATATAGAATAATTATGTGTAATAGTAAAACTATGAAAAAGGGGCAAATTAGTCATTTGCCATATTTTGGACTATAATGTAAGATATGTTGTGTATTGTGAGTAATAATGTAAGATATATAAAGCTTATTGTAATAAAAGTTTAGTTATGGTGGCAAAAATCCAAGAAGTGGAACTTAAGGGGGTAAAATGGAAAAAATGTGGAGGTATAAATAGGAGAAAAATCTCCATAGGTTCCAGAAGTTGCAGAAGCATCGGGAGAGAGCGAGAGTTTGGGCAGGGTTTTGGAAGATTCAAGGAATTAGAAGCAAAGATTGAAGATCGAGAAAGAATTCTTATATCAAAAGGTTAGTAATTCAAGTTCTAACCTAGGTTTTCTTGATGGGTTTCAATGAATGAACTGAAATTGTAATTTCAGTTACAATCTATGATGTTTAAGTGATTTCCAGGTTGAAATAAGTGATGTTTTAAGAACATAACCCAAGAATGTGAAAGTAGGTTGCTATTGTTAAGGAATTGAGATTTTGATCAAGAACCCTAGATTGTGAGTTCTTGTGATTAACTTGATTTTAATGATTTATAATAAGTTCCAGATGTTATATTGATTGAAATAAACCAGTAGAAACAATTATAATTTGGTAATTTTGGTTTTTGGACCAAAATTGTAAAAGACGGGAAGTTATAGAAATGGGTTGGAATCACCAATTCCATTGTTTAAAACTTGAAGTAAATGAAGGGTTTTGGTCCTGGAACATTTCCTAGTAATTAAGTCACGTAATAAGGGCTTAACAAGAGAAAATGGGATTTTATAGCACAAAAATCGGACATTCTGGTTTGTACCAGCAGCGATCGCGACGCGACCAGGCCTTGGGTCGCGACGCGTGGTCGAGGCAGAAGCAAACTTGTTCTCTGTTAAAATTTTGAAGTATGAATTCGATGCTAGGCTTGTCCGTTTGACCTGAAACTTTGAACATAGGTTTAAAATGGTGTGAAACTACGTGGAAAATTTTTAAATTCCGAATACGACCTCCCGAGGGTACTGTAGCAAAATACGTGTATTTTAGGGAAAGTTTATAAATTAAAAGAAGCTAGTTATTAAGGGTTATAGCTTGGTTATGACCCTTAACTATATACTATTAGACTTTAGTACTGTGGAATCAGTTGTAATGCATAAATATGTGTTAACCAATTATGTGAACTAAATGTGTAAATAGGTGGTGGTTCAAATACGGTGAACCAAGCGAAAGATAAAGGAGTCCACGAAGCTAAGTAACTCCTAGGTGACTTAAGGTGAGTATTATGTGGATTTTTGAGTACGTAGCAAAATGAGTTTTATTCAAAAATGTTTTGGAGTCAAAGTGGTTTTATGGCTTTAAAAGTATTTTATGAAAAATATGCTTATAATGTGTACAGAAAGAGAATCAGAAATACAGTGAACTAATAATGTGATTGGCCCATGATGATGAGTTGCTTAGTATCCGGATAAAGATCACGACCTGCTGCGGTAGGGGTGGTCAAAGACACTACTGGGATGGTACCTCCCGTCGCGAAGTAGTTGTCTAATTGATACCTTGGTAGATGAATCTGTTTCATGCTATTGAGGAAGGAGTTATACGGGTGCGTCTCGTATAAAACCTACGGGTGCGCTCGTAGGAATGTACCATCACATAATAAGGAATACCTATGGGTGCGCTCATAGGAAATAAAATATTAGAAACTGTGAAATGAGGTTATTATTAGAAAAACTGTTTTGTGTCTAAACCCATAATGCTCACGAGACGTTATGTCTCACGTATTTTTCTTTAAAATGCTATGTACTCAGGTAAACAAGACGGGCGATAGAAGGGTCAGGTGTGGAACTGTAGCTTCTGCTGTATAAAGTGTAAAATAAACAGGTTTGAACTATGGTTATGATGCAAATTCGTGATGCCCCGTTTGTAAAAAAATTTAAGTGGTTTGTATGACTAAAAGTTTGTAATATAAGTTTTTTTAAAAAAAAAATTGTGTGAAAGTTGGGGTGTTACAATATTAACTTTAATTCAATTAAACTCTCATTGAACCCACATTGGAGATGGTCTAACAATTAACATCTTAAATAAACAAATTTTCGATAACTTATTTTAAAAAAACACTATCAAACCATATTTTAAAGAGTTCAAGATATTTCAAAACACCGTCAAATCATTAACTTAACTAATTAACAATTATCATCTTAAAAACATCAAAGTTCATTATTTTGCAAAGTAAAACAAAACGAAAACATCAAACTTTTTGTCTTTTAAAATTGGGTAAATTGCAAAACAAAAAAAAAATCACCAAGTTTACACAAAATTTTGATTTTGACACTGTGTTTATTTTTTGTCAATTAAGACACTAAGTTTTTCAATTTGTTGTACAGTTTTAACTATTTGACCGGTCAAAACGGCTATCAACTGATGTGACATGGTGACGTGTCAATTTTTAGTGATGCGACATTGATTTGGCGCTGGTATGACCATAGTTTTTTTGAAAAGTTAGATTTAAAACAAAAATTATAAGAGATGTAGTATTTTATTTAGTTTTTTAAATATACAAATACAAAATTTTGAAAGTAAAATGATATACGGTGATTGTATATAGTTTATACTAATGATTATTGAAAATCAAAGCATGCCTTTAAATTTTGATTTGAAAGTAAAATGATATATGGTGATTGTATATACTATATAATGATAATTATGTTAAAATTATAAAGTCTATATTTAGTAGAAGTGGTAATTAAGGTTTATATATGGATGGATTTGTTAGTTTGGTTATTATTTATCTTAATAGTCAAATACGTAAAAATAAATAAATCTGTAACTAAAATAGAAAATATCATTATGCAATGTCAGTATCACATTATCAAATACTAACACATTGTGTCTCTCTTCCGCACGGGGGGACATGTATCTCTCATCTTATGTATGTGGACGATGTTAATTTAAATAATAGTAGAGTTTTTGGTTTGGGGGTTTCAAAGCAAGACATTATTCGTCTTGCTAGCATCTTTCATTGTGAGTCGGCTTCCTTCCCTTTTGTGTATCTTGGCCTTCCCATTGGGGACAATATGAAGCTTGCACTAATTAGGCTCCGGTTATAGAGAAATTTAATTCTAGACTTTCCTCTTGGAAAGCTAGAAACCTCTTGTTTGGGGGGAGACTAACTCTAGTGAAGTCGGTTTTAGGAAGTCTCCCATTATATTACTTCTCCATTTTCAAGGCTCTAAAGAAAGTGGCGGGGAGGCTTGAAAGCATTTGGAAAAGTTTCGTTGAGAGGTTTGGTGAACAAAAGGAAATTTCATTACGTCTATTACGATGTTGTGGTGAAGCCGAAAAAGAAAGAGGGCTAGGGGTTGGTTGTCTTAGTTCTTTGAACTTAACGCTTTTAACTAAGTGGTGGTGGAGATTAAAGATAGAGTAGAACTAATTGTGGGCCTCATGCATTAATTCCTTTCATACCTTGAGAGGTATAGAGGGTGAGAAGATGACAAGGAAGCGGTGGTTGGAGTGTGGTTAGCTATCTCTCAAATACATGCAGAGCTAGAAGAAAGGGGTGTTGTTCTTAAGGATCTATTTAGGCAAAAATTGGGAAATGGGAGATGCACTCATTTTTGGAAAGACCGTTGGTTAGGGGAATTTGGAAGAGATTGTCGTAAAATGCGGATGAGCTTGGAGAGTTGAGCTTGCATAGAGAGGTGATGGATTCGGTGGTTATCAAAGATGAGGTTGATTATTGGTTTTAGAAGCTGGACAATTCTGGTCAATTCTCTTCGGAATTTTATCTCTTGTGGTTCAAGTATTATGGATTGCACCAGAGACTTCAAATGGTTGCTTTGGGTTCCGATCAAAGTTTGTAGTTTTGCTTGGAAGCTGATTTTGGGAAAGATTCTGGTGGAAGCAAATCTGATTCAAAAAGGGTTGAGTGGTATCTCGGGGGGTTGTTCTTTCTGTGATAACGACACAGAGGATATTGATCACTTGTTTTTTCATTGCCGTTTTGTGTCGGTGTGGGTTGGGATTAGTAGTTGGAGCGGGGGTTGCCTTTCTGTTCCGGGAAGTAAAACAGGTTTTTCGAAAATGGTGGCAGATATGGTGCTGGGAAAGAAGATAGACAAGCTGAAGCTCGCTTTATTGTACACGACTTTACGGTGCATTTGGGCTGCTCGTAATGAGATTCGTTTCCATAAGAAAAGAAAAAACGTAAATGTAGGAATGGCAATGGGACGGGTATTGGTGATCCCAGTCCCATACCCTATTATAAACCACATCCTAAACCCGATTCCGTCCCATCAGGTACCCGGTTAGTAAATAACCATCGGGTTCGTGGTTATACCCACGAGTATCTGATATCACAATCTTTGATAATAATAAGTTGAAATGTTGGAATTTTATATTATAAAATCCGATCACAATCTCAACCAAATAAGTACTTGAATTTTTTAATAATTCGAATTTCTAATAACATCAACAGGTTTAATATCTATGAAATGTGATTTTAATAAGAAGGAAATCGATATTTAATAAGAAGAAAGAAAGTGGTGATACATGACAACTAATAGAAGAATGATATATCATCAATGGAGATACATGCATAGTAATGAGTAGATGAGTTGAAGAAGGGGACACATAAATTGGAAAACTATATATCACATAGAATATATTATATAGAATTTTCGGTAAGTAATAATTAGATAAAGAAAGAAATGGTAAATAGTAATCACATAATAATAAATCGTATATAATATCAAAATATGGATTTGCAATCTCATATATAAACAATAAAATTTGAATATATAAAAATATATGGTTTCGGGTCGGGTATATGGGATCGGGTAATCGGGCGGGTATCACCTCAATACCAAAATCATCTTATACCCGCGAATTTTTTCTAAAAAGATCTCATACCGAATCTTATAAACCATTTACCCGATTCAAAACCCGTCTCAAATGTTTCGGGTTCAGTTTTTCCATCAGGTTCGGATATTTTTGTCATCCCTACGTAGCTGAGATTGTGGGAGACATTCAAGTTATTTGTTTTAATTAGCTTAGGAGTAGATCTAAGTTGTTTAAGTGTGCTTGGGATTCTTGGATTTCTTCTCCTGTTATGTTCTGTATTTTGTAACTGTTTTCTGCTTGGCTTAGTGTCTTGCTAAGTCTTTTTTATGTATTGCCGGTCCAAAAAAAAAAAAAAAAAAAAAATCTTTAACAGAATTTAGCATATCCAAGCAACTTTTTTCTACCTAAAGACGTCAAAAAGATTGTTTGAATTACCACAACTCAAACACGTAATTGACCTTAAACAATCATTAATCAATGTTGTTCACTAGCTTTCGAAACGTACCTTCCAAATACTGAAATAAGCCAATTTCCATTTACTCACCTATCTTCATTTTTTACAATACACATCATTCATGACACTAGTCTTAAATCTTAATGCTCTTGTACTATTTAGCTTCGATTATTTCACCAATTGACAAATTGTATCATCTAATACTCATAGGTACTCGATATTAATAGCGAGCATGTGCACATTAAAAGCAAATAAACATACAATGTCCAAAATAACATCCCTGAATGAATAATAAATAATACAGACTAGGAAATAACAATTCCCTATACACAAACAACACAAATATCCTAACCCCAATCCAATAAACTAATTACAACACACAATCATACATAACAATCAACAAAAACACCCATTCAACTTCTCAAAAATCAAAAACAGATTTACTCAAAAACAAATATTTACCTTGCGGTTTCCCTTCTTCCAATAGTCTTTTTCCTCGATAGCAAATAATCAAAACGATCACGTTGATAATCAACCAAAATACACAACTGTCGTATCGCTTCTCTTTTCTCTTCCCCCAAATCCAATAACCCTTTTTCTTTCACATTTACCAAATTTTGAAGCTCTTTAATAATTTCATCTTTTTCACCGACTCTTTTTTCACCTTCTTTCGTAATTTTCACCGCTTTTTCTTTTAAATCATCTTTTTCAGAATTCACACTCTTCATCTTTATCTTCAAAACTTGGATTTCATTCATGATTTCGTAAATCCGTGTTGAGATGTGTCCATGATCTTCTTCGAATTTCACAGTCAGCGAGTCAATGCCGGAGGAGATTTCGTTGACTTTTGATGAAATTTCTTTCTTGATAATCTCTTCGGTTTCTTTGTAAAACGATATCGTTTTGGATAAAGTCGAGATTTTTTCGATTAGGGATTTGTTTTCTTGATGGAGTTTTTCTTCTTTTCCCGCGTGGTCGCCTTCTTTTTCGTTTAGGGTTTGTTCCGTGACGCGAAGCTTTTGGTTTGTGAGTCGGATTTTGACTTCCAGGTTTCGGACTGTTTCGGTCAACGTGTTGACTTCGTCTGATTTGATTTCGAGGTCGCTTTTCAAGTCTTCGATGGTTTCTTCAAGCTGGTCAACGGTTTGTTCTTTTGACTGGATCTCTTCTGTCATTTCTTCGATTTTCTTGTCTAATTTAGTCGAATTTTCTGAATATTCTTGTTTGGTTCTTTCAAGTTCTTCTTTGAGTTCTGAAATTTCACCACCTTTTTTCTCTACTTCTGTTTCTAATTCAATTTTCACATTCTTCAATTCTTCGAGCTTCAATTCCAAATCTTTGACTTTTGACTCATAGCCTTCCTTTTCTTCCACGTGTTCTTTTGATTTGCTTTCAATTTCCTCTTTCAGACTTTCATTCAACGCTAAAAGTTCTGAAATTTCGGTACCCTTTTTCTCAATTTGAGTTTCTAATTCGTCTTTCAAGCTGTTCAATGATTCGAGCTTCAATTCTAAATCGTTGACTTTTGACTCATACCCTTCCTTTTCTTCCATTTGTTCTTTTGACTTGCTTTCAACTTCTTGTTTCAGACTTTGAATTAGGATTAAAAGCTCTGAAATTTCACTACCCTTTTTCTCAATATGCATTTCTGATTCGGTTTTAAGGTTGTTCAATGATTCGAGCTCCAATTCCAGATCTTTGACTTTTGACTCGTAGACTTTTTTCTCTTCCACTTGTTCTTTTGATTTGCTTTCAAGTTCTTCTTTCAGACTTTCACTCAAGACTGAAAGCTCTGAAATTTGAGTACCCTTTTTTTCAACTTCTGTTTCTAATTCAATTTTCAAGCTGTTTAATGATTCGAGCTTTAATTCAAGATCTTTAACTTGTGATTCATAGCCTTCCTTCTCTTCCATTGTCTTTTCTTGTTCTTTTGACTTGCTTTCAATTTCTTCTTTGAAGCTTTTACACTCGACTAAAAGTTCTGAAATTTCACGACCCTTTTTCTCAACTTCGGCTTCTAATTCGATTTTCAGGTTGTTGCATTCTTCGAGCTTCAGTTCCAGATCTTTGACACGTGTCTCATAGCCTTCCTTCTCTTCCACTTGTTCTTTTGACTTGCTTTCTAGTTCTTCTTTTTGATTTTGAGTCGTGATTAAAAGTTCTGAAATTTCGGTACCCTTTTTCTCCAGTTCTGTTTCTAATTCAACTTTCAGGTTGTTGAACTCTTGGAGCTTCAGTTCTAGATCTTTGACACGTGTCTCATAGCTTTCTTTCTCTTCCACTTGTTCTTTTGACTTGCTTTCAATTTCTTCTTTCAAGCTTTCACACACGACTAAAAGCTCTGAAATTTCACTACCCTTTTTCGCAACTTCAGTTTCTAATTCATTTTTCAGGCTGTTTAAGGATTCGAGCTTCAGTTCCAGATCTTTGACACGTGTCTCATAGCCTTCCTTCTCTTCCATTTGTTCTTTTGACTTGCTTTCTAGTTCTTCTTTCAGACTTTGACTCATGATTAAAAGTTCTGAAATTTCGGTACCCTTTTTCTCGAGTCCTGTTTCTAATTCGATTTTCAGGCTGTTGAATTCTTCGAGCTTCAGTTCTAGATCTTTGACACGTGTCTCATGGCTCTCCTTCTCTTCCACTTGTTCTTTTGACTTGCTTTCTAGTTCTTCTTTCAGGCTTTGACTCGTGATTAAAAGTTCTGAAATTTCATTACCCTTTTTCTCGATTTCTGTTTCTAATTCGATTTTCAGGTTGTTGCATTCTTCGAGCTTCAGTTCTAGATCTTTGACACGTGTCTCATAGCCTTCCTTCTCTTCCGCTTGTTCTTTTGACTTTCTTTCTAGTTCTTCTTTCAGGCTTTGACTCATGATTAAAAGTTCTGAAATTTCAGTACCCTTTTTCTCAACTTCGGCTTCTAATTCATTCTTCTGGTTGTTGAATTCTTCAAGCTTCAGTTCTAGATCTTTGACACGTGTCGCATGGCCTTCCTTCTCTTCCGCTTGTTCTTTTGACTTGCTTTCTAGTTCTTCTTTTAGATTTTGACTCTTGATTAAAAGTTCTGAAATTTCAGTACCCTTTTTCTCGAGTTCTGTTTCTAATTCAACTTTCAGGTTGTTGAATTCTTCCAGCTTCAGTTCTAGATCTTTGACACGTGTCTCATAGCTTTCTTTCTCTTCCACTTGTTCTTTTGACTTTCTTTCTAGTTCTTCTTTCAGGCTTTGACTCGTGATTAAAAGTTCTGAAATTTCAGTACCCTTTTTCTCGATTTCTGTTTCTAATTCAACTTTAAGGTTGTTGAATTCTTCCAGCTTCAATTCTAGATCTTTGACACGTGTCTCATGGCCTTCTTTCTCTTCAATGGTCTTTGCGTGATCCCTGGACTTGCATTCAACTTCTTCTTTCAGACTTTGAGTCAGAATTAAAAATTCTGAAATTTCAATACCCTTTTTCTCGATCTGCAATTCTGATTCATTTTTATGGTTTTTCAAGGATTCGAGCTCCAATTCCAGATCTTTGACCTTTGACTCCAACCCTTCCTTCTCTTCCAAAGTCTTGGCATGATCTTGTGACTTGCTTTCAACTTCTCCTTTCAGACTTTCATTTAAGATTAAAAGTTCTGAAATCTCAATACCCTTTTTCTCGAATTGAGTTTCCAATTCATTTTTCAGGTTCTTTAAGGAATCGAGCTCTGATTCTAAATCTTTGACCTTTGATTCCAAGCCTTCTTTCTCTTCCAAGATCTTTGCTTGTTCTTGTGATTTGCTTTCAAGTTCTTCTTTTAAACTTTGACTCAAGGTCAAGGCTTCTGAAACTTCAATACCCTTTTTCTCAAGTTGCAATTCTAACTCATTTTTCAGGTTTTCCAATGATTCAAGCTTCTGTTCTTGATCTTTGACTTTTGACTCATACCCTTCCTTCTCTTCTAGCAATTTCTCTTCATTTACCATCTTGCCCGCCAACTCCTGTTTTAAAGAATCAATCTGGATCAAGTGACCCGAAATTTCTTGACCACTTTTCTCCAGTTGACTTTCTGATTCAAGTTTTTGACTGCAAAGAGAAGCTATCTCTCCCTCCTTTTCACTGACTTTATCCAATAAAGCCTGCACATTTTCTTCCAGTTTACTTTTCTGAATGCTAAAGGATTCCAATTCCTTTTCCAAGTTGCCGACTTTTTCTGTCAAATTCTCAATCTGAGATAAAGATTCTCTCTCTTTATCTTCATATTTCTTTGTGAGAATCGACAACTCCTCTTCTTTCTGTTTTTCAATCTCACTTTTCTGTGAATTTAAAGATCCAAGCTCTTCTTCAAAACCCCTCATTTTAATTTCTGTTTCACTCTTGTGAGATGTATGCATCTCTAAATGATTAAGAAGCTCATTCTCTTTTTCAGTCAACTTTTCTTGTAATTGGCTACATTTAGTGGCAAGTTCTGTGATTTCATCTGCTAACTCTGATCCCTTAACTGATAAAGACTTCTTTTCATCTAAAAGTTTAGAATTTTCTTCATGCAATGAATCATATTCCAGTTTCAACTCTTTCAACATCTTGTCTGTTTCTTGTTCTTTGTTTAAAGCAGCATGACATTCTGAAGTCAATGCTTCTTTTTCTTTTGTTGTAAGAGTCAACTTTCTAATCAACTCTTCAATTTCTGTATTTGCTGATTGGAGTTGTTCCTTGAGGATGTCTGCTACTCTCAACTTCCCATTTTTACTGCCTTTCTTGCTTAAAAAATCGTCTGAATCTGAACTGGATGAAGAAGAAGAGTCTTTATCTTTCTCTGAATGAACTTTTGCCCTAAGTTCTCCTGTGATGTGATCATAGCGGTTGTAAACTGATTGATGATGTTTGTGGAAATCTTCAATCAATTCAACAAGTTTGTCTTTATCATGACTGTCTTCCTCTTTGAGAAGCTCTAGAATCTTCTTATAGTTATCTTCCATTTCTGCAAATACATTTAGAGCTTTAGTTCATGATCTAAATCTTTCTTAAAATATCAGAAAATTCAGAAAAGATTATATGAGAATAAGTAAAAGAAAAGAGGTGTTCAATAAAGTATATACCTATATTACTGCCTTTAAGTTCTTCATCTTTATCAGGATCAATGTGACTTCCAAACACCGACTTCATTTTATTTCTGAAACTTTTCTTCTTCATTTCCTTAATCTTTAAGAAGATAGCAGGGTTTGTCAGAAGACAATGCAATCTTTTTCTTTAACAAAAGTGAGCTTGATCCTGAAAGTCAAAAAAAAAAAAAAAAAACCTGTTTCAGAATTCACACGCAAAGAAAATGGGGCTTAAATAACTTAACATAACTAACAGAATGTCAAGGTTTACGTTAGCCACCATAAAAGTGTAGAAGAAATTTAACAAATATTAGCTGTAGAACGAAAGTAGGTGGATGATCTTGGTTGTCATGCAACATACATTAAGATCACTAAAAGTGTAATCATAAGTAGAAAATAACCAAAAGTTCCATTGTTTTATTCCTTTTGTCATTTAGTCGCCTTAAGTAACAGATGTTTTGTGTGATATACTGATATAGCATGCATCTTATACTTTCAAATATATAGCTGTCAGGACATCGAAACGTGATGAGTGAAAATTGGGATTTAAATTTTCTGAAAAGTTAGAGATGCATCATATGTAGAGTGTGTGCATAAAAGTTTAAAAACAAACTAATACCAAAAGTGAGTATGTTTATTGGAGTTCAACAACAAATTAATAAAAAGAGGAATCTTATATTCTAATTTTGTAAGTCACAACTTTTTATGGTTTAGGTATTCAATAAAATAGATTATAAATTGTTCTTCCCAATTCGTATCCCCAATCCAGCATATCCCTAATGGTCCCATCGCAACTGCCAAAGAATCGAACCCCAAGCATTCAGTTGGACGATTCAACAAGGATTAAACTCACCAGCTTTCTAGCTTATATTATTTTGAATAAAACTTCCGCTTTAGTGACGATACAAAGCATGTGTGTCTAGCAATGAGTATTCGAAATTTTAAAGCTATTTGAAAAGGCATCATGGATATCAATTATACGATTTGAGATCATAGAAGCCAGTGATTCAAATACGTTGCTTTCAATATACATTAAAATCGTATTCGAGTACCAAAATTCAAATTCGAAGACTAATCAAATAAAAACAAAGAAAAAAACTTGTACAACTGGAATCCACTCACAGCTAAATGACTGTAACGTCAATAACCAAATTCAACAGGGTATCAAAATTCAAATCGGATATCAATACGCAAATTCAATCAACATCAAACTACAAAACCGGTCAAACTTCATTAAACCTTGGCCGATGAAGCTAAAAAAACAAAGATCAAGACGTTCCAATTCACAGAAATGAAATTTTAATCACGTATACGGACTACGTTAAATCCAGAACTTTTAGCCAATAAACTTACATAAATTGAACAAGTGAAACAAATCAGGTGGTGCTATTAGTACCAAATTCAACTGATCACGACGCAACAATGAAAATCAAAAACCTCACCTTAGAATTTCGAGTTGAAACGGAGCTTAAAAATCCACGGATCACCACTCCAACAGCGAATCACAAGTCCAGCTGAAAATTTTAATCGATTTAGTGTGTGTTTGTGTGTGAGAGAGTGAGAGCCAGACAGAGTAGTAATCTGAAATTCTGAATGGACTAAATTTTGATCTGAGAATTTATTACTTTAAAAATTCGTATCATGGCCCAATTATTTCAAATAAGTTTCACGATACACCAAAAGATGTAAACTTAGACGATTGACACCCTTACAATTTTTTATGTTCATAAAATACACAAGAGTTTATAAATGGATCATGTTGCATTAGTGCCAAGTAAATAGTTTGTTAAGATAATATGACATGATAATTATAAGTTTAATAGTATATTTAATATATTTCTTTTGTAAATGATATATGTATATTTATTGATAAACAGATAAAGAATTAATGTGAGATGCTGATAGTACGTGTATTTGTATATGCTTAATAGGAGGAGGGGTCGTGGAACCAGATAATCGTAATTTTACATATGGATTCGGATATTAATTTGGATATCTGAAAAAAAAAATCAACCCAATTAAACAATCTTAAAAAATTAAATAAATATTTAACCAATAACCATACCAAAAAAAAATTCTAAACTTTACATTGAAACATTTTAAATCGAAAACCAAAATAAAAGGATAGGAAACAAACTATTAACTCTACTAGTTTCTTTATGGATTACGTGTAGTGTCACTATCATGATATATTCCAAGAACCAAATTCAATGTTTATAAGTACCGAATGTTTCATAATATTGATTGTATAAACAAAAAAAATAATATTAAACATCCAATTTAGTTCTTTGTTTTAGCCTTTAGAAAGTCAATTAAGCATTTGATTAAACTTTTTAGTCCAACCTTCAAACCTGCGACCATTCTTTAAAAAGGATAAACTCCTTATTTTTCTTCTGTAGACATTTGATAATTATAGTGAAAAAATAGAAGTAGAAAACATCAAATTTTGTGATCACATTTTTCATTGTTTAAGATCCATTGCTATTTTAAATATTATTAAAATTATTAAAAAATAAGAAATATTTTTCAAATTTTGAATATCCAAAATATCCTTAATCTACAAAAAGAAATATTATTCAACATCAAAATTTGATTTCCACTTTTCGGATTTGGATATTATTGAATTCCCCTACTTTTAACAAGTGCTCGAATATCGATCGTTAGTTAGGGTATAGACATCATCATTTATTATTTGTGTCTGCTTATAAAAAATACAAAGATATCTATGACACTTTTTATATATTTGATTACAAACTGATAATATGTGTATGAATTTCAATATCAACATATAAATATATAATCATCCAACTATAAATCTAATTTCTAATTTGGTAAAAGCATAAAATATGAAGTATATGGATACAAGACTGAACAAACACTATCAATACATACATAGTCCCTTGTTTGTCATTTGAACTAACTTTTGATTATAAATTTCAATAATAAATATTTTATTAGTAAATATGACATGAATTTTATTGGAGGTTTTTCCTATTTATTTAGGGTGAATAAAAGAGTAGGCAAAAACAAGAGGGGCCTTGTCCATCAAAGATAAAATGCAAGGGGTAAAACAGAAAAACAGGGAAAGTGAGATGGCATGGAAAGTGATTTTGTCTGGCATGCATGACAGAAATCAGAGCCGGACGGCATTTTTGTGGTTTCAAATATTTTAGGGAGGAGGGATATTAGTGGTGAATATTAAATAAATAAGAAAATTGCTAACTCTGTTCCTGATCTAATACGTAAATACTGATCGTATTTATATATTTTAGGCACGTTACCTACGTTTTTATTGTGATTAGGTTACCCTAACTTAATTTCATAATCAAATAAATCGAGCATGAGCAAAATGTTGTCATAAGAATTTAAAATATCAAGAATTCAAAAAAAAAAAAAAAAACATTATAATTTGTTACACTCAAGGTGTCAAGATCGGAATCCTACAAAGGATCGTTTCGGCTTTGCAAAATCATGATCGTAAGATCGAATCGGGATCGTAAGATTCTAGGAATGTCATTTTAAAAAATAAAAACACATTTACATTCATCACTTAACCATTTAGTTAACAAGAAATAGTTTAAAACATGAAAATTGCATATCCAATACATCATTTAACAATAAACACTTTAAAAATGGGGTTTATAAGGTTCATATTCGATTCACTTAGTTAGTCCAAGAAAAAATATTAGAAAATTAAAAAAGTAATGGGGTTTATAAGGTTCATATTCGATTCACTTAGTTAGTCCAAGAAAAAATATTAGAAAATTAAAAAAATATACATAGTAACGGTTATACAATCCTACGATCTTAAGATCCAATCTCACGATCCCCGATCTTATTCAAAAAACTACTCAAGTATGATGAGGATCGATTTACATATGTGGGATCGTAGAATCGTACGATCATACAATTAGGATCGCGATATTAACAACATTAGTTATACTTTAATAGAATTTATTATTATCATTATTATTATAGGTTTTACCCTCTACATTACACTCAAACTCATCCGGCTGTCATTTTCTCCAGTTTCACTATATGCAATTGATAAACATGTACGATAATATTCTTGAAAACTTGTCTTTATGAAAATAAGTAAAGAAACAATGATTTTTTATTATAAAATATTGTATTTACGAACATATTCTTACATTTTAGCTTGGTTAATCAAAATATAAAGTCGAAATAAAATAAAAAAAATTGATTGTAAGAGTTCTTAAGTAGCTAATGATGAATTAATTATGTGTCGTTTCTGTATATGAATGATAATCAATTTTAGCTCGAATGGTTTGTAGTGGAATTCTACTTGTTTAGATATGTCATGCAATTTGCACTTAACTCCTATTGGTTTTACTTGTTCGATCTGCCTACAACTTTTTTTCATTATTTTACGAATAGTAACTATATTTTTTAATTGTTCATAAGATTTCTCAGTTTGTGTGATAGCAATATTAAATTCAATTTACAAAATGAAATTCCTTTTTCTAAATTCGTATGTAAGTTATTCGATACCTTAAAAGTCAACTTACGAGTTAAGATTTTTGAAAATCTCATAGAGTATAAATTGGACCAGGCCGATTTATTTTGCACAACTCACAATTCTATCTCTCAAAAGGGTTATTCATCTCAAAGCTTACAAATATTGTCCGATAATGATTGATAATGATGAAGTAAAAAAATAAATCACTTAGAACTACAGCCGTAAAAATCATTTTTGATGTAATGATTTTCACATTGTACAAAATTAGAAGTTTGAGTTGTAAATTTTTAAAGTCGGATTATTTCAATAATCTACTTCTTTAACATGAAACAACAAACACAATCAAATTAACTTAATAATCTAGAACTGACACTAATATTTATCCTTATAGGATTTCGAATCCACAACTCAATTCCCTTTAATAAATCGTTTGTTACAAAATAATTTTTATAATAATGAACGTACCACGAATTCCTTCTTTTTCTTATACCGTCTTCGTGGTTTCCATTGGTCTATTTAGAGATGTCAAAACTTAAAAACCAAACTGATAAACACCGTTTCTTTAAAGTTGAAACAACCAAAATGTGTAGACCCTGTAATCTTTGTAAATATTCCCTCCAACTATCAGTCAATAGTTCAACATGCTCAAGTACTGAGAAATGCCATGTAATTAACACTGGATCTTTTTGTCCACTTGTAACAGTATTATTGATGGACCACATGATGTTGTTGACCCCACATGTTACTCTACACATACTTTTGCAAACTAAAATTATATATTAAAAAGTCTTTAAGGAATATAAGATGCCCGCCTTTTCAATATTCTATTTAATTGCATGCAACTTAAACAGGATTCTCGCCAAATTTGGTATTAGGGTAAATTATACGAATGGTATTTATGGTTTGAGATAACTTGGTTTCTAACTTTTTTTTTTTTTTAACTTGGACGGTCTGTATGATTTTGTTTTATTACATGCTTGGTCCCTAATTGACTTAAAATGATTATATTGCCCTTAATAATTTCTTTTATATTTTTTCTTATTTATTTATTATTTTAAATTAAAAAACCCCAATTATTCTCTGTGTGTGTATCATAAATCAGAAAAGTACCAGTGGAATCGAGACCACCACTACCATCCCGCTTAAACCTCACGGCAACCACTTCTATCCCAACACCCTATTACTAACTACACCTAAAGCCAACCCACCCCTCATCCTCATCTTCTTTTCCTGTTACATTAGTCATCGTCTTCTCCAGGCAGACCATTGACATATACAATCAAACCAAACACAACCAAACCAAATGCAATCAAAGTAAATGGTACAAAGCTTCATGAATAAGGAAACAAGACAAATCAAATTTTATCCTAAGAATCGATTATAGAGAACGCTATGGTGACGACGCAGTCCTCCACCTTCACCCCCGACGGCCACCACTACACATATGACCCATGAAAAGCAATTGCAAATCTTCCTGGTCCTCATCATCTTTACATACAATGTGAATCCATGATAAATCCGAAAAACTCCATGAAAATTTGATTTCAGATCTTTCATCGTAATGGTAATTGTAACACCATCATTTTCAAACCACCGGTTCTTATCAAGGTTTATAAGTCACCCCATGCGGGAATTTGGTCCTAAAACAGCTCAAATGCAGTTAAATTACATATAAACACCGTTTATAAAATCCATTGTGTTTTTACTTGAAAGTCGTTTCAGAGTTTTAGGTTGCGGAAAACCACACGATCCCAATTTAAAAACAATTTAGTTTGTTTTAAAATAGCGATGGGATTACAATCAAACTACCATTTTATAGTTTAAATTAAACCAAACAACTCATGGCCTTCATCTCAAGTTCTACATAAGTCATATTTATTCGTTAACCTGAGCACATGTCAAAATAAATTAGGCAATGGAAATGCCTAGTGAGTTTATTCGGGGTCAACTCATTTAGATGAGGTGATGTCAATCACCATACTCGATTCAACCCCCCCTAAAAACATCTTTAAAACACCCATGTGTCATAAAGTAGTTTGAGGGAAAATTGTTCCCAAAATCATCATAGTCATTTGATTCGAATACAAATATGTAACACCAAAACATCTTAAGTATAGTTTTTAAGGGAAATACTCCCAAATCAACATAATCATCGTTTGAGTTGAAAATCAACATCACAACACCCCAAAATCATAATAAATATGGTTTAAGGAAATTTTATCCCAAAATCAAGATGGTCGACTTCATCATCATAAAACACCGTTTGTATTAAAACACCATTTCATAATTAAAAGGGTTAAGTCATATGTATGATGTATGTATATGCAACTAACCCATATCCCAAGTCCATCTCATCAAGTTCATCCTTACAACGATGGTTTTAAAAAAATATCTTACCTTTCCATCTTAGCTAGGTACTTGCAACCACCCTACAAACACCACAGTTGGGGTAGGTAGCCTCATACGTTCAAAGTGATGATTATCTAGAATTTTTCATCTTCTATCTTAAGTCAATTTCAATATAGATATCATGAGTGACACCCACAAACTCCCATCCTAAATGCAATACACATGTAGGATGCAACTTTAGTTTTAAAATCATATTTTCATCATATTTAGTTTGTCATTCAAATTAGATTTGTATGAATGCATAAGTATACATATAGCATAACACATAGCACATTACATGATTGCATGAAAATCTTTTAAAAACAACCCACACCATAAAATAAGTCCAGTGACATGTACTCGGGTAAATTCACCTTGAAATTGTAGTCCATAGATATTCTACTTCACCCAATTCACTCTTCAATTCCAAGTGTATAAAAGGGCCTTATATTCTTAAACAATCCTAGGTTAATGGTTAACGATGATAATGGATTAAACACTCGTGATTGAAGCCCCAAAGAAGCACTATAATTAGCAAAAACCATTGGTGTGATACAAGGGTCATGTGGGTCGCACACGTGTAGGTTAAAAAGCCATGTGGGCCGCATGCAACCTCATAAGGTTGGGTTCTCAACTTTTACAAGTGTGCAGATCACGTGGGCCAAGCACAAACAGTCAAGCGGGCCGTATGAATACTGGGCACACCATACCTAATTTTAATTTTTGTCCAAACATGTCCAAAAACCATTCTAACCCATTCCAACCATCAACAACTTAGGAATAACTAATTTCAATGTTATCCAACAATAAATCTCATTATATTCCCACATGATCATGACTTATTCATTAAAGGCTTAATGTTAAAATGTCTTATTCATCTATCAAGACATATAGTTAAAAATCCAAGCCCAAGTCACTCATTACATCTAACACTTGTAAGCAATCCGTCAAGCACTTAATCATTAGTCCATCCCCAAGGGAGTCATTCCCACTCTTTAATTCTAATTCCAAAGAAGATAACCTCATGGAATACACAATTCCAATAATTGATTCCATGTTGGAAAATCATGGAATGTCTAATTTCAATCATTGTTTCAAGTGATTTCTTAGGGGTTTATGCAACAACTTGGTTGGAATCATTAGAGAAATATCTAGAAATGAATATGTTCATCCACAACACATCTAAAGAGCAATCTGCCACCAAAATGGACAAAACCTCACCAACACCCAATTCTTCCAATGTATTCAATGGTTCACTAAGGTTTTTCTCAATATCACGTGAATGGAGTCACAAGGAAACCATCAAGTGATAATTTCTTTCATCCAAACATCCTTAGGAACCAAAAGTATAATAAGATTAACCCGTCACTCATCCATTTCATGAATCCAAGGTTTATAATACCTATTTCCTTTAAATATTCGAAGAAGATAACCTCATAGAATACACAATTCCAATCATTGATCCCATGGTGGAAACTCATGGAATGTCTAATTTCAATCATTGTTTCAAGTGATTTCTTAAGGGTTTATGCAACAACTTGGTTGGAATCATTAGGGAAATATCTAGAAATGAATCTGTTCATCCACAACACATCTAAAGACCAATCTGCCACCAAACTGGACAAAACCTCATCAACACCCAATTCCTCCAATGTATTCAATGGTTCACTAAGGTTTTTCTCAATATCACGTGAATGGAATCACAAGGAAACCATCAAGCGATAATTTATTCATCCAAACATCCTTAGGAACCAAAAGTACAATAAGCTTAACCCATCACTCATCCATTTCATGAATCCAAAGTTTATAATACCTATTTCCTTTAAAATTTCGAATTTAAGTCATACATGGATTGGATGTAGACCACAAGAAGCTCAAGAACATAAAAAAACTATTGCAATCATAGGGAACTCCTCCTCCAAAAAAGAATTTTTGGATTTAATAAAACTCCAAACCCTGGAATACATATCCAAGCTAGAAAAGTGGAGGTTATACCTTAATTTTCTAGGAACCTTCAAGGACATGACCCATCTCCAAAATCTAGCACTTGATCTTCACTAGAACCCTAGAAATCGCCTACAAGGACACTACCCTCTCTCAAAAATCATGTATAATGGCTGAAATGGGGAGAACCCCCATCTAATGCATCTTATCTTTCAAGTTTTGGCAAAAGTAGTCCCCAAAGTCCAAATCTTTTAACTGTTAACACCAAATGACTCCCTCATTTAATGAAATTTCCAAATTTATACTTTTGCCCCCAAAATACAATTCGTTTACATTTAGGTCATTCACTAAGTTAGCCTTATCCTATAGTTTGGTCATTTGGAAAAAATGGTAATTGTCACTAAACTTTCTACAACTAGGTCATTTGATTGTTTAAGAGAAATGTATAACATAATCCAACTTTCCACTTTAACACTTCATCATAATTTCTCTAACTTCTAAGTCCTTGACAAGTAAAAGCTAGATATGTCAAGTTTGGCAAAACTGAAAATTTTAGTCTCTACGTCTTAATTTCTCATTTTTGTTTCAAAATGGATTTTAAATCTTTAAATTATTCATCAACTTTATTTTGGAAACTTGAATTATATTTCTAGTTATATTTTAAAATTTTAATTTACTCTCCTTTATTTGTTTTTTTATATTATTATTTAATGAAATCTTCAATAAAGTCTCAATATTTTCGCACAATTTACGAAAATGTCTCAAATTATTTTTTTACAAAAAGGACAGAAAATCAGCTTATGTATTCAAATTACCCATGTTTAACCTTTCAGCAGGTTACCTTGTCACGTGGGAAAATCTACATGTTTTATCTTCAACAAAGTTTCAATATTTTGGCTCAATTTACAGAAAAGTTCTAACAGTTTGGCTTAGTTACCTGGAAAAATTTACGTATTTTTTCAAGTATTTACGTTTTTATAACATATTTATATGTTTGAAAATGTATTTTTATGTATTTATAAAAAAAATACATTAAAACAAGATATTTAATAATGTAAAAAAACTTAAAAAACGGCGACTTTAAGCAAGTATTTATACGTCTTTAATAACGTATTTATTAACATTAAAATACTTAAGAAATACATAAAAATGTATGTATAAATACATTTTTAAATATATAAATACGTAAACAAAATACGTATTTACTCATGTATTTATTTTAAATGACAGTTATAGATTTCGGTAGGTTTGCTTACTGAGATTAGACAGCACGGGACTGAAAAGTGACCGAACAAAATTGAAATGCACGAAACCAGATGATTATTAATATAATGTTTGGTAAGACGTAAATGCATATAAAAATAAGAAAATACATATAAAAATACATAGATACATTTAAACAACAATATTAAATTATGTTTAAACAAATAATTTCAATATTTCTTGTTTAATTTAGGTTCCGACAATAATGATTGTGTGGTTTCAAAAATGATATCAAATATTAGTTGCTATAAATTTTGTTTAAAATTCATATTGTTAGGTAATTATGAAGTTATTGTGTTGCTTATTTCATACAAAAGACAATATAGTAATTTTAACGTCTTGTGTTATGTTATTCTAGTATTACCACACACTATATTAATAATCATCTAGTTCCGTGCAATTCAATTTTGTTTGATCATTTCCAGTTCCGTTCAGTCTAATCTCACTATACAAATCTACTGAAATCCATATTCGTCATTTGGATTAAATACATGTATAAAAAGGTATTTTCGTATTTATACGTTTAAAAACATATTTATACATGTATTTTAAGTATTTAAATAAATGCATACATAAATATGTAAAAATACGTTTTCAAACGTATAAATACGTAAATACATGTAAAAATATGTTATTTTTTCCAAGTAAACTAAGCCAAAATATTTAGACTTTATTGAAGATAAAACATGTAGTTTACCTGCTGAAAAGGTTAAAAAAAAAAAGCTTATTTGAATACATTAGCCGGTATTCTGTCTTTTTTGTAAAAGAATAATTTGAGACTTTTTCGTAAACTGAGTCGAAATATTGGGACTTTATTGGAGATTTCCTTATTATTTATCCAAAATAAGATTTATTTGATCGATTTAAACTCAAAACTTCTAGGCCTAAAATATGGATGTTACATAAACACATTTGGTTAAAAAAGAAATGAACTTACTAAACATAATGTGGAATGCCTTGATCCAAGGTTACACATTTAATACTTTGGACCCCAAAAGTTGTAAGTACGCTGCTATACTTAAACACGTATACAATTCTAATATATTGGGTTTTAAAAATATATTGGCTTTTAATAAGACAAATTACATTGCTATAACCTCTAGAAAATTATAACTATGTTGGACCCTTAAAATTCCATGTAACAAAAATTGTAAGTATATTTTTTTTGCAAATTTATCCTCAAGTTCAGATCTGGAACAAGCACTCAGCATGAGACGAGCACCAAAATTTATAAGTAAGTTGTTGTAACCAATAGAAAGTTTTAAGTACATTACAATTTTCTATGTGGTTATAGCAACATACTTTTTCTTATTAAAGGGCAATATACTTTTGCTGCCATTTGGTTACTGATTTGGACATATGGTTTCATGCCATAGACAAAATGGACATTATATATATATATATATATATATATATATATATATATATATATATATATATATATATATATATATATATATGTAACATCCGTGTTTTGGGCCTAGGAGTTTTTGGCTTAAACCTACAAATAAAAATTATTTTGTAAATAAAGAAAACAAATTAATAACTAAATTTAATATCTTTTTATATTTTATATTGTGAATAAATGAGCCAAATATAGTTTTAAAATCAAATTTGTAACCAAATGTGAGAAATTTTGTCATAAGGACTAAAAGTGTCAATTTTGCCAAACTTACCCTAAGTAAATTTGACTAGTCATGGATTTAGAAAATTAGAAGATATAGTAAAGGAATTGAGGTGGAGTTTAAATTAGGTCTAATAACTCCATGAATTTCATTAAGGACCTAAATTGTGAGGAATTTTAGTGTAAGGGACCATTTGTGCCAAATTGGGAAACTAAGGGTTAGTGTTGACCTAGAGAATGACTCAAGTGAAATAACTAATTATATTTGGGGCATGAGTGTGAACTTATAGACTTTTAGTTAGAAGAATTGACTCTATAGGTGTTGAGTGATGTAAGACCAAACTATGAGCACTATTATTGCCAAATATGAAAGATACCAAGATTTTAGTGAGAGGTTTTCCCTATTCCAGCCATTTCACGTTTTTAGAGAGAGGAGGAGAGGAGAATGGCGATTTTCATGGGTTTTAAGAAGGATTGTTGCTTGTTCTTGAAGATTGATCAAGTACTAGAAGATTCCAAGCAATCTAAGGTATAAACCCTTCCTCTTCTAGCTTGCAAACCCATTTTTGGGGTGGGTTCTATGTCAAATCCGAAAATGGTAGCTTGGGGGAGGAAATCCTAGGATCCCAAGTGTTAGTTTATGATTCTAGTTCATGTTTTGATCAACATCCAATCCATGGATTCTCTTGATCCAATTGCTTGATTGATTTGGGTGTTATGAACCCTAGAATTTGGGGATTTGTTAGATAGTTGAAGAATCTAGAAATTGATGGATGATTATGGTGGTTAAGGATGAGGGGATTCATTTCTAATGATTCCCTAAGGATTCCAACATTTGATTTGTAGTCTCAAACCTTGAATCACTAGAAAATGATAATTTAGTATTGAAATGGGTTTTATTCATGGATTTGATGAATGGATCTCTTGTTCAATGGATGAATAGGTTTATTGCATCAATTTGGAAGTATAAGTGGAGTAAGGATCATTTCCTAATGATTCCATGGAATAGAAGAAGGAATCTCTACTTGTAGTTATCAATTGATGGATTAGAATTGGGTATTCCATGGGTTTTAACCATTTGGACCAATGAATGGAATTAGGAATTCCATGAGGCTATCTTCTTTAGAGTTGTGTGGGAATGACTCCCTTAAGGGATGACCTTAGTTAAGAACTTAATTGGGTACTTGATGGTGTTAAGTGTAATGATTGACTTGGAACATAGTTCATGAATCACTTGCTAAGAAATAAGATCATGGATTGTGATTCCCTTTGAATTAAGTCATGAACACTTGGATTGGGAGTTGAATACTTGGAAATGAGTTATTAAATGTGTATTTTCATGTATAATTGGTCGTGGGTTGATTTGGAACTTCATTTGGGTCAAAAGGGGGTTAAAATGAGTAAAAACGAAGCTACAACGTGCAGAACACGACCCGTGTTGCAGAACACGGACCGTGTAAAAGGGTCTGTGTAATCTGCTGGTCCTGACACGTCCCGTGTCAGGGGGAGCACGACCCGTGTCAGAGGGTTTTCCATATTTTCATCATTTTTGGGTTTTAAGCCTTATGGTTTGGGCCTTGGGTCCTTGTTTTAATGCCAATCTTTGGGGATGTTTTAACTAAGATTTTCTTTATATTAGAGGGTCAAGGACTTCATTTTGGATGATGGATGATTGTCCCTTCTTAGTTCAAAAGAAGTAATTATAGTGCGACTTTTAGATGAAACGAGTATGATACCTTTCGTTCTTGTATTGTAGGAAGGAGGCTTATTGTTATGACTTGGAGGTGAGACTAAGGACTTGAGCTAGCACTCAACTAAGATGATTTGATGGATGGGATGATGTCTAGGAGCACTGTAAGAACCCGCGAAAAAGTCAAAAAGGGTAAAATCGTCTTTTGTCATATTGTACGACTATTATGTGTAATAATATGTATTAATATATGAGAAATAAAAGTTTATGAGAAATTTGGAGATTTGACGCGTGAATAGTGAAAAATGGCCAAAAAGGGCAAATTGGTCATTTGACATGAAAATGACCAAAAATGTCAAGAAATTGTAAAGTTAGAAATTAATGGAACTTTGGTTGCAAGTTATGGTATTAGGATCATCTTTGTATAAAAATTAGAAACCAAAGGACCAAAAATGTAAATACTTTATAAGTTAATTATATAACTCTAAAATAGAGTTATTTCTTCATTATGTGAGAAAGTCTCCAGAGAATTCCAGAGAGCACGAGAGGCAGCGGGAAGGAGCAAGGAAGAAGAGAAGTTCAAAGGAATTGCTAAGAATCAAACACTTCAACTTTGGAATTAGTGATTCCAAGGTAAGAATTCCTTAGTTTTAACCTAGGTTTTGTGTGTGTTCTTGATTTGGGTTTTTTTTGGGTTGAGTGGAAACTGCAATTTCAGTAATAAATCATGTGGGTTAAGTAGCTAATGCTTCCAATAAGCCATTAGTTAAGAACTTAACTCAAAAACATGGAAGTAGGTTGCTATATGTTAGAAATCAAGAAATGGGAATTTGTGCTCAAGAACCCTAAAAACGGGTTTGTAAGATCAAAGCTGGTTTTTATGGTTTTGTTGGGTCCAAATGATCACTTAGGATGTATTAAGACACTCCTAAGTGACTAATTTCAAAAAGATGGATTTTTGGTGCAAAATATCAAAAACGTGATTTTGAAGAAATGGAATTGGAATTAGTGATTCCATGGCTTAAAACCTGATGTAAAACAAGGGTTTTAGTCATGGAATGATAGTAAAATGATTAAGAACTGAAATAAGTGCTTAATGGGTGAACTGCGTGCTACAGTGCTCCAGTCAGGGACCAAAAATGTTAGAATTTTTAAATAACTCAAACGCTAGAAACTATAGCTAGACATGTCCGATTGACCTGAAATTTCAGACATAACCTTAACATGGTATAAGAACATGTCGGGAATGGTCAAATCCGTAATTCGACCTTGCGGAAAAATCACTGTAGCGGCAGAGGCTAAATTCACTATTCACGTTAAAACTAAAATTTTGGAATTTGAGCTAGACTTGTCTAATGAACTCCAAATTTGAAACACAAGTCTAATATGGGATAAGATTTCATGGAAAAGAGTCGGAACTGAAATACGACCCCTCGGGGGTACTGTAGCAATATACGCGTATATCGGAGAAACCGTAAAATGAGTTTATTAATGGTTATACATTTTTTATAACCTAAAGTTGAGACGTATGAGGCCTTAACACTGTAGAGTCAGTTATAGTATGTATTTATTGAGTATTTATATATATATAATACATGTATAGGTGGTGCTTCAAACGTGGTTGAGCACGGAAAGGGGAAAGGAATACGAGAAGCGTAGAGACTTGTAGCAACGTCAAGGTGAGTTTTATGAGGATTTTCTAGTACATAGCAAAATGTTATTTTCAGAAAAGTAAGAATTCCAAATGTTTATAAATACTAAAGTATGGAAAATAGTATTAAAAGAAGCTCTATATCAGGGCTTAGTATTTTGAGCAGATTTTTAAAGTATGGTTTGCAAAGTATTTTGAAAGAAGTTCCTTATGGGAACTAAGATGTCAAAAGTAGTTTTGATAATATTTTTGATAAAGAGTTACAAAGTTTATGAGTTTTAGTTTATTACAAATTGTGTCCCATTTTGACCAATTTGAGATGAAATGAAGTAAGAATTAAAGAAGTATGAGCCAGTTGTCCGGACTAGGATCACCCACATAATTGGGAGATCAGAAGACACTACTGGGATGGTACCTCCCGTCGCGAAGTAGTTGTCTAGCTTAGTATCCCCTTGTGCTTGAATTCGTTCCAAGTCACAAAGGGGAGACAGAATGGGCAAACCGAGTGGGCAGATCTGTTCTGTCCCGCGAGGGGAGCTAGTTGAATGAATTAATTAACTTAATTCATAAGTTTCAGTTGGTCACGAGAAATGAGAAAGAAAAGCAGTTTTAAGAAAGAAAGTCGTTTTAAAGTTTGAAAATAAAGAAGAAAAAGTTATTTTGAGGTTTATGAAACAATCAGTTTTTTTAGCAATGTACTTTTGATATTTCAAGTTTTGGGTCTAAACCCGTATTACTCACGAGACTTTATGTCTCACGTATACTATGTTTTTGAAATGCTATGTACTTAGGTGAAAGGAGCGAAGGTTGCAGTCGGGACCGGTTATTGTATTGTAAGTTTAAATTATGGTTATCTGTATTAAGTCTGTAATACCCCTCGAGTTTAAGTTTGTAAAATAAAACAAAAAAATTTAAGTGGCTATTTTATAGTCACGAGTTGTAAAATATGTTTGAAAACTATATTTGTAATTTAAATATGGTACAAGAAAAGGGGTGTTACAGTTTTGGTATCAGAGCCATAGTTTAAGCGAATTAGGTTGGAATACCATCCTAGGCTTAAACTAGCAAGAGTAGTAGTAAGTTGCCTTAGTAATATAGGAGGCATAGAGTGGGTATGACTGTTATAAAAGTGCAATCCATATAAGGAGATAACATGCTACCGCTTACGAAATATTATAAAGAATTGTGCATTAAACCGATAATTTGTTTATCTATATAGTAATGGAAGGCAGAAGACAAGCTGACAGGGGTGAGGGCAGTCACACTTCCTCAAGAGGAAGTGAACCACATGTTATTCGAAACGATGAGGCTGAGCCAAACCCACCACCACCACAACCTGTCACGATGGAGGCAATTCAGTCTTTAATCGATAACTTACGAACTGAGTTGAGACAAGATGTACATAACATAATCGATGGTCGAATGGGTGAACCCAGAGCCCAATCTTCACAAGAAGTCTCTAAAAAGGCGACTGAGGAAGAAGGTAGTGGAGAAAACAGAAGGAAAGAGAAGGGCTGTTCTTTTAAGTCCTTTATGGCTTGCAAACCGCCCGAATACCATGGCAGTTTTGAGCCTAAAGTGACAATGCGATGGGTCAGAGAAATTGAACAAGTGATACAAGCGAGTAAATGTGCAGAAAAAGACCAAGTCACTTTTGTTTCTCGGCAACTGAAGGATGACGCTTTGGTATGGTGGAACACCAAATACGAAAGTTTGGGAAAAGATGTGGTATATGGTTGGTCATGGGCAGAGTTTGTCATGTGTCTTAAAGATAAATACTGTCCCACGCGAGATCTGGAAAAGTTGAATGAAGATTTTCTAACGATAAAGAAAGGAGATATGACGGTGGATGAGTATACAAAGAAGTTCTGTGACATGCTGCCTTTTGTGGGAGAATCCTACCCTACTGAGCGGTCCCGAATTAACCGCTATGTCCGGGGTTTGCCGTGGAACTATGAGTTAGAAGTAAAGAAAGCTGAAACACTAGATGGGGCGATCAATGCTGCCCGAACCGTGGAAGATATTGGAAAACGAAGGAAGGAAGAAGGACCTGGGTTTGGTGACAAAAGGAAGGCAGTTAGTAGTATCAGTGGAAACATAAAGAAGAAAGGGAAAATGAGTACAAGTCAGAGCCGACAGGGAAGTGTGAAAAAGTGCGAGAAATGTGGAAAAGAACACGGTGGCGAGTGCCGAGCGGGATCAAATGCCTGCTTTAATTGTGGCGGATTCGGTCACAAAGCGAAAGATTGTAAAGCCAAGAAAGCCAGCGAAGTGGAGTGTTTCTCATGCCATCAGATGGGACACTACAGTTTCAACTGCCCAAATAAGGGAGGAGAAACCATGGTGTCAACAGCCCAGAAGAAGACCGAACCTCAGAAAGTGAAGACCAGAGCTTTCCAGATCACCAGGGAAGAAGCAAGGGAGACGCACGATGTGGTCTCAGGTATACTACTGATCAACTCGACACCTGCATATGTCTTGTTTGATTCCGGGTCTACTTATTCATTTGTGTCCCATGGATTTGGAGCTAGATTAAATGTCCCATTAGAATTGTTAGACCTAGTCTTTGAGGTAGAAGTGGCGGACGGGAAATTTGTGGAAGTTCAGCATATGTATCGAGACTGTGAACTCGACATCAACGGCAAGAAGTTTCGACTTAATCTCCTTCCTATTGGAATTAAGTCCTTTGATGTAATAATTGGGATGGATTGGCTTGGTGCAAATGATGCGAAGATAGCTTGTGGACAGAAGAGGGTGTCTGTTAAAACCCTAGGAGCCAAGGTGTACGTATATGGGGAAAGAAGAACGCACGTGCCAAGTATCATCAGTGTAGCTAAAGCTCGAAGATGTATCAGGAAAGGATGTGTATCTTTCCTGGCCTATGTAATGACTGAAGACAAAGTGAAACAGACATACAAAGACATAGAAGTGGTAAAAGAGTTCCCAGAAGTTTTTCCAGATGAATTACCAGGCTTGCCACCAGAAAGGCAGGTTGAATTCAGAATAGATCTTGTTCCAGGAGCTTCCCCAATAGTACGAGCACCGTACAGACTAGCACCAACAGAGATGAGGGAATTAATGTCCCAGTTGCAGGAGTTACTAGATAAAGGCTTTATCAGGCCTAGTTCTTCTCCGTGGGGTGCTCCAGTTCTGTTTGTGAAGAAGAAGGATGGATCAATGCGGATGTGCATTGATTATAGAGAATTGAACAAGATTACCATAAAGAACCGTTACCCGTTGCCCAAAATAGACGATTTGTTCGACCAGTTGCAAGGAGCAGATTATTTCTCAAAAATTGATTTGAGATCTGGGTATCATCAAGTCAGGGTAAAGGAAAGTGATGTAGAGAAGACGGCGTTTCGTACACGATACGGGCATTACGAGTTTCTAGTAATGCCATTTGGTCTTACGAATGCACCAGCGATCTTTATGGACTTAATGAATCGGGTCTGTAAACCATTTCTGGACCGGTTTGTGATAGTGTTCATAGATGACATTCTGATCTACTCAAAGAATAAAGAAGAGCATGCGAGTCATCTGCGGTTAGTACTCGAGACGTTGAAGCGAGAACAACTATATGCAAAGTTCTCTAAGTGCGAGTTTTGGATGAGAGAGGTGCAGTTCCTTGGACACGTTGTTTCTATCCAAGGTATAAAAGTTGATCCAGCGAAAGTTGAAGCAGTGATGAAATGGGAGCCACCTAAGACGCCAACAGAAGTTAGAAGTTTCCTTGGTCTTGCCGGGTACTACAGGAGATTTATTCAAGATTTCTCCCGTATAGCAGTGCCACTTACACGACTAACCCGGAAGGAAGAAAAATTTAGTTGGCAAGAAGAACAAGAAAGAGCTTTCGCTACATTGAAAGAGAAGTTGTGTAACGCGCCTGTCCTTACATTGCCAGATGGGACAGAAGACTTTGAAGTGTACAGCGATGCCTCTCATCGGGGGCTTGGCTGTGTGTTGATGCAAAGAGGAAAAGTTATAGCATACGCTTCCAGACAGTTGAAAGATCCAGAGAAAAAGTATACCACTCACGATTTAGAACTTGCAGCGATCGTATTTGCCTTGAAGATTTGGAGACATTACTTGTATGGTACAAAGTGCAAGCTGTTCACCGATCACAAGAGTTTGCAGTATGTGTTCACTCAAAAAGAGTTGAACATGAGACAGAGCAGATGGCTAGAACTGATCAGTGATTATGATTGCGAAATTGTGTATCATCCGGGTAAAGCGAATGTAGTAGCAGATGCACTGAGTAGAAAAGTTCCTAAGAAAAGAATCAAGGCAAGATCAATGCGAATAGAACTAGTGTCCAGCATTATAGAACAGATTAAAGCAGCTCAGCAAAAAGTTGAAGAAAGTGGAGACTTAAAAGATGAAAAGCTAGGAAAAGAAACCCAGTTTGAGACCAATAGTCAAGGCTTGAAGACCTTCAGAAATCGCATATGGGTACCGAAGACAGGAGGATTGAGAAAGTTGATTTTAGAAGAATCGCATAAGTCAAAGTATTCCATACACCCAGGGAGTACCAAGACTTATCAAGATCTAAAAAGACATTATTGGTGGCCTGGAATGAAGAAAAGAATAGCTAAGTACATCTCCAAGTGTGTCATTTGTGCGCAAGTTAAGGCGGAACATCAGGTCCCGCATGGAGATGCTCAGTCATTGCACATTCCAGCCGGAAAATGGGAAGATGTAACCATGGACTTGATTGTCGGGTTACCGAGAACAAGAAGAGGTCATGATAGTATATGGGTCATAGTGGACCGGTTGACCAAGAGTGCACTGTTTCTAGCCATAAAAGAAACTACTCCATTGGAGCAGTTAGCCCAGTTGTATGTAGATGAAGTATTTAGAAGATATGGTGCACCGTTGTCTATCGTGTCAGACAGAGACCCTAGATTTACCTCTAACTTCTGGAGAGCATTGCAAGATAAAATGGAGACAAGAATTCAGTTAAGTACAGCGTATCATCCTCAAACGGATGGTCAAAGTGAACGAACGATCCAGACATTGGAAGACATGCTACGGTCATGCGTGATGGATTTTGGAGGAAGTTGGGACGAACACCTGCCATTAGTGGAGTTTGCATACAACAATAGCTACCATTCTAGCATTAAAATGCCACCTTTTGAGGCATTGTATGGTAGAAAGTGTAGAACTCCTTTATGTTGGTCTGAAGCGGGTGAGACGAAGCTTACAGGGCCAGAGATTGTTAGAGTGACTAATGAGAAGATCGGAATAATTCAAGCCAACATGAAAGCAGCACAAGATAGGCAAAGGAGTTATTCGAATCTAAAGAAAAGACCATATGACTTGCAAGAAGGAGATTTGGTGATGATAAAAGTGTCGCCATGGAAAGGAGTGGTCAGATTTGGCAAAAGAGGAAAGCTGAGTCCAAGATACATTGGACCTTTTAAAATCTTGAAGAGAGTTGGGTTACAAGCATTCAAGCTAGAATTACCACCCGAACTTAGTGGAATACATGATACTTTTCATGTATGCTACTTAAAGAAGTACTTTGGTAAGGAAGAGCTAGTCATACCGTATACGGATTTGAGGGTGGAGACTCCTAGCAAATTGATTGAAGAACCCGAAGCCATACTGGAAATGCAAACTAAGAAGCTAAGGAACAAGGAGATTGACCTTGTACTAGTCAAGTGGAAGCACCCGTTAGGGTCAAACCTAACTTGGGAAACGTTAGCAGAAATGAAGAGAAGATATCCGAATTTCACGGATTACGAAAAGATTCCGAGGACGGAATCCGCTTAAGGAGGGGTGACTGTAAGAACCCGCGAAAAAGTCAAAAAGGGTAAAATCGTCTTTTGTCATATTGTACGACTATTATGTGTAATAATATGTATTAATATATGAGAAATAAAAGTTTATGAGAAATTTGGAGATTTGACGCGTGAATAGTGAAAAATGGCCAAAAAGGGCAAATTGGTCATTTGACATGAAAATGACCAAAAATGTCAAGAAATTGTAAAGTTAGAAATTAATGGAACTTTGGTTGCAAGTTATGGTATTAGGATCATCTTTGTATAAAAATTAGAAACCAAAGGACCAAAAATGTAAATACTTTATAAGTTAATTATATAACTCTAAAATAGAGTTATTTCTTCATTATGTGAGAAAGTCTCCAGAGAATTCCAGAGAGCACGAGAGGCAGCGGGAAGGAGCAAGGAAGAAGAGAAGTTCAAAGGAATTGCTAAGAATCAAACACTTCAACTTTGGAATTAGTGATTCCAAGGTAAGAATTCCTTAGTTTTAACCTAGGTTTTGTGTGTGTTCTTGATTTGGGTTTTTTTTGGGTTGAGTGGAAACTGCAATTTCAGTAATAAATCATGTGGGTTAAGTAGCTAATGCTTCCAATAAGCCATTAGTTAAGAACTTAACTCAAAAACATGGAAGTAGGTTGCTATATGTTAGAAATCAAGAAATGGGAATTTGTGCTCAAGAACCCTAAAAACGGGTTTGTAAGATCAAAGCTGGTTTTTATGGTTTTGTTGGGTCCAAATGATCACTTAGGATGTATTAAGACACTCCTAAGTGACTAATTTCAAAAAGATGGATTTTTGGTGCAAAATATCAAAAACGTGATTTTGAAGAAATGGAATTGGAATTAGTGATTCCATGGCTTAAAACCTGATGTAAAACAAGGGTTTTAGTCATGGAATGATAGTAAAATGATTAAGAACTGAAATAAGTGCTTAATGGGTGAACTGCGTGCTACAGTGCTCCAGTCAGGGACCAAAAATGTTAGAATTTTTAAATAACTCAAACGCTAGAAACTATAGCTAGACATGTCCGATTGACCTGAAATTTCAGACATAACCTTAACATGGTATAAGAACATGTCGGGAATGGTCAAATCCGTAATTCGACCTTGCGGAAAAATCACTGTAGCGGCAGAGGCTAAATTCACTATTCACGTTAAAACTAAAATTTTGGAATTTGAGCTAGACTTGTCTAATGAACTCCAAATTTGAAACACAAGTCTAATATGGGATAAGATTTCATGGAAAAGAGTCGGAACTGAAATACGACCCCTCGGGGGTACTGTAGCAATATACGCGTATATCGGAGAAACCGTAAAATGAGTTTATTAATGGTTATACATTTTTTATAACCTAAAGTTGAGACGTATGAGGCCTTAACACTGTAGAGTCAGTTATAGTATGTATTTATTGAGTATTTATATATATATAATACATGTATAGGTGGTGCTTCAAACGTGGTTGAGCACGGAAAGGGGAAAGGAATACGAGAAGCGTAGAGACTTGTAGCAACGTCAAGGTGAGTTTTATGAGGATTTTCTAGTACATAGCAAAATGTTATTTTCAGAAAAGTAAGAATTCCAAATGTTTATAAATACTAAAGTATGGAAAATAGTATTAAAAGAAGCTCTATATCAGGGCTTAGTATTTTGAGCAGATTTTTAAAGTATGGTTTGCAAAGTATTTTGAAAGAAGTTCCTTATGGGAACTAAGATGTCAAAAGTAGTTTTGATAATATTTTTGATAAAGAGTTACAAAGTTTATGAGTTTTAGTTTATTACAAATTGTGTCCCATTTTGACCAATTTGAGATGAAATGAAGTAAGAATTAAAGAAGTATGAGCCAGTTGTCCGGACTAGGATCACCCACATAATTGGGAGATCAGAAGACACTACTGGGATGGTACCTCCCGTCGCGAAGTAGTTGTCTAGCTTAGTATCCCCTTGTGCTTGAATTCGTTCCAAGTCACAAAGGGGAGACAGAATGGGCAAACCGAGTGGGCAGATCTGTTCTGTCCCGCGAGGGGAGCTAGTTGAATGAATTAATTAACTTAATTCATAAGTTTCAGTTGGTCACGAGAAATGAGAAAGAAAAGCAGTTTTAAGAAAGAAAGTCGTTTTAAAGTTTGAAAATAAAGAAGAAAAAGTTATTTTGAGGTTTATGAAACAATCAGTTTTTTTAGCAATGTACTTTTGATATTTCAAGTTTTGGGTCTAAACCCGTATTACTCACGAGACTTTATGTCTCACGTATACTATGTTTTTGAAATGCTATGTACTTAGGTGAAAGGAGCGAAGGTTGCAGTCGGGACCGATTATTGTATTGTAAGTTTAAATTATGGTTATCTGTATTAAGTCTGTAATACCCCTCGAGTTTAAGTTTGTAAAATAAAACAAAAAAATTTAAGTGGCTATTTTATAGTCACGAGTTGTAAAATATGTTTGAAAACTATATTTGTAATTTAAATATGGTACAAGAAAAGGGGTGTTACAAGCACCTCCAAATGCATCAACCTTGTGTGGAATTAGTGTTGACTCGTCAATTGACCTTGGGTGAGTTTACCGGGAGTACACATCCCAACTATTATCTTTTGTGTGTGTTATCAAATAATTTTCATGCATGATATTATGTGCAATGTGTTATATGATTACTACTTGTGCATTGCATGAAAATGAGTTTCTAAAGATGTTTTCAAATGAAGGTTATGATGATGTTTTGAAAGATGTTTTGAGCATCCTATTTGTGCATTACATTGCATATAGGATGGGATTGACCGAGTGAACCTTATGACGAAGATGTAATGGTTGTCCCGGATTTAGGGAAATCAAGGGCAAAATGCCCAAAATGAGATGTTTGTCCCGGATTTAGGGAAAACCGTTCCCGACAATAGGGAACCGCATGAGGGAGTTGCTAACCCTCATGGGGCTAGTGTGATGGCCACTAGTCCTAGTTTTGCCTATATGGGGATCGAGTGGCATGCTTTGTGCGTGTCATTCGTGAACTTAGGTAGGTGCTATTGAGGTGAGTTGGACTTTTATGAGATGGACGTGGGTTTGGGATAGTTGCATCATGCATTGCATTTGCATATCATAACTATCCATTTTTCAGTAAATATTTATGATGTCTTAAACAACTTTTAAAGTGTGTGTCAAAACTATTTTTGGAGGTTTGTCCCGAGTGTGGTAGTTTACTGCCCACTCTGAATGGGTCAACCTCGGGTAAGCTCACTAGGCATTTCAATTGCCTAACTTATTTTGATGTGTACTCAGGTTGAGGAGTTTAGATGACTTTAGAAGAGCTAGACGTTTAGAAGGCCACGGTTTGTGTGGTTTCATTTAAGCTGTGTAATTGTATTCATATTGTAACAACCTCGCTCTTTTACAAACCAAGATGTTTTACTTAAAGTGGGACCAAATGATTTTCCACAACTTGAACTCTAAATGATTATGTAACGAACCCAATGTGTTTTACAAACGGTTTTTGAACGAAACTTGAATCTTTTTGAAGATAATTAAACTTAAGTTTTTCACTGGAGGATGATTTTTGAATAATGAAGACAAACTATGAGTTTAAAAATGTATTTTATGAAAAGCGTTAAGCGAGGGTGTTTCAATATATATATATATATATATATATATATATATATATATATATATATATATATATATATATATATATATATATATATATATATATATATATATATATATATATATAAACATTTATATACATTTACACAAGCATAATCTCCACTTGTAATATAATACAAAATTGGTCTAACATTGAACCTTACAGGAAGAGTATTGCATTAATCCTTATAAACAAAAGTTGTCAACATTTGACCTTACTATTCATACATACATACATACATAAAACACTAACCAAACTTAGCCCTTTAACAACAAAAACATCAACATCACTATAATGATTATGAAAAACACTAGCAACCAATGATAAACCTTGATGAGAAATAACATATTAGGCTTTCCAATTTTAGACATCTCAAACGTTGGTTTCTTCTTTGGCTTCAATTCATATAAACTTGCTTGTGCCATGAACTGGTTTCTTCACATACCATTCAAAGAACACATAGTCTTCTTTTTCATTGGGGAAGTAACTTCTCTTAGAATAGCTTTTAACATGATTATTGTCATTCCATGATACTGATAATGGAGCTGCCAATCCACGGTAACACCTCCTAAAAGGAACCTTTCTTGCTTCACTTACACCACACTCTGAGATGATGAATCACTTGAGCGAACTTGGAAAGCCATTACACAAATTGTGATAGTTTTAGAGAAGAAAAGAAGAAGAATTTGAGGAAAGTGAATACAAAATGCGTAGGAGTTCAATTATTCTCAAATGCTTGCCAACCAGAATCATATATGAAAACCACATAAGCTTTTAATCTAGTTAACAAATGAGAAACCGTCTCATTTGATTAAAATTAAATTATAATAACTTAACTGAAAAAAATTGTCAAAGGGCTTTTAGCCCAGCGGCATCAGGTGTTGCCCTCCCTCCATGAGGTCGAGGGTTCAAGTCTCGTTCGAGACATAGGTGGTGATATTAATGTGTAGTTTAGGAGTAGGAATAGGAATAACTTAATTTGCCGTTCTAAAAAAATAAATAAATTAAAGCTTAATGATGTAATTGAAAAACACGGTGTTAAAAGGAATTTGCCCTCTAAACCGCCAAAGGTAAAATTCAATAAAGGTGATGGGCCTACTCGGTGAGAAAAAAAGTTTGCTCGCGTTCCTTCACGATTCGCCTACCACGCAGAATGCAGTGGTAAACTTGTAATCCATATCATCCGACTAGGGTTTATTTCTTCCCCCTTTCTTCACGATTCGCCTAAACCCCCCAATCCAGCTTACAACCCCTACTCCATCATACAATTTGATTCAGAACCTCGAAATCAAGCCATGGCATCGCGAGAGGGAGATCCCTCGTTAGGCTATTTGACTCGGAAGGAAACAGAGGTCAAGCTTCCTCGACCAACTAGGGTTAAGAACAAAACCCCAGCTCCAATCCAAATCACAGCGGAACAGATTCTGCGTGAAGCAAGAGAACGTCAAGAAGCTGAAATCCGACCACCTAAGCAGAAAATCACCGATTCTACAGAGCTCGCAGACTATCGTCTCCGGAAACGTAAAGAATTCGAAGACCTAATTCGGAGGGTGCGGTGGAACAAGAGTGTGTGGGTTAAGTATGCTAAATGGGAGGAGTCACAGAAGGATTTTAATCGAGCTAGGTCGGTATGGGAACGAGCTCTTGATGTGGATTATCGAGATCATACAATGTGGTTGAAGTACGCTGATGTTGAGATGAAGAATAAGTTCATCAATCATGCGAGGAATGTGTGGGATCGGGCTGTTACTTTGCTGCCAAGAGTGGATCAGTTGTGGTACAAGTATATTCATATGGAGGAAATGCTAGGCAATGTTGCAGGTATGTAAATAGCGTTTATGGCTTTACTTGATATCATCATGCTTAGCTCCATATCATGGTATGCTTATCATTGTGTTAGGTGTATAATTTCTACATAGATAGAAGCATAGGAAACACTTGGTATAGAAAACTATGCTTTAGAAGTTGCTAACTATCTTAAGACAATATTCATTGTAAATTGTAATTGCCGGCATTGGTACTTATTCAGGACTACATGTTGCACAACTCACATTGGAACTTATTCATGACTACGTAGATAGAAGCATTGAAAACACTTGATTTGTAGCTCTAAGCCGTAGTAATGCATCAATAGGCCAGTCCATTTAACACTAATTGTCTAATTATAACACAGTATCACCCAGTTGTATAAATTTCTAGCAAAGTAGGAAAACATGTCAGGGACAATTGTAAGATCTTTAATAGTAGTCTTGCTGTACCTTGGAACCCTGCTATTTTCATTCCTGAATTGCTACTGCACACCATAAGAAAAATATTAATATAAAGAAATGAAAGTACATTGCTATTTCCATCTACAAACTTTTCACATATCATCAACATCTAACAGGTGCCAGACAGATATTCGAAAGATGGATGGGCTGGGAGCCAGATCAGCAAGCCTGGCTTTCATACATCAAATTCGAATTACGATACAACGAAATCGAACGCGCCCGATCCATCTACGAAAGATTCGTCAAATGCATCCCGAAAGTAACCGCCTGGATCCGCTACGCAAAATTCGAAATGAAAAACGGCGAAATTCCCCGGGCCCGCAACTGCTACGAACGAGCAGTCGACAAACTCGCAGACGACGAAGAAGCCGAGACATTATTCGTCGCGTTCGCCGAATTCGAAGAAAAATGCAAAGAAACCGAACGCGCAAGATGTATTTACAAATTCGCCCTCGACCACATCCCCAAAGGACGCGCCGAAGACCTCTACCGAAAATTCGTCGCTTTCGAAAAACAATACGGCGATAAAGAAGGAATCGAAGACGCGATAGTCGGAAAAAGACGGTTTCAGTACGAAGAAGAAGTTAGAAAAAATCCGTTGAATTATGACTCGTGGTTTGATTACATTAGACTTGAGGAAAGTGTTGGGGTTAAAGAGAGAGTTCGGGAAATTTACGAAAGAGCCATTGCAAACGTACCGCCTGCTGAAGAGAAAAGATATTGGCAAAGATATATTTATTTATGGATTAATTACGCGTTATATGAAGAACTTGATGCGGGTGATGTTTTTAGGGCTAGAGATGTTTATAGTGAGTGTTTGAAGTTAATTCCTCATAAAAAGTTTTCTTTTGCCAAGATTTGGCTTTTGGCTGCTCAGTTTGAAATTAGGCAGTTGAATTTGAAGGGAGCGCGTGCAATTCTTGGAAACGCGATTGGAATCGCCCCGAAAGATAAGGTATGTAGAAGTTTTATACATTTCATTAATAATTTAATATATATGTATAAGTTTTTGTTTTTGTTGGAATAAATTTGATAAATGATAAAAACAGATTTTTAAGAAGTACATCGAGATCGAGCTCCAACTCGGTAACATCGACCGTTGTCGAAAGCTATACGAAAAATACTTAGAATGGTCGCCTGAAAACTGCTACGCGTGGACCAAATACGCTGAGCTGGAAAGATCGTTAAGTGAAACCGAGCGGGCCCGCGCGATATTCGAACTTGCAATCGCGCAACCGGCACTCGACATGCCCGAATTATTATGGAAGGTACGTAAATAAAATAAAATAAAATAAAAACTTTCATCAAAAGAAACCTCACAGTAAAAATAATAAATAAATAAATAAAACGTTTTTATTTTTTGCAGGCGTATATCGACTTTGAAATAGCGGAAGGCGAATTTGAAAGAACTCGACAGCTGTACGAGCGGCTTTTGGACAGGACAAAGCATTTGAAGGTGTGGATTAGTTATGCAAAGTTTGAAGCTTCTGCTATTCAAGAAGAAGAAGAACATGAAGATGAGCAAAAGAAACTTTGCATTCAACGTGCCAGAAGTAATCTTTTTTTATATTTTAGAAACCGGTAAACGTTGTTACAATTAATTGATTATTAATCGAGTTTAATTTGTGATCAGGCGTGTTCGAGAGCGCGATTAATTACTATAGGACCTCGGCTCCTGAATTGAAAGAGGAAAGGGCTATGTTATTAGAAGAGTGGTTGAATATGGAAACAAGTTTTGGTGAGTTGGGTGATGTAAGTCTTGTTAGGGCTAAATTGCCTAAGAAGTTGAAGAAGAGAAGACAGATAGAAATGGATGATGGCCCAGCTGGGTAAGTGAAAAATCATTTGAATATTTTTTTTAATTATAAAAATTGAATTGATTCTAATTTATGAATGTTTTATGAAATTGTAGGTACGAGGAGTATATCGATTATCTGTTCCCGGAGGAAACACAGGCGTCTAATTTGAAGATTTTGGAGCAAGCTTACAAATGGAAAAAACAGAAGATTGTTTCGGACGATGAAGACGATGATGATATGGATGATTAACGTATCTCTCATTTTCTTTTTTGGTTTTTTTTGTTGTTTCATTAGCTACTTGTGCTACTGTTGTTTTTTTTTCTCTTGTGTATTAATTCATGAATTTGTAATGATAGTGGTACCACCTTTCTTTATTAAAGAAATATAAGATACTGTCGAATTTAAGCTAAATTGAGGGCTTGATTGTTGTACTTCGTATTTTCTCACGTCACCCTCTTCAAGATATGAATCTCATTCTATACCGGTGCCCAAAGCAATGCACTAAATTATCCGAATGATGATTTATGATGACAGCATTGCCGATGTCACCATTTCTTCTACATCATATACGATGATGTATTTTTGTTTTTGGGTCATCTTAAATGAATAGACAATGCTCCGTACATACACGTATACCATTATTGAGATTTTTTTTAATACAGTTCTTGTTTTTTCTATGAAAACGAAAGTACTAAACCCCTAGAATGAAAAGAAAATGTTAAGTAACTAAAATAAATATCACAATGATTTCATTTTTTGTTTTATATGATGTGGCAAGATTAAGGACTAAGGAGTGTCGTTACTTCATGTTGAACAAAAGATGAAGTCCACAATATATAGCTAAAAACGCATAGGAAGTTGATGTAAAACTAATTGAACCTAAATTTTGTTAAAATTAGAAGGTTAAGAACGCAAAACTAAAAAGGGTAAGCCATTATATTAGTCATAGTTGAGGGAGTAAAATAATGGAAGTTTATAATTTCACAATCAATTTCATTACACAGATTCCTTATAATGTAAATTGCAAATTTGGTCCCTAACTCCTTATGGTTGGCCAAAATATACATGTTAGGTCCATTTTCAAACTTTCGTGCACAGCCGGACCGTTTTTGAGACTTTCATGCATGTTTGGTCCTTCTCCTTCACTGTCGTTTGATTCAATCCGTTAAGTCCCTCGCATGCTTCCCATGTGAGGGTATTTTCGTTATTCAAGTGCATGTCGCTTGCTTTCTTTATTATTTTCTAATGTAATTTAAAAGGCAACGTTCACTCACTCTCATTCATCTCCCTTCTCGACCGCCTTCTTCAGGAGGTTTCCCTAGTTACTGTATTCAAAAATTGATTTGCAATGGTTATGTGTTAATGTGGTAAGGTAGCCATTCGTCCCACATTGTGGACTGATAGCAACCCTGAGAGGCAGTTATGGTGTTGCCCTACACCTGTGAGTTCTCAAACCTTTGTCAGATAATCTAATCTTATTTTTCTGAAAAATTTGCTTCATATTTGGAAGGATTCCAATTGTGGCTTTCTTGGATGGTTTGATACACTTATGTGTGATCGGGCAAACGAGGTAATACCAGGATTATTGAAATCCATGAACAAGCTTTAAGCTTCCTTGAACATGCTTCAAGCTTCGTTGGGGAAGAAGGAGAAAGAAGTGACTTGATTGAAGCTGTACCTGATCACCAGCTGGATTTTGTTTGTGGATGTCTATTATGTTAAATTAGGTTTTCGGATGCATGTTTTCTTTTTAATGCTTTTGAAAAGCTTGATTGTAACCTCTAGTGTTAAATGGACTTGACAAACCAGTTGTAATGGGAAATGATTTGTGTGTTATAGTTTACTCCCAAATTGTCCAATCTAATGTTAAATCCATTTCACCAAAGTACATACCCTAAAATGCATAATGGATAGTGTGTTGCAACAGTGTATGTTAATCAAAATACAGAAACCAAATTTATCAATGTATTGTTAAATCCATTTCACTAAAGTACATCACCATAAATGATAACAAAATAATGGTACATTGTTTAAACCAACAAAAGAGGCATTATTTTGTTATCATTGTTTTGTTAAGCTTACCATACACCTCATTTTTTTTTTCAAAAAATCATAACATTTAAGGTTAAGAAATCGAAAACCCCATTTTCCATTTCTAAGACATATCCCTTATCATAAAAAAGCATATACACATGTATGAATACATATGTATAGAACTATTTGCATAAATCAGCCTTTATTCACATTCATATTTCTATGCATTTGTTCATATATACATGAAGATGAATATAGTTTTGTCTAAGTATATGCATATTCATGATCGGGTTCCTTTCCCACTTGATCATCTACTCCAACACCTCCTAGACTCAAACCCCTCTCATCTCTAATGATGATCCGAGAATATGATACCAGATAAATATGCAATCATCCAATCCACACAAATAAGGTCAAAATAAAGTCAGAAAATGCAAAGATAAAAAACACAAGTTCTAATAAGACCGTGATGGAGTTTAATAGTGAACAACCGGTTGAATCCAACTTCAAATATCAAAAAACAAGTTCAGATTTTTAAAACTCACAACTTTAAATGTAATGCATTTTCAATCACTTAGAGAGACCTGCCATACAAAGCTTTCAGGTCGAGTATCTGTTTATCAGGTCTAAATTGCCACATTTTTTTATGAGCAAATTATATGAAACTCATTGACGAGGTCGCTTAGGGTTTTCTTCGATGGATCGACGTCAATGAGGGTTTTCCTTTTGGCGGTAATACATCAACGAGGGACGAATGGCCACATTATCACAGTAACACATCACCATTGCAATCGGTTTCTGAAAACATTGGCTAGGGCAACCTCGAGGAGAAGACGATCAAGAAGGGATTAGTTCAGGTAATAATTAAAAAAGAAAGCGAACAATAAAATGACGAAATTACCCTCACGTGGGAAGCATGCGAGGGATTTAACGGATTGAATCAAACGATAGTGAAAGAGATGGACCAAACATGCATGAAAGTTTTAAAAACAGAGCGACAGTGCACGAAAGATTGAAAATGGACACATGCATATTTTTGGTAAACCAGATGAACCAATTTTTTGCAATTTACTCTTCGTTTTATATATATATATATATATATATATATATATATATATATATATATATATATATATATATATATATATATTTCAAATCTGATTTCATAAAATATAATTTTAGAAAATTAAAAGAAGTGTTGCCAAAATTTTACACGATACAGCTGGGCTATTATTCAGACCCAATCACACAAGAACACCCACTGGATGAATACAAAGGGGACATGAAACAACAATACAATGTACATGGAACCATTCCATTACACCGCTCAACCATCTTCTGCAAATTCATAAAATCAACGTTTCATTTCTGAATCTCCATCTCTTTCGGTCGCCACCTCCTCATCCCAATTATTCGGAGTTTTTCTCCGGTAGAGATACCGATGGCGATATCGACGCTTCCGTTTGGTGTGGTGTCTGCATTTGCTCTCATTTTTGCCATCGCATTCCCCGCCGCCGTTCATGGTCAGCCTTTGGCTCCGGCTCCGGCTCCAACCAGCGACGGTTAGCTCTCTCAGTTCATTGTGTAATTGCCTTCTTAGTGTTCGATCAAATGTCCCTGCAATTTTCTTTTCTATATCGCATCTCTAAATTGCTTAACGGTCCCATCATCCCCCTCTTAGAAATTGGTGGGGAGATGAAACGATTTGCGTCTTTTGCTGAAAAAATTTTCATCGATGGGATATTGTAAAATTTTGGTTCTATAAACTTTACCGATCAAACGTTTGATCAACTATTGAATATCCTTTTGATGATGACCTAAGACATAACATATAGAATTAGAGATCGTTGGAACATTATGAATGTCCTCTTTGTGATTTATACTTGTTTGCGTACCAAAAAATTCATTGCAAAATTGAACGAATTTGTATAAAAAAGCCGTCTTGAATCATTGTAAAAATGATTGTTAAACATTTCTTTCGATGAAGAAACTTTTGGGTTAAGTTTAGCAATTAACATAAAAAGGTCTACACAATCAACTTCTTAAGTATCTTATAGTTGTTAATGAACAAAGAAAACCTTAGCATTTTTTTTATTCTCTTTAAAAGAAATACTTAGGACAAACATTTCTTCTACCAAACTTGGTTTACATTTCGTGAAAGCATTGTTTTAATGAGTAGATGATTGCTTGAAATCATGTCACACCCATTTTTAATTTATTTCTTGTTCACGCATATCGCATCAACAAACAATGCATATATCACACCCATTTTTCTTGGTATCTTGTCTACTCATATTTGCATTCATACTTAATGATATAAATTTGTGGGTGATTTTAAACAATTCCTAGTTTTTATTGTTTTTTTTCCCATTAATGGGTGTTAACTTTATTTGGGATTTAGGGACCTCAATCGACCAAGGGATAGCATATATGTTGATGTTGGTGGCTTTGGTGCTCACATACGTCATGCATAGCTTGGATTCCCCCTTTACCGTTATTAGCTAAATGAAGGAAGAATTTGATTTATTATTATTGTATGTTAGGGAAAAAAAAAGGATTATGAGTGATATTGCAAACTCAAATTATCAATCTATTTGTAGAATTCCTTTCAATAAGAGGAGCAGAAGTATGTTTAATTTACTTAACGAACTTAATATATCAAGCACTTAATTTAGACATTTATAAATCGTTAAATTGATTAATATTGTGTAATTTGTTTTTTGCAATGTAAAAGATAAAATGATCATTCGGTCTAGAAAAAAACATACTTTGTGTATACAACACTTTATCAGTATAGACATATCATTACTCATTTGGTCACTTTTCCCATACAAGATTTAATGAAAAAAAAAAAGAAACGAAGCTTATTGATACTTTCTCAATTTTCATGTGTAATGCTTCAGAATGTGTATGGATCCACAATTTAATACAATGTTTTAAAACATTAGGGAATCAAAATCCTCATATCATGTGAAAAATTAATTGATGTCTGGTTAATGAAAAAAAATGTCAGCCCTGTTTTTCATCAATGTTGTGGGTTTTTGCTTGTTTTTCTTCAGCCATTGAGAACTTCTTCACTTTCTGTATGGCAAGTAAAGGTGCAAATACATGAGATAAAATGACAACAATATCACACATCCAAATAAGTCTTCATTATATCAAGAATATATAATTAATGTCAACATAAGAGTTCTATAGCAGCTGATGTATTTGTGGTCTACTGTTAATTAAGATAAAAAATTGAATGAATAATGGCGATCATACTGACTAAATCATGGTGTTCAATATCAAACCACAATGATTCAATTGTTAACTTCAATTAGCGACACTAACCAAAACATAAGTGCTTTTATAAATACTAATTCCTTCCTTCTGTGTCGAGTAAAGTGTAATTAGTCAGATAACCGATCAACGTTTTGCACAACAGAAATACGTTATGCAAAGATCTTATCTATGTATCAAGTTTGAATTAGTTATCTACTAATATTGAGCTTCAAAGCTCACGTCTAGACAGTAGATAAGTAAAACACACAGACAAAAGCGAAGCGAACTCTAGAGATCTTACGCAAACACTGTGAATCGTGAAATTATGCAGAAAACTTTGTGATCTGATTCCGATTTCTATTGCAAAAACTGAAATGGAACATTACATTTTACCTTGTCTAGCACGCATTTTCGAAGGGAATTCAAGAGCGTGATGCATTTGTCTTGATCGAAAGAGGAACTGGTGACGCAATTGAGCAATTCCAATGCTTCTTGTCCGCAAACAGCTTCTGATTTCTCCATTTTCACGGAGTTTACGAAGCTAGGGTTTTTCAGCTTGGAAAAAACCTATCAAAACCGACTTAGGACTTACGAGCGAGGTATGGGACTATGGGGTTTTGACCTTTGACCATTACAATTATTGCACGCAAATATTAATCCTTTGAAAATATAGTTTTTTTTTTAACATATATTTATTTAAAGCATTATAATCTAAAAAAATAAAAAAACATTATAAAAATGTTTTCTTAATTTGTCATAATTAACTATATGATTTTGATTATCAAATATTACATAAAAAAACCTTTGGCAACCTTGATATACTTGTTTATCTCTATGAAGAGAATGCAATGTAACACCTATTTTCAAATTACAAAAGAGATTACTTTAAACGATAATCGTTGCAAAGCAAAAAACTAGAAAAAGATAAATATTATTCCAAAAAATAGATGTGAAATGTTTTCCAACCAAATCAAATGACAAGACTAATCACAAATATTCCTAAAAATTAAAGCACCAACTAATATAAAGATGACTCCAGCAAATGTTCTTATGATAGCTACTAGTAATTGATAAGTGTATCCAATAACGAATAATGTCAATGATTCTAACAAACAAGTATAAATAAATTCTTGATCCTCGAATTGCCGAACAACAAATCAATGGGGTTTGTCAAAATGAGCTCAAAGAATTAAAACATACATTTGTATATCACGTCAAATGTATAGATATATACGGCAAGTGTCAAACATATATCGACACACAAACATGTACATGGAGTTGTAGATCCACATGTACCAAATAATTGTTACGTTGTGTGTTGAGTATTACACCACCATCTACTAAACAAATAGAACAATAACTAGGGTTAAATACATGTTCTAATTAGGTCCTGATTACATCATCACTAGCTCTCATCCATCATAACAACGAGATGCCATAAACCGATCATAAGTCATAACGCTATGGAGTCATGCAATGACATGCATATGTTACCATGTAGGTGTTTAAGAACTTCACATATACTCATAACCATAAGGTAGCCATAACACAAGTAGTCCATAACTCTATGAGTGTTGCTCCCATAACACAAGCCAAATTCATAAAAAAGGAAAACGTCTAATTTTTTATCTCCACAATTATAATAATAACCAAATACTATGGATTTTCGGAATACCGTTTCTTTAATTTAAACAACGGATTTCATGGTGTTTTTAAAAGGGTTCTTATGTCGTTGTGATGGTTTTTGATATTTACACTTTGATATAAAAATAAAAAAATTGGCTGTGAAATCTGGGACTTTACAACTAAGCGCTTGTTTAAGTTAGTGGAATTTAAGTTTAGATAAATAACTTGTTTTAACTAAATATTTTTGATAGTAAAGAAACTACTAGAACTTGTTAGTATTTCTTAGTACAAACTTAGCCCAATATATTATCATTTTAATCCAAGTGCAAAAAGCATTAAAGAACTTGCTGTAATTAAATATTTTTGATACTAAGGGCGTGTTCGGCAAAATTAGCTTGTAACTGGTAGTGATTAGCTGTAAGCGGTTAGCGGTTAGCTGGAAGCTGGTAGCGGTTAGCGGTTAGCTGATAGCTGTGACTTTTATTGCTGCAGAAGTGTTCGGCAAAAGCAGCTGTTAGCTTTTAAAAATGTAAAATAATATAAAAATCAAAAGCCAAACGCTAAAAGCTCTCAAAAGCTAATTGAAATAGCTTTTGGATTATGAGCGTTTTGTTAAAAATAAAAGCTAAAAGCTCTTGCTCCCGAACGAGGTTTTTTCATTTTTTTCAACGTTTTCCTAAAAGCTAAACGCTAAACGCTCCCAAAAGCTCTCAAAAGCTGCGTGCCGAACATGCCCTAAATAACTACTAGAACTTGTTAGATTTCTTAATACAACCTTAGATCAATATACCGTTATTTTAATCCAAGTGCAAATAAGCATTAAAGATTTGTTAGAATTGAAGTTGGGTTTATCATTCTTATTATTATTATTTTTTTCTGTTTTCTGTCCTGTTTTCAGATTCTGAAACTGTCCAGATTTTCAATACCTGTGCAATTTCCGAAATCCCGTTTTCTGTCCAGAATTCAGTTTTGTGCAAATTTTATATTTTGTCTCATTTTCTGGTTTTAGTTTTTATGTAGTTGTAATATATGAAACTTCCTATTTTATATATCAAGAAAACATACGCCATGCACAAGATCAGTTACCCCGTCTTCTTAAGGACACAGACATTTACTTCCACATTGCTATCCTTAAACGGAGTGTGTTGCTAGGCTCAAAACTATCTTTTCCTTATGTTTTTATTTCTTCATGTTCCTATTTCTTATTTCCCTTCACTCTTCTTTTTTATTTGTTGACGCAAAACGACAACCTCAACAATAATCTTGAAAATATTGGCTTTTCTCTTTTTAAAGTAAAATTTGATATTTTGACCAAGTTCCTGAGTTTTCCTGAGATGATCCGAGTTTGACCGAGTTAGTTAAAGTTTGACTGATTCGAATAATTTGACGGAATTGCTATAAATTGTTTCCTTAATACTCGAGCAAATAAACCGAATTTTACAATACTCTTACGGTCTTACTAATCATATCCAAGTTAGACCAAAACAAATAATATATAATATTGTTAAAAGTAAATCCTTTTTACCTAACAACTATGTTTCACTAACTTCTAGGTACAGTCGTTGATTTCTCTATCTCGAGAAGTTTGAGGAGATAATCTTTTATATATATATATATATATATATATATATATATAGAGTTATATTAATTGGTTTGGAATTATCTAACTTTGTTAATATATTGTTTAGTAGTATCTATAACAAATAATATATGCTCATTTAAAATTCTAATATATTTTTTAATATTATAATTCCAATTAATTATTCTTTGGCATCTGATAAGTGATAACAAACATCTTTTTTATAGACACTGCAACTATACACATTAAGAATAAAGTAATAATATTTAACAAAGGATGACGGGCTCACAAAGATACTTGGATTGGAAGTCGGTAGTCGGTACCGCATCGGCGCGCTGCTCTAGAATCAAGCCCAATAAGAATTCGACACATTTGTACAAAATGGGCTCACAAACCAATATTGATATCTTAAATTTCACCGATCAAGTTGCTCAAGTGATAGAATTGGACCCGAACAACACTACAGTAAAACAAATGGACCCATAATAAAAACTCAACCAAAGACAAAATTGATATTAACTAAAAAAATCAAAGAAAACCAAATAAAAGAATTAACTAAAAAACCATTAGGAGTGAGTTCGGTGTGGTTTTTGGTAATAACCATATCGCAAACCGTAAATGCGGTTTTTTCTACCAAATAACCGAACGGTGCGGTTTTACGGTTCGATTTCTTATTTTTTTTATTTTTTTTTTGCAGTTTTTAACCATAATTAAAATTTTCGATTACGCATAACTTTTTTGGACATTTGAGCAATTTTTTGCGGTTTTAAGATAAATGGTAAAAACTATCAAACCGTTAAAGTAAGTATTTAAAAATACCATCTTAAATATCAAATTAGAATAACCTACTTTAAAGAGTTCAATATATATTTAAACACCACATAAAGACGAGAATTAAGACTGAAGCATGAAGTTGAGAACGACTGAAAGAGGATTTTTTTGGAACTCTACTTGAAATCGTATATTCGTATTCCCGCTTCACAATTTTTATTAACTTTTAATATAATAATAAGATAATAGTTATTTATATATAATTAATTATTACTTTAATATAAAATACGCAGTGCGGTTCGGTTTATACTGCGGTTTGCCTTTCGGTTCCTACAAGGCTACAAGCGGTGCGATACAGTTCAGTTTTTGTTTCGTTTTCGGTTAATGCGGTTTAATTTTTGCTCACCCCTAACCTTGGGTATCGATATATAAAATATCAATGGCAAAAAATTATATATATATATATATATATATATATATATATATATATATATATATATATATATATATATATATATATATATATATATATATATATTCAAATGAGAACCATTAAAAGATTGAGAAGTAAAATAACTAATATAAGCCACACATTACTTTGATCCGAGGGTTATGTAGTTTGATTGTCTACAACGCGTTCACATTGGTTAACCCTTTATAATATACAACCCTCCGATATATTCCGTCATGGGTCGAGCTTGGTTTTCAGAGTTCTCAAAATTTTAATGGTTCTCATTTGAACCCTTCCATATATATATATATATATATATATATATATATATATATATATATATATATATATATATATATATATATATATATATATATATATATATATATATATATATATATATATATATATATATATATATATATATATATATATATATATATATATAACTCGGACGTATCTATACCAGATTATAGCAAAAAAATTATTTTGTTTTTTCTTTTTGATTTTTTATTTTTAACTTATATTTTATAGAACAAAAACTAAATACATCAAAATTTAAATTTTTTGTCAACTTTTTTTAGTTTCTGTTTGTTCACGATTCACATATTAATCTAAACTTTATATACTTTTTACACATCAATTCATATTAAAATGGACATTGTACCCAATTTTTGTAATAACTATTGATCATTAACATATGAATTTGAGTAAAGTCACTTGAAAATTTTAATAAATTCATTTGTTTATGATCCATAATTTGAAATAGTAAAAAATATGACATGTGAATGTAGTTAGATTCCAATATGAATGTGGATAAGTATTCAAATTCACATGTCAATTCAATATATGTAGATTAGTGACCACTTACATATGTATTTTTCATTTATATTCACCATTCACATGTGAATGACAATCATGTAGACCAAAATTTTGATTGATATTATACAATTCTTATACATAATTGTCACTCACATTGAATATTACATGTCAACAAAGTATATGTTAACGAGTAATCATTGAATGATAAATAATTTTTGAAAAAAATGAGAACCATAATCACTCACATGCGAATTATTTTCTATAAATTTTGCTATAGTTCAGATTTCATTTGTGAATTTGAGCTGAATAATTGAAAAAAGTCAGTTTTTAGTATATTGATATAAAATCTATTGACAAACGACAAAAAATGATATTTGATATGTCTAATTTTTTTCCAATAAAAGATAAACTCCAAATAAACAATAAACTGAGTTTTCTATAATCCGATACAAGGACGTCTATGGTAATACAAGCACGTCTATTGATTCGTTACTTTTTCAATGTCTTGTTGGCTTAAAATTTAAGATGTATGTGACAAATAGGTTTCGTAGTTAACATATTTGTGGGAGTTTTCAATTATCTCGTTGAGACATTTGATCGACAATTGGACATTGAGTTTTTTTTGTTGCACCACTCGTTGGACTACAATAACCCCCATAAATCTTAATATTCTAGTGTGGCGAATTAGGTAACATTAGGTGCCTATTAGAATTTTTTTGAAAGGGTGGTAAATCTTGATTCCATTATTTGTTCTTTTTGTGATGCGAAGGTTAAGACAACACGACATTTATTTATTGATTGTATCACCGCTAATGAGTTATGGAATAAAATCATATGTTGGTGGGATATTACACGGTTAGAGTCGCAGTCGTTATTGAGTGATTGAAGACCTCATATCAAACTGAACCGCATGTGCCAATAATGTCAAACAACGTTTTGATACGGTTATGCTTGTGTATTTGAATGTTTTAGATTAGTCTTCTTTTCACCTCAGCTAAAAGCATTTACTATATAAGTTTTTTGAGAGCTTTTTCAAATAAATAACTCTCAAATTTTTAACAAGCTATAGTCGAAGCTTTTTCAAAGAGTTTTGCTATTTAGCAAACTCTATGGTTAGAGCTTTTCACAAAATAATACTATCATATTGATATATATCTGTTACATTTATATATATTGTCTTTGAAACAGCTATGTGAAAAAGCTTTTCTGTAGTGGGTATTTGTAAAAGATATTTGGTTTGTGATTTAGCAATGACATTGCACCAAAAAACACCAAAAAGCTTTGTGAAAAAACTATACTATTGTGGATGCTATAAACCTAAGGAAGTCATCTTTATAGCAATATTAGACATTCATTTTTTTTTTTTTGAATTTTTGATAGGGTTAAAAAAAGGTAGACTAGATTGGCTACAGTTAGAGGTGTAATTGAGTTGAGTCGAGTCGATTACTATCAAGCTCAAAATCGACTCGAATAAAAAACTGGAGCTCAAGACTCGACTCGAGCATTAATTTCAAGCTCAGTCTTGAGTTTCATAAAGTAAGTGACATTTTTTTAGCTCAGTGATCAGCTCAACTAGTTATTCAAAAATAAAATTACATTAAATTTCAATAGAAATACGAAAGCTCACGAGCTTTACTCGACTTTCATCAATTATGTGAAATATGAATTAAATAAAAGTAAAACTATAAATATATCCAGACTCGTTTAAGCTCACGAGTTGCGCGAGCCAAGTATTCCAATACTCGAGCTCGACTCGATAATATACTAAAGTAGCTCGAGCTTGACTTGAACCGAATTGATTTTGAGTACTTTTCGAGTCAGTCTCAAGTATTTCATTAGTTAGCTCGACTCAAGTACGCTTATAATTTACAAATCCGTTTTTGACTTTTAAAAAGAATTAATGTATTTTTTCGTACTGATCTCTAGCTAGTAGTTATAATTTATAAATTATAATAAACCTACCGTTTAAAAAGAAATTTTCGGTGGTTGGATAAGCATGTATAGACTTATGGGAACAAAGAGGAACGACGTGTTAATGGTGGGGATGGACGAGCATTACAAACCTCCCAGCATATTTCCATGACACTTGCTTTTCTTTTAATACATCAAGTTCCAACGCAATGCATATAAAAAACATTATCGAATCCAACATCAATAGTAAACTAATTAATATCAAAACATATAATATACATGGTCAATACTTGTTTAAATTATGTGACGGAATTGAAGCTGAAAATAACACAGTTCGTGACTTTTATAATGTTTTTGATTGTATGTTTTAATGTTTATTAGATTGTGTAATGAATGAAGGGTGGATGGGATGTGTGAAGACATTAATATCTTTTTTTCTTATAGTCCTTCCCCCCCAGGGGCCAGAAATCGCATGCAGGTGGGTACATACATTAATATTCATGGACCATGCTGTATCTTAAAATAACCCCAAAAAGAAAGATTTCATACATTCTGCTCCATCACTTTCCTGTCGGTACCTGAAAGTGACCCTTATCGCGCTCCTTGCTCTTTACTCTAAAAAAAATATCAAACGGGTCACCGCTTAAAAGAAGATTTTTAGATAACGAGTGCTATAAAAACGTGATTAGGATGTTTTCGTCTCTTAATATTTTACTAGTTTACATAATTAGCTTTTTGAGTGATCTATAAGATATAATTATGTATAAAGTCATAAATAGGGTAACCATAAAGTCATGTTTTTCCATGGTATAATCAGTGAAAGTAACTATTCAAAGTTTTAAACATTAAATAATCGATTGTTATAGATAAAAATTAGTTTATTTGAACTTTAACGGTTTATTATTTAGACTAGAAATCCTAATAGACAAGTGACAAGTTCAAAAGAAATAACCATACAACTTCTAGATTTTCTTATCGCAAATATTTTTCTTTTTGAATCACAAGAATTTTTATAAACAGATCCAGCAAGAAACTGGAACCATTCGTACAGAGTACAGCAAGAGCCCATATCAGGACATTACATGCGAATACTAAATAAAGCATATTTATATAATTTACGAAAAAAAAAACATCGGTTAATAATTGGGTTTGAGGATTCTCGTTTGTTGTCCATCTTAATATCAACTTATCAAATATCAATCATTATATTTATATATTAGTAAAAGAATCGGGTTAAGTGACGGGTTGAAAATATAATATATACCACGGTCGAATTGATTTCATCCAAAACATTTTTTAATCTAATTTGTAGTTTTTATTAATGACTAATTTGTTGTTAAATAAAATAAAAAACTAAATCATTACGGAACTATTAGATAAAATTAAATTTAAAACATTAAATATATCAGAAAAAGGATATATATTCGAAACATCTGATACATTGATAAGTTAAAATATAAACGGTTGCCCGTGGATTTTTATCTTATCTCACAAAAAAGGACCCCCCCTGTAAATGGAATCCCTGAACGACACGTGGCAGATGGAAGCCAGGGGAGCCAAAAATTCCTACAAATGTGGTCACACATTAATCATCTCATTTTATTTTACATTAAATGTTATAAGATGGGAAAGTTACACCAGAAATAGGATATACAGATGTTGCTAAATACAGTATCCGCTTTTGCACTCCCCTATAAATTCTAATTATTTAGATAAAAAAAAACGTAACAAAATGTGTAGTTAATAGAGCATCGTTGACAATTTGTATTGTTAATGATTTAATTCACTCTTTTAAATTTAACAGTATCTATTTTTCCTCTAGTAATTTAATCAAATATACGAAATGTTAAAAGGAATATATATATATATACGAATGAAAATGGCGGGGTGAATTTGCAAGTGGGAGTAGGGGCAAAAAAGATCCACCATTAAAGTTACCATTGTGCAACTTGCAGTGCATATGTCACTTGTACCGTACAAGTCTGTAAAGAGAAAGAAAAGCCTATCGCCGGCTTCCCTGAACCTGAAAGGCTGCGCCATTGTCCCGGTCGCACCCGTGGGTGGGGTTAGGGGACCATGAGAGCCATTCCGTATGACACGTGTCAACAAACTATTGGTTGCTTTAAGACACACTCTCTCCACGTAACAAAAGCCTCCACTAACCATTGTTTTATAGATTTCATAAGATTATAAATTTCATGTGATACTGTTTTTAATTAATGATTACAAGTTTAAAACCATACATATGTACGAAGAAGAGTGCGAAGTTCAAGCCAATCCCACACTAATATGAAGAAATCTCTCTAATGTCGTTATCATATTTGTTTATATTAAAGAACTATGCATAAAAGATAATAGTGAACATATTTTTAAAGTAATGTCTAATTTTGTTTCTTTTATTTCTATATTAGAGAAAATGTCACGGAATAACATAAGACCATAGACCACACACTTGATGAGTTATCACAATCAAATTTGGACCAAAATCCAAAATTTTGTCCCTCGAACGTCACTTGGCCTTTCAAGTGGGAAAAATAGGTACTGAAAATGTAATAAAGAAGATTGTAGGGGACCCAAGAGTAAGATATGAGAATTTACAAGGAAAATAACAGAAAGAACATAAATCCTATTTGTAGGCCTGATGTCTCTTTCAGCTGTATCTTCCTCTTTATTGCCAATATCTGACTGAAAGTTACATTGCTTCACCACCGTTTTGAATTTTTGTTGCTACCAAAGAAGACTAGATATCTTTTGGAAATGACAGGGTCACAGGGGTGTATTTTTACCGGTTTTAGAAGTCCAAGGACTAATTATCCTCTTAAAAACAATAACAAAAGCAATTAACTGAATTTTATTCGTTTATTTGGATGATGTTTTCATTGTATTGTTGGTAGTTTAGTTCCCATGTCCGATATGATATATATTTCAGACAGTGTTAATTATTTTACCAAGTTTAAATGAAGGAAGGTAATTCTTTCAAACATTCTTATACAAATGACAATAAATCATTTTTGTTTTTAATTTTTAATTTTCAATTACGGTTATAGGTTGGCGGTAAATTTTGTCAAACATACATTTATATGTTTCTTAGCTTCTCTTAGTCCACACCTTCTAATAATTTTAATTTATGATTATTATTCTTTAGGTATGAATAAAGAATTTGACTAAAATATTAGAAAACTAAACAAATAATAAATAATGATAGAAATTTGAATAAAATAGTAAAAGTAAAGGTGTATTTAGTTTAATAGTATTTGATTGGGAGAATGACTTAATAGGTTTACATTGTTTTTGATTTGTACACATTTAATTCTTAATGTTTTTTTTTTTTTTTTTTGCAAAATACACCATTGATCTTCTTGTTTTTATACACTTATCGTTCTTTTGACATGTATTATGAGTTTTGATAAAGAAACATTATTTTATATTTTTATGTATTTAATCCCTAATGTTTTGTACATATATAGTCCTTTTGTACATGTTTTTTAAATATGATTTTTATGTATACATTTTTATTATGTATTTTAATATATATGTATTTTCTATACTTATTTTATACATTTATATATGTTTTTTTTATAAATGATGTATATAAAAATGTTATTTATATACATGTATTTACTTCCAGAAATTGTAAAAAATGTGTGTATGCATATTTATATAAGTCTAAAAAATATATTTATATCCTTAAGAAACGGTTATTTATATACACTTAAAAATATATGTAAAAAATGTATTTGAAAATATATATTTCAAAACGTATAAAAACATTTTATATATACGCTTTTTATAAAAAAACGTATATAAATATATGAAATACGTATATAAAATATGTATATATTAAAATAGGTATATAAAAATATATATCTAAAAACCATATTTAAAAAACGTATACAGAAGGACTATCTGTGTTAAAACATATTAGGGACTAAATGTATATAAATCGAGAACAATGTTATCATATCAAAACTCGTAATACCAAAATGACCGGCTAACATGGAGTAGTAGGTCAAAAGGACTGTATATGTAAAAAAACAAGAAGTTCAATTATCTATTTTGTAAAAAAAAAAAACATTAAGGACTAAACATATACAAAACAAAAATAATGTTACCATATTATGTCATTTTCCCTATTTGATTTATAAACTATATGTTATATTCATTACTTTGGAAATCGTACACTCATTTTGTGTTTTTCATTTATATAATCCAAAAACTATATATATATATATATATATATATATATATATATATATATATATATATATATATATATATATATATATATATATATATATATATATATATATATATATATATATATATATATATATATATATATATATATATATATATATATATATAAGCGAGCTGACAACTTTGCAAATTGCCAGTGATAGTGCGAATATATGCACATTAAATTGTGTCTTAATGCTACCGCATTTGAGATTGTGTGTGTTCGTTTAATTTGTTACCTTAGTTTTTATGCTAAGTTTGTATTACATGAAATAAAGTCTTGCATTTTCCACGCATGTATAGTTTCTTAACACGTTTCATTTTATTTTGGTTTATGGAACTAGATTGCACACTCTTAATTCTAATATAATTTAGCAAAGTCAGCTTGCTTCTAAGAATCACATCTCTAATGGTATGAAAACAAATTCAAGCCCTACAAATCATATTAGCCTAAAAGCAATGTTAAAGGCACGAATTGTAACTCATGAAGAAATGTATGGACTAAAATGTTATCACCAAGTATTAGGGTTGTGCTTATAATTCGCTCGCTTGTGAGGAGACAAAATAAGGCAACAGGATGAAAGAGACACTTTAGAGTTATTATCTACGATTGTGGTCCGATTTAGGATTGCGTGGGGCACGTGTCTTGAATCAAAATATGGATGATTGAACAAATTCATTATGTTTGTTTTTTCATGGTAGACTCATCGTCATTCAATATGAAAGAAGTATAAAACATAATGCAAATACTCATTCAATATGAAAAGGTATAAAACATATTACATTTCGCAAATAATGTAAATACATAACATGTATACTCAAATACATAATCCGATACTATAATATGATAATCTAGAATAACAAACATATCTTAATTTCTGGTAGACTTTACTGACGTTCGTTTGGCATATCATCATACTTTATCAACTACTAAATTACACCATATATTGGTAGAATTTGATAGCTTTAGTATTGTAAGAATTAATAATTGAAATCAAAATAAAAAAGACTACAACTAAATAAACACTAGATTGTGTGGTTCTTTATTTAATCTTTTATGTTCTAGAAAATAACAAGTTCTTCGTGACATTAAAGCAAAATACAACTTGTAACCAACATCCTTTCCATAAGCCACAAGAAGATAATGCAATTAGAGAAAAATGTGAAATGAGTGTCAAAAGTGTAATTAGGTAAAAATTTAGGGCCAAGAGATGCAAGTTGTGTAAGTTTTAAGGATTTGTCCAATTCGACATGTCTTATGTGATGCACCCAATAAAGAACAGCTAGCCCTCCCTATATGCAGAGGCAAATAGGACCACTGCTTCCTAACCGGTGGTCTCTCTGCCCATGAATTTCTTGAAGTTTGCACCTTCCATTTCCAACTGATATTTTTCGATAAAAATTGGGGGCAATTAACCAAATTGTTTGACACTTTCAAATTTTCATTAATTTATTACTTTTTTTATCAATAAAATCACTGTTTTTTTTCTTAAAGAGCAAATATATATATATATATATATATATATATATATATATATATATATATATATATATATATATATATATATATATATATATATATATATATGGTAAAGTTCAATTGAGAACCTAAAAAAGTCTAGGAACCTAAGAACCCATTTTATGAACTTTTTTTCTACACAATATTTTTCAAAAAAAAATATATCAAACTTTTTGTTATGATGCATCTACAAGATATAAAAAAAAAATTCAAAAAAAATCATTTTTTTAATTTTTTTTTCATATGGGTTTAGGGTTTAGGGTTTAGGGTTTAGGGTTTAGGTATAGGGTTTAGGGTTTAAGGTTTAGGATTTGGGGTTTAGGGTTTAGGGTTTAGTTTTAGGGTTTAGGGTTTAGGTTTAGGGTTTAGAAATCTCTTAGACACTTTAAATAAAAAAATTGGATACAGAAAAATCATTTTTTTATTTTTTTCATATGGGTTTAGGGTTTAGGGTTTAGGTTTAGGATTTAGGGTTTAGGGTTTAGAAATCTCTTAGACGCTTTAAATAAAAAAATTGGATGCAATTTTTTTTTTTAAATATTGTGTATAAAAAAAGTTCCTAGGTTCCTAGGTTTTTTTAGGTTCTCTCATGATCTCGACCCTATATATATATATATATATATATATATATATATATATATATATGATTTTATATATATATATATATATATATATATATATATATATATATATATATATATATATATATATATATATATATATAGTTAAGATCAAATGTGGAATGCAAGTATTGTGTGAATGTGTGAGAAGATGTAGAGCGTCAGATCGAAATAATCTACGGTTTTAGATTCAGGGGTCTAAACGTAAAATTATAAGAATTAATCAATCAGTTTTTACAATTAAGCCCTTGTAGAGGGTATTTTAGTCTATTCATCGGTATTTAAAAAAGGAAATTCCCTATTTATCTCCTAATTTGATGGAAATTGATTTAATACGTATTTATCTTCTAATTTTGTGAGATTTTGATTTAATATATATTAAACTCGTTTTTTGGATTTTTTTTAAATTAACGTTCTTAAAGAATACCAGTCCATATATATAAAAAAGAATATACATAATGACAAGTATATTCTTAAAGAATAGACTATACATTATGACTGTTAGGCTTCATTCTTAAAGAATACGGCTGAATATATTATTGAAAAAGAAACAACATTCATGCAGAATAACAAATTTATTACAGGTATAAGAATGGAATAAACAACATTTTTTTAAAAAATAAAAAAACGTGGTGTTCTTCCCCAATTTAGTACAGTATGATCTATCTAAAAGAATTGATGCATTCTGAAAGAATTGATACATTCCGAAGGAATTCTTGAAGAATAAAACCCATTGTCTTCTTCCTCAATCATGTATGAGTCAGATCCATTCTTGAAGAATTTGCTGTTGATACATTCTGGAAAAATTCTGGTTGATACATTCTGGAAGAATTCTTCAAGAATATGGTTGTTTGTTAGTGGAGGCCAAAATCTAACTCAAACATCAAAGATAGTAGGATACTAATCAGGAACACATATATAACATGAAAACAAATAATATAACCTCTTTATGACCTTCAAACCCGTATCAGAAAACTTGAAATTTAAAGCAAAAAAAATCAAAATTATATCATATAAGGTGAAGAACAAGCAAACCTAACAGAAAAATTACATACCTTATGTGAAGGTCGATTTGATGAAGTAGCTCGAAGAAAAATTGTAGATTGCGATTCGAAGGCCGACATAAACGTCCAGTGAATCTTCAATGCTAAAATACAACACAATGTCATCAGAGGGTGAAGAACATTATACCAAAAAGTGAAAATTACAAGAAATCGGTAATTACCTGATTAGAGGGTAACCATCAAATAAACCTAATCTGAAAAAATCGCATCGTAAATGAACAGATCGGCAGGTAGGTGTTTCTCTGTACCCCTCGTTTCCTTCTCTCTCTCTCTCTCTCTAAATCGCTTCCTCCCCTCTCTAAGTCGCTTCCCTCTGCCTATTTTGAGTAGATCGACAGGTAAGTATTTCCCTGTATTGACGTCGGGCTGGTCTGCGAGGGTTACGGTGGTGGTCACGATGGTGCTGGTGTGGGTGGCAAGAAAGATGGTAGTGGTGGAGGGGATGGCAGTGATGCGTGAAAGGTTCAGACGAGAGGATTGAATGTCGTTCACGATTAGAATGGAGATGATGGGTGTGTTGCATCTAGTGTAATGGAGATGATGTATATGCCGTATTTGTGGTCAGATTTATTGTTACCTTCCATAAAAACAGGGATCTAATTTTGAAATTTTAATGAACTTCCATAAATATAGCATTTTAAGTTGGATAATTAATTAATTCAATTTACAAAATTACATTGGTACCCCTATCAAATGATTGGCTCAGAATCACTCATACACCTACACAATATTTAGCCTCCACATATGAACCTACATATATATATATATATATATATATATATATAATATATATATATATATATATATATATATATATATATATATACATATATATATATATATATATATATATATATATATATATATATATATATATATAATCAGGATCGGGTGAGTACTCAAATTTCGAGTGAGGACTGTGAGGACAAATCCGGACCTCTAATCTTGAAAAATGGATGGCTAAGATTCATTGTGAAAAAATTGACACATCTTAAAAGCTTGGGGGTAGTTGTCTAAAATTTAAAACTAGTGGATGGGTAATACAAGGGCGGCCACTTCGTGAATCCAGTTGGAAAAGGAAATCCAATTAGAGATAAGCTGGGTAATATAGTAATCTGATCGAGTACCCCACCCCTCATTGCGACACTTGTCACAATCTCGTTTGCTGAGTTTTTTTTTATTCCACCAACTTAGTTTTTGGGCCATAACTTTTTTTTTCTTTGTAAAAAAAATTCTGAAAAAACCAAAATTCTTAAAATTTAATTCTCTACAAAACAAGCACCATCATGAAAATTTGAAAAAAAATATTTTTTATTTTTTATTTTTATAAAAAATCAAAAAATAAAAAAAAATTCACCAAAAATTATGAAAATTTAAGGGAACATTATAGACATTATATTAGTAAGTTTTCAAAAAGAATTGTTTGAAAAAAAAATGTTTTTAAGTGTTAATTTTATATTTTTAAGTAAAAAACTCATCAATTTAGCAAAAAAAACATACATGATCCAAAAATATTAAAAACCAAAATATGTTTAATGATTCAAATAGTTACAAACTAATTATTTTATGAATCAAAACTTATCAAAATAGCAAAAATAATATACATGATCCAAAAATATTAAAACCAAAATATGTTTTATGATCCAAAACTTATGATCCAAGATTCAAAATTAGTTATAATCCAAGATCCAAAACAAGTTATGATGCAAAACGAGTTATGATGCAAAAGGATTTTTAAACGACAAACGTAAAAACAAATAAAATAAAAACTTGAAAAAAAACGAAAAAACGAAAAAAACTAGAAAAAAAGAAAAAAAAAACGAAAAATAATATTTAAAAAATAAAAACGAAATAAAAATAAAAAAACCAGGCTAAATTATGTTGTACGGACGTGAGTAACATGTGATTATATCCTCGAGTCCGTATTACGTTCCATAGACGAGCGCCGCATGGGATTACGTCAAATCCAATAATTACGTTTGACGTTATTGCCCTTAAGGAAATGGGTGGACGAGAATTGTCCTCGCAGTCCTCACCCAAATTGAAGTCCTCACCAGATCCGGACCCTATATATATATATATATATATATATATATATATATATATATATATATATATATATATATATATATATATATATATATATATATATATATATATATATATATATATATATATATATATATATATATATATATATATATATATCGATTTTGACACTGTTTTTTTAACAATTAAGTCACTAAGTTTTTCAGTTTGTTGTAATTTTAACAATTTAACCAGTCAACCAGGTTGTCTGCTCTGCTGACGTGACATGATTGTTAAAAATCAGGGGTAAATCGTATGCTTGGATTATTTGAAAGTCGTTGTATCACTATATAATCAAAGTATTTCAATGGCACAGATCGAACACTCAATTGGATAAAATTCAGAGAGATGAACGAATAAAATATGTGAAGTTATGTGTTTTCGTTAGTGTACCACAAAATGACCAAAACCCTGGAATATCATCCCTGTCTGAAACTGACAAAAACTGTCACTAAACCGTTTTGTCAACCACCGAAACGGGTATAAACTTCCACCAGATTTGGGTTTCCATACAAGGTTCAAAAATCGGGTCAATTTGAGAAAATTCGGATTTCTGATGCATTTTTAATAAAGCAATATAACCCAAATAAATGACCCCAACCATGGGTTCTGCCCGTTGGACCTCGCCAAGGGCTGCCGCCCCTTGGACCCCGCTACTAGGGGCGTTGCCCTCGAACCCCCGTCAGTTCAGGAGCTTCGCCCCTAAATAACAGTGTACTTTGAATCTTGATCAAACTTAAACAAGTGTGCACTCCGCACCTCCCTTACTTGTTAAATGTTCGTCAAGATTATATTTGGTCAACAAGCTAATTCATTACACTTAAATAAACATTGGTAATATAAATCACCAACAATGATGGAGTGTCGGTTTTTGAAAAAAATGTAATGACTTAATTGCGAAAGAAGAAACACAATGTTAAAATCAAAATTTTATGAAAACTTAATGTATTTTCTAATTTGTACCACGTGCATTGGAATAATTTGATTTTTTAACCCTTTGTTTATACTAAAATATATTGAATTAATTAAAAAAAAATACATAGTGTCAATATATGGTATGCTTTATTCATTCATTTGTTATAAAATAGATAAAACATCATTATACTTCCATATATTTTCTCTTTATTATATGTTTTTCTTATATCTTTGTTATCTCAAATATTACAAAAGTCACATTGATGACTTTTTCCTGAATCCTTTTAAATTGTGAGATAATCATTTTCAAAGATATCTCTATAATTCTTTCATTTTATGCAACTTCATTTTTTTTACCCATGTTTCAAATTTCACTCTTATCTAAACTGAATTCCTTCCTTAATGTTATGAAGTCATCATGGCAAGTTTATTTTATATATATATATATATATATATATATATATATATATATATATATATATATATATATATATATATATATATATATATATATATATATATATATATATATATATATATATATATATATATATATAAAATTAGGATCGGGTGAGGACTCAAAAATTGGTGAGGACTGCGAGGACAATTTTTGGCCTTAGGATTTGAAAAATAAGTGGACGAGATTGAATTTTATTTATCGTCAAAATATCGCGAGATAATATGGCATTTTGGTAATTATTTGTGAGAGTTTAGGAAATTCCAGCGAAGGTTTAATGTTTGAAGGGTTAGAATGGAAAAGAAATTCAGAAAAAAAATAAAAAAAAGAAATAAATTCGGAGCTTGACACGTGTCGCAATTCCAGCAACTCCAAACCACCTTTCTCTCTCTCTGCCACATGTCGCCTAGCCATTGGCTGGGCTTTTATTTTTTTTTCACCCGTTTCGTTTTTCAGCTATAACTTTTTTTTTCTTTACAAAAAAAATTCTAAAAAAACCAATGTTCTTAAAATTTAATTCTCTACAAAATGAGCACAATCATGAAAATTTGAAAAAAAAATATTTTTAAAATTTTTATTTTTATAAAAAACCCAGAAAAAAAATATTCTTCAAAAATAATGAAAATTTAAATGATTTTTCTACTCACTATACTAGTGACTTTGTAAAAGGAATTTTTTAAAAATAAGTTTTTGAAGTGTACATATTTTAATTTTAAGAAATATATGTTTTTATAAAACATAACAGAAAATTTTTATTCAAATTCAAAAAAACAAATAAGATGATTCAAAATATTTATGATTTATAATAGTTATGATTCAAAAATTTATGATCCATAATTTGTTATGATGTAAAAATATTTTGATTCAAATATATTATGATCCTTAATTATATTTGTTATGATTCAAAATTAAATGATTCAAAATATATAATAATAAAAAATTTGTTATGTTTTGTTTAATTAATATATTATTGATTGAGAATTATATGATTAAAAAATAATTGATAAAATACTATGATTCAAAATTTTTTGATCCAAAATTTTTATGATCCAAAATGATATGATTCAAAAACATAAAAAAGTAAAAATAAAAACAAAAAATTAAAAAATTAAAAAATAACACTAGTAGCTTCAAACATGTTGTAAAAACATTAAAAAATTAAAAATTAAAAAAATTAAAACGAAAAAAATCAAAAAAACGAAAAAAATTATAAAAAAACGAAAATTAAAATTAAATAAGTTAAAACCGAAAATATAGGCATTTAATTTTTTTTTTTAAAACTTAAAATTAAAATAAAAAAATTATAAAAATTATAAAAAAAACGAAAATAAACAAAAAAACCCACTTAAATGACATTCTATGGATGTTCGTCACATGTGATTAGATCCTCGAGTCCGTAGTACGTTCCACGGACGTGCGTCGCATGCGATCACGTCACGTCGAAGTATTGGGTTTGACGTTTGTGCCACTAAAATGTTACTAAGACAAAATTCATGTAAAGAATTATAAATGTAATGTTAGTTAGTCCTTGTATGATTATTCATGATTTCGATTGCATTTTCCAAAATGTCTTCTTCTTCCTCATAGAATATGAATATATATAAACTCCAATGTAGCGTTTTATGTTTTTCTAAAAACATTTTTTCACTATTTATATATCTATATTAACCAAATAAAGACAATAAATTACTACTTAATACTCGTAACATAAAAAAACTTTTGACTTGTAGTGATTCATATGTAGAATAAATTACCATAAGTAATTTGATATATCATTATTAAAATACAACTGAAAAGTCATTGGAGTTTCAAATCAATGTGGTTGAATTATTCTTGCCCCTATTTTATATATATATATATATATATATATATATATATATATATATATATATATATATATATATATATATATATATATATATATATATATATATATATATATAAAGATATATATATATATATATATATATATATATATATATATATATATGTATGTATATATATATATATATATATATATATATATATATATATATATATATATAATAGACGAATCCCCACGCGTTGCATAGGAATACAATTACATAATTAAAAAAAAATAAAAGATTATATATTATTCAAAGTAACTTATAGCTGTTTTATTTGTAGGCCGTTGTACGATTTTACAAAAATTAAAATATAGTTTTGGTAAATTAGTTATAAGACAGTTGATAATTTTATTAGAACTATATATTGTTATAAATACTATATTTGTACTTAAGTATGAAAAAATAATTCTTAGATAATAAAATATTGTTATTATTTTGAATAATATGATAATAAAACTCTCGTTAATCATTAAATTTCATGAGATAAATGATATTTTATGTGATAAGATTTCATAACTACAACTATTTTATGTAAAAAAAGGGGGACAAAAGATTCTTCCATTTCAAATTATAATTATTATAAAATAAATATTTTAATTGTTAGTAATTTGAATACGCAACTTTTTATACATGTGATAATTACTTTTTTTTGCAACAAACGTTTTTACTTAATAGCTAACTTCAGGACAACATGTTTTATTTTAAATAATATAAAGTTCAATAAATTAAAACAATATAGAGAATATCGAGAATCGCAATACTTTACATAAGACTTGAGATATGTTTATCTCGTCTGTAATACACATATGATATCAATTTATCTAATGATGTAAACATAATATCTATATTTTAAAAGGTGCATCATCCTTTTTAGTTTATTTAGTTACATACTACAACATATCAAATTTTTGTAAAAGAATAAAAATCAACATATATTATAAAAATCATCAACTTTTGATATTAAATGAAAATAAATATCATCTTGTTTGGCTTATTATACTCTCGGGTGTAACTTTCATGGAAATGAATATGGTAGATGTCAAATTAATATATTATACTCTCGGATGTAACTTTCAAAGAAACGAATATATTAGACATTGAGTTGATCTTACTTGTATAGTATTCCATCTTCCAAAATTTAATCTTGCTCTTCCTCTTCCAAAATTTTACATGAACTCCAATGTAGAGTTTTATGTGTTTCCAAATCATAATTTTTCACTATTTATATATCTATATAAACCAACTAAACAATTAAATACAATAATTGCTACTTAATACACATAAGTTAAATAACTTTTCACTTATAGTGATTACTATGTAGTATTAATAACCACAAGTAATATGACAATATCATTATTAAAATGCATTTGAAAAGTCATTAGAGTGTCAAATGAATGTGGTTGAAGTATTTTTTTTCTCTCTTTTATAATATATATGTATGTATATATATATATATATATATATATATATATATATATATATATATATATATATATATATATATATATATATATATATATATATATATATATATATATAGGTGGTTGGTAAACACGATAAGATACCCGAAACTTATCGAGTCAGGTATGGGTTTCCTCGCCCCGACCCGAACTCGATCCGTTTCCATTCCTACATTGCATGCATGCATTAATGATATTAAATTCTGTTTTTTAGAATTTTGTTTATTCAAAAAATAAAAGTAAAAAATGTTAACGGTGATCAATTTTTATGCTCTAAAAGGTGTGTAATTATCATTTTACAAGTATGAAATATAAAAAAGTTTATTTGAAGATGTTATGCTTTTGCACAAAATGCATATATGCATGGTATTAATTTTTATATTTTTGGATTTAAAAAAAATAAAAAATACTAAAATTCATCATATTTATTTGAACTTCTTTATTGTTTTAGAATATATCAAACATAGATTTTTCTTTTATTTTTAACATTTTTTTCAATATTCATAGTTGAATGAAAATTGTGCTTATTAAACTCTAAATACAACAACATAATTTTATTATCATAAAAATACATCAATATTGATCGTTAGCCGAAAATAATAAAAAAATTATAAAATTTTTTTTATCTTTTTTTATAATAAACAAGTGTTGAAATTTTAAAATACAACATTATTAAACCGTTAATGAAGTGTTTTCACAGTTCTTAACTTTTATGAGTTCTTATAAGAAGATATATATATATATATATATATATATATATATATATATATATATACATATATATATATATATATATACATATATATATATATATATATATACATATATATATATATATATATATATATATATATATATATATATATATATATATATATATATATATATATATATATATATATATATATATATAGATAGAGAGAGAGATATTGAGAACTCCTATATTTATTAGATCTTGAGAACTCCTACATTATAATTTTTTTATCCAAAAAAACGACTTATTGCATTAAGTCACTTATATTTAAGACATTTCGTCAAATTTTTTTTTAAAAGTTGATTTTTTTAAAGGTGCACATATGCATATTTGCAAAAAATGCACATATAGCCATTTCGTATATGCACAATTTTTAAATTTTTTTTTTTTGACAAAAAGGTCTTAAATATAAAAGACTTAGTGCATTAAGTTATTTTGTTTGAATAAAAACTAGTTTAAGAGTTCTCAAGCTCTCACGAATATTTGGGTTCTCACCGGATCCGAAACCTATATATATATATATATATATATATATATATATATATATATATATATATATATATATATATATATATATATATATCAGTGTTGTAAAAGTCGGCCTAGGCGGCCGCCTAGGCGGCGCTTAGGCGCTAGGCGGGCGGGTTCCGCCTACGATTAGTGGTAGGCGGTAAAGCTAGGCGGATTTGGTCAACGGCGGTCAAAATCGGGTTTAGGCGGGCCTAGGCGGGTCTGGGCGGGTCTAGGCGGCAAAATTTTCAATTTTTCAAATTTCAAAATTTCAAAATTTTCAAAAAATTTCAAATTTTAAAAATTTTCAAAAATTATCAAATTCTCAAAAAAATCAAATTTTTAAATTTTTAAAATTTAAATTTAGAAAATGTTATTAATTATGATAATCGGTGGCTAAGTTACAATTATCGATGATTAAAATGATAAAAAAAATGTCATTAATGAGTCTAAACATTCTGATGTTTGATGACTTACATATTTAAACACTTTGATTTGCAAATTTTTATACTTATTTATTCATTTTTTAAGGATATAGGTAATATCTAAATTTAAAAAAATAAATTTTGTTACAATTAATACTTCCCGCCTAGGCGCCGACTAGTCCTCGCCTAGACCGACTAGTCCTAGGCCCCAGTCGACCGCCCGCCTACCGCCTAGCGACTTCTACAACCTTGATATATATATATATATATATATATATATATATATATATATATATATATATATATATATATATATATATATATATATATATATATATATATATATATATATATATATATATATCAGTGTCGCAGAAATCGGCTTTGGTGGCTGATTAATCGCTTGACAGTCTTCAACCGATGATGATTAGGCCTAATCGGTCAGCTTGACGGTTTGCTGCAAAAATCGGTCAAATATCGGCCATGGCGGCCGATTTTGGTGGTCATTTTTTACTTTTTTTTAGATGACGACACAAATACTCTCTAACAACTCAAGAAAACTGAAAAAAATATTAAAGAATAAAATTAAACAATTGTATAATCTTTGATGTGTATCTCGGAATAAAATGAATCAAACTTTGCTATTTTGTTATATTTATATATTTTTAAATAAATTCCTGTATAGTTTAGAGTGTCCGATTAATCCCCGACTAATCCACGATTAATCCGATTAATCTCTTAACCCCACTCGACCGCCAAGCTAACGTCAAACGATTTTTACAACCTTGATATATATATATATATATATATATATATATATATATATATATATATATATATATATATATAGAGTTAGGTTCTTTTGAGAACTCAAAAAATCCTGAGATCTTGAGAACCAAATCTGGACTATTAGATCAAAAAATTAAATGGCTAGGATCGATAATGGCAGTTTTGTAATTAATATTAAGTTTAATGTTATAATTGTCTTTTTAAATTAACTTTCAAGGATAGTTTTGGAATAAGAAAAGAAGCTGATAAGGAAATTCCATATATCACGCTGCATTCCAATAAAAATTGAAAAAAAATCTCAATTTCTCTCACTTCACCCTAATTACGTTCCGATCTTCGCTCTCTCATCCGAACTCGATTTCACCCTCTTTTTTCTTCGTGAACTACTCCCAACGCATCAGCCGTCTCCTCCTTATTCACCGGTTTGTTCACCACCATCCCTCCGATCTACCGACAGCCCCGGTAATGTATCCGCTCCCGATCCATACCCCTGCTCTCGCTATCTCACCATCTCTTTGATTCTCGTCTGGTCGATTCTCGTCGTGGTGTCATTATTCTGGATTTACAGTTGCTATTACCTAATCGCAGCTAAGTGGCTCACCGCCTTCTCCTTCAATGTGTCCGATTCCGGCAAGGTGGATGATGGTCCCGCCATCATGTAGAAAGAAACAAACCCAGATCCGCTTCAGATGATAGAAACGAACCCAAATCTGCTTTAACTCACTGCCGTCGTCACCAACTTTCACATCCACCACTGCTACCTACATCACTATTCACCTTCGTTGATTTGGAACTAATAGGGGAAAGATAGGAAATGGTATCGATCAAGTTACAGGTATATCATTTATAATATTTAATATTTTCCATCGATAAATCTTTTTCTTTCCCTTTTTCTATTGGCTTTCCTAATTATTTGTGTTTTTGTTATTGGTTTTAGTAGATCTTAGATCATTACTGAAATTCTATATATGTTTGTTTATTTAAATTTAACTGAACAAATCCAAAAACTTAAAGATGAAGCCTAAAAATGGAGACCTTTCCTTTGTCCTGGTTCGCTGAAGCTCCTGGAGATCCTTCACATGGTGGACTGCATTTCAGTATCCACTTTTGTTATGCGAGTCTCATTTTGTAGTGTTATGGTATCTAGCAATTCAGTATCCCCTTTATTTAGGTGAGTCTCACTTTGAAATATATTTTGAACTTTCAGATATGATGGTGGATCTGGCACCGGTTCAGGTAGCATTCTTAACCAAGATTCCCTTTGATTTCGTATAAACTGATGTTCTGTAGCTTATTATGATCCGAGTTTTCAGCTGGAAGGTTTTACCTCAATATTTGGATTGTAAAGTTGCCCGACAAGGTCTGTATCAAGATATAGCAATGTACTTTTTCAGATACATGTCGATTTTGTACATGTGCATAAGCATTTTGTGCATATGCATATGTTCACATGTACATCTGTGTTTGGTAGCATTGTATATGCATATGAGCATATATATGTGTATATACGCATATATGTTTATATGTATATAAATGCGTATGTGCACATATGCATATGTGCATATATGTTTATATGCATATAAATGCGTATGTGCACATATGCATGTAAATATGTATAAGTGTGTGCATATTTGCATATATGCATACACATATGTGCCCATGTGCATATGTGTATATGTGTATTAAATGAATGTGCATATGTGTATTGAGTGTATGTGCATATGTGTATTTGAATGTATGTGCATATGTGTATTGAATATATATGCATGTGTGTGCATATATGCATATGTGTATATGTATATGTGCACATGTGCATTTATGTATGTATGCATTTATATATATGTGTGTGCATATACACATATATGTATGTGTTTGTGTATATCAGTATCTCTACATATGTGCATATACGTATGTTCACTTTTATTACCGTTTTTGCAGATTTTACAAAATTTATCGATCAAATTGAAGAGGTGAAATTTGATAAAAGTGAAGAAACTTGACGATCAATGAAGAAACAATGAAGATATTATAATTTTTTGTTGTATTTTTTTAAAATATTTTATGTATGTGTGGTTCAAAACACTTTTATATTATTATTGTTTTTAATAAATTAGTGTGTTTATTATTTGCGTTAACATATTAGAAGTACAAAATATGTGTATATAAATTCCGAAAATATGCATATATGCACCTGTGTATCTGCATATATGCACATTGCAAATACATAAATTTGTATATATAAATTTAGAAAATACGCATATATGTACCTGTAATTACGAAAAAAATGTGTGTATTTTAAATTTCAAAAATCAAATTAAAAAAATCTCGAAAAATATGATATTAAAAAAACGAAAATCTCGAAAGTTCTGATTTTAATAAAACGAAATCTTATTATTTTTAAATTTTAAAATTTGAAATTGATTATGCTTATTTTTAGGAATTGATATTCTGTTGCCATAAATAAAAAAAATCAAAATTAAATTAGATTTATAAAATGACGATCAAACCCTTTTTGATTTGGATAAGGATCTAAGGGATGATATTGAGTTCTCAAGATCTCATGAATATTTGGGTTCTTAAAAGAACCTAACCCTATATATATATATATATATATATATATATATATATATATATATATATATATATATATATATATATATATATATATATATATATATATATATATATATATATATATATATATATATATATATATATATATATATATATATATATATATATATATATATATATATATATATATATATATATATATATATATATACCGGGTATAATAGAAGAGCTCTTACACTAGTGAGACCTTAAAGTTTTGAAGTCTTAAATATATTGTTATTGAATTATATATATATATATATATATATATATATATATATATATATATATATATATATATATATATATATATATATATATATATATATATATATATATATATATATATATATAACCGGGAATAATAGAAGGAAATAATAGAAGAGCTCTTACACTAGTGAGACCTTAAAGTTTTGAAGTCTTAAATGTATATTGTTATTGAATTTTAGACCATTGATAATTGAAAGATGAGTTAGTTATACATAGAAATCAATGATTGCTTAAAGTTTTTGTTGTTGGATGAATGGAATTGGTTTAGTGGTTGTGGTATGTTGTTGTTGAGGGTATATATATGTATGCAGATTGGAAATCTTTGTGGAGCCATGGGTACAAAAGAAAATATTCATTTGGCAATTGGGTATGAAAGTGTCCCCCCAGGTATCACATAAGATAACATATTCAACAAGATTGTTATATACTTGTGCTTTCTTTCTACCTATTTTCGTTGACTTGTGTTCTTTTTCCTTTTCTTAATATATGGTATTTTTTTTTTCTTATAAAGTAACGTTTATAACAGAAATTATAATATAAATTTATTTATGTAATATAATAGATGGATTTACAAAATAACTTTTACCTAAAAAGAAAATAGATAATTTCATATATATAGCCTAAATAATGACTTAAATATTATATTTATCCTACCTATAATTTAAATATTATATTTGTTCTAAATAAATATAAAAAATATCATATTTTCCTAAACATTTTTTTAAACATTTTTAATCATTATTTTTTATCATATGACTATTATATCCTTATTATAAATTTAAGTTTAAGATATCATATATACCTTTTTACTTATGAAGAAAACATTTTATACGAAAATTTCAAGCCAATTTCAAGAATAGTTTAAGGTCATCTAAATACATTGTGAAAGATCAAAACATGAATGGACACTATTAAATATAAAAATGTCACATACCTATCCAATTTCAGAAAAATTTAAGCAAGCGTCTTGACACATGCCTCAAACAAGTTTTCCAAGTTTTCAAAAACAAAATACTTCAGACAAACAAAAAAATGTTTCAAAGCGACCAACTATCGTGGACACTTGCTCCTTCTTTTTGAAGTGGATGTTTGACTTGGATCCAAATCTTGAGATGCAATATTCTTCCATGTCTTTTCACGGTGTTCGTACTCACCACATCGCGGGCACGTGCACCTTCTTTTAGACTCACCCAATGATTTAATTCCATTTTTTGGTCATCCAACTAGGCGTTTGATAATAGGTGGATATATCTTCTTCCCATGTTTTTGCATCCACTGATCGACTCCGGGCATTAGAGCAATTTCAAAAGGATATGCTTTTTTAACTTTGTCTATAGTGTAACATGAATCAACATACTTCTCCTAATTAATATCCTTTGTAAAAGCAATAAAAGTCGTTGGGTGTACACATGGAAGACCGTAACTTGCCACACTCGACAACTGCATTTTCATTCATCTAAATAAGACCTCCCAACAATTCCTCTTCCACTTCACTTAAGCATGACTATTACTGTTTCTACAAACTTCATATTCACCCAAGTTCTACATGCAAAAAAAAAATTGTTAACATAATTATAGATATATCATTGAACTATAATAAAACATAATTACTTAGAAATGTCATCAGGTGACTCTTAGCAATAGGTACTAAAAGAAGATATGTCATATGTAATAAATGTGAGGAAAGTAAGTACCTATGTTTCTTTTCATTCCTCACAAAATACTTCATTTATCCTGCAAAATTGTAAAGTTTGATTTAATACATTAAAATGGCTCTTAGTAGGAGTAAATGAAAGATCTAAGACATCATCCAACATTAGTTAGTACATATAAAAAGACAACTTGTTTTAGGACTCTATTGACTTAGTAAGTAAACTATTAATTTGTTATCGTTGCGCCAATAGTTTCGTAGATAAATTGATAAATAAGTAGGATAACGTTATTATATGAACCAACTATCAAATATATGTAGTTCAAGTCTTTATTGTCGTGTTAACATGTGTCCTTGTGATGTTAGTATTTTTAACTAATTTATATTTAAGTTTATATTTAATGTAAACTATATATTTATAGTTATGAATGCAAGGTTTTTAGTTGTTGACGTGAATAGTTAAATGCATATAAATAACCATTTTAAACATTCGTTTTTTTTTCTTATTAATATTGTCCTAAAATTTTAAATCCCCATTAGTTAATAAAATTTCAAACTAAATTCATAAAATTTAGAGTAAATTACAGTTTTGGTCCCTGTGGTTTGGAAAAACTAACACAATGGTCTCAACTATTAGATTTTCACTATGGAGGTCACTAACGTTTGCAAAATCCTACAAATCGGTCCCTGAGTAAAGTAAAAAGACTAAAAATACCATTTTTAATTTCTTTTTTTTTTTTTTGAATTTATTATTTATTTTATTAATAAAAAAATATACCCCACCCACCCCAATTGCTAGTTTCTCTCACTTCACACCCTGCAATCGTTTGACGCCATGGTACATAACCATCAAGCCCTAAACAGAGATCAAATTCACTTATCTCGCTCCTTGCTCTCATTTCACAACTCTCACTCGCCGACGCTTCGAGAATCACCATCGGCTATTTGTTTGGGGATATTGATTAATTTCATCGGTACAATATAGAAGTAATATAAAAATAATATATATTATTGGAATTTATGTTAATATCTAGTATCAGTAAGTTAAAGAATATAAAATGTCACTTTAGTTTCAAATGAATATGCATGAGGCTAACAAATTATCATCAATCGTATTATTTCAAAATGCCTCTAGGGTTATTGTTATTGTGTCAACAAACACTATCATATATGTAGTTTAATACATAATTGTGGTGTTGATATGCGTTCATGTGATGTTAACATGTATAACTAATTTATTTTTTATTTTATAATTTGGCGTATACTATATTCTTTTTATCGTTATAGTACCAATGCTTTTAGTTGTTAACGTGAAAAATTAAATGGTCATTTTGTGCATTTATTCTTCATCTTATTGATATTATCCTAAAAACCATAATCTTCATTAGTTAATATTTTTTTCAACACTAAGTGTTATCAATTTAGGGATTATGAAAGGTCTATCGGTTTTAAATAATTTATAATGTGAAACAATATAAAAGTAACATTGAAATAAATATATATTATTGAAATTTATATTAAAACTGAATGTCATCAATTTAGATAATATAAAAACTTTTTCGATTTCAAATGAATGTTTGAGATAAAATATAAAATAAATATAGATATGAGATGTTTGTTAGTGTTATTTATGCTGTTTTGAGCATTATTGAGTTTTCAAATATTTGAGAAAAATTATTCAAGATCAGAAATTCTCCGTTTTGTTCTTCATGTTCGTGAAGTCTAGCTATATGCTTTCGTCTAATACGCTCTGTAACTACACAATAAATATTTATTATGATAAAAAAGTTACAAAAATATTTTACAAATCGGTATACTGTAATCCAAGTTGTATAAAAAGTATTTATTTTAGGGTTACCGATCCACGTAACGGCTTCTATCTTGCTAGAAATTAGTAAAAAAATATCTTGATGAAGCCAATAATGTAGGAAAGAGGAAAGTCGAAGCAAGGAATTAAAGATTGAGGGCAGGTGTCGAATTTGGAGAGTTGACTCATGCCTACGACGCCTAACACCATTTCCTAAGAACCATACACCTCATCGCTAGTATTCCATTATATAACTCCCATGTTCATGCTTCCCAAAAGTCGAATTTTGGATTCCACAAATCAAATTTTATATCACTTTGTTTTTCTTTTTAGCAACAACAACTTACCCATTCAATAACTTTGATTACCCATTCAATAACTTTGACTACATAGTTATTTTTAATCTAGATGTGTTAAAAAGACCATGAAACTCGAGGGTGGACAAATCGGTTAGAAACTAATGGCCCCTACATAAACATTATATGATAGTAATTGGTCATATGGTATAAATGTCCGTATATTATTAATATTTTCTTTTTGATATTATATTATTTTATTAATCGAACATATTATCTTTCGGTTGATCAATATTGATTATTTTACTGGAACTTTTCTGGTTATTCATTTGCCAATTGAGCTGGAAAATGGTGCTGCCATGACAAGCAAGTTACTATATTTTTTTTATTTTATTTTGACACTCCATTATTTCTTTTCAAAATTCACTACATAATCAATTTTTTATTTTTTTATTATATTGACATCTTCATCCCAAAATCATTTTCTTCTGTGCAGCTTGTAATTCAGTAACAATGATGATTTGGGTGTTTTAAATCGAACATCTTCATCACAAAGAATCTTTTATCCATACGTTGTGTGTAGCTCGTTCATAGCTTCTTGATTGATTCGAGGTTTGAAAAACAGAGTCATAACCATGTGGTGAAATCTTATTGGAATTCTAGTGTGTTCATCGGCAATACGTTGATTAATTTGTACTCAAAATCAATGTTTGTTCGGGAAATAGCCCAATGTAAACATATCATTTTGTCCCTATCAAATACAACCCCATATTCAAAACACTTAGAATCGACAATGATTTTGCCCCTATCAAACACAACCCTATATTCAAATCATCTTTATATATGATATTGAGTTTCGATATCTTCAATAATCAAATGACAATGGAGGCTTTAAAGGATCATAACGTGCTTTATAAATGATATATGGGTTTCAATTCAACATCTTCAATAATTAAATGATAATAGAGGCTCTAAAATATAATAAAATGCACAAAGAGCATACAATGGACATGGTCTGTCGGCATCAAGTCTCACCCATGGCTTACTTTTACCACTCCAATGCAATAAGCGTACAGGTGCATGATGTAGATATGTTGGTTTGTAGTATGTGCCAACGTTTCTTGAGGCTTATAAATGCTCGTTGGACATCCTTTCTAGCTCTTTCTTGAGCTGTTTTATACTTTATGTGTTTTGGATTACCTGAACATGTCAATGTTTTCACAAACACGACATATTCAAGATATATATCATCGACAAGATAATACCTGGTACTGGTAAGTCGTTCCATTTACTTGAACTGAATTGTCAGTTGCACCTCTTGCGTCGTTACATTGTCTAATATAAGCATACATGCTCGTCAAATCGCCAACTGAATGTAGAAATAAATGTTTCCTCATCTGAAACCATCGACTAAACAAGTGTCTGTTAGGTGAATATTTGGTTAGTGAATATTTTTCTTTTCAAAGGTTGGTGAAGCAATATTCAAAGAGTTGGTGAATATGTTGAAAAACAACTCCACATTCACATTGATATATGTATATTATATACACACTCAAATGTATATAAATAGGGAGCTTCACTTGAGTTTTAGATGCACCACTTGAGCTCAAAACAAGAGTTATAAATTGTAATCTTGTGAGTATTAATAAGATTTATCTAGTTGTAGCCCGTGGACGTAGGATTTGCACCGAATCCGAACCATGTAAAAATCCTTGTGTTCTTCTTACTTTATTTTCATGAGTTTGTGTGTGTGATAGTGTTTCCGCTGCGTGTACCCTGTCCGATTCCTAACAACTGGTATCAGAGCTTTGGGTTTCGGAGGAGGTCTCGGTTTTAGAAATTAGAGTATGCTCTGTGGTTGCAGTTTTGTCTGATCTTCCACATCAGAAACTAGTTTCTATTAATCGTATTAAAGGTATCTCGGTACTTTGAAGGGTACTGTTCTGTCACACAAAAGTACTATAAAATATTTGTCTCTTGTTTGTCGTAATTGTTGAAGACAAGGTTGTAATCGAGAAGTTCAACGGTTCTGACTTTAGCTGGTGGAAAATGCAATTAGAAGCATTGCTATGTCAGAAAGATTTGGACGTGGTACTTGGAGACAAACCAGAGAAAATGGAAAAAGCTGCTGAAGATGCGTGGAACTCAAAGGACAAGAAAGCTAAGGCGGTTATTACATTGTCGTTAGAAAGGAGCGTCGCTTTCAACATCATGAAGGAAACCACGGCGCGTGGTATGATGGATGCTCTGACGAACATGTATGAGAAACCGTCGGCGGCTAACAAAGTGTTCTTGATGAGGGAGTTATTCACTACAAGGATGAATGAGGAAAGTTCTGTTACGGTTCACATTAACAATCTAAATTCAATTTTGTCCAAATTATCATCTGTGGGAATTAAATTTGATAATGAGACTCAAGCTTCACTTCTACTAGCTTCACTACCTGATAGCTGGTCAGGAACAGTTACTGCTGTTACGAGTTCCGTGGGGACCAGTGGTATGACGTTTGAAGGGGTTCGAGATTTGGTTCTAGGCGAGGATACCAGACGCAAGAATTAAGGTGGCTCGTCTTCTTCTGAGTTATTAAATATCGGAAGAGGTAGAGGGAATAGCAGGAATAGTGAGAGCAGTGGGAGTCGGGGAAGAAGTTCATCTAGAACTTGGAAGAATGTGAAGTGTTGGAACTGCCAAGAGGTGGGACATGTTAAGAGTCAATGTCCAAAGAAAGAATTGAACATTGCTGGTGCTGAGAGTGTGTTTGAGGATGATGCACTGATACTAAGTATGGAAAGTTCTGTAGACTCTTGGGTCATGGATTCAGGAGCTTCGTTTCACGCCATGGACAACGGAGAAACGATGATGAATCTAAAAGAATGAGATTTTGGGAATGTACGGTTAGCAAATGACGAGATGCTTCAAGTAACGGGCATGAGAGATATTGATCTGGTTACTTCATTGGGAACTACATGGAACCTGAAGAATGTCAGGGTGATTCCGGAGCTGAAGAAGAAATTGATTTCTGTTGGTCAGCTGGATAAACAAGGACTGGAAGTAAGGTTTGGTGGTGGTCAATGGAGGGTGGTCAATGGTAATTCGGTGATTGCTCAATGTATGAAGCGTGGGTCATTGTATATGGTTAAGGTACCTGCTGAGGGAAGTATGACCGTCCCCGTTAAGCATGACAAAATCATGTTCGCTAAATCTAGTGCTAAGAGAGTTCATTTTGCAAACATGAATTCTGGAGCCAAGGGGATGTTAGCTGAACGAGTCGGAAAGTCTAAACCATTCAGGGGATTTTGTGACAGTGGGAGCACGAGGTGTGTTTCGGGTACAGTTACAAAGAGCCGTTGGGTTTTGAAGACTAAGACTGGAAAATTCTTTCATGTTGGAAGTTTGCAAAGTTTGGAGAGTGTTAGTGGTCCTCGGTGTATCTTTGGATCCGGTGGAGTGTCCAAGCCGGTTGAGACAGGGGATGAGTCGGTAGTGGTATTGACCACGGCTGAGTCAGTAGCGGGATTGGCTACGACTGAGTTGGAGCTTGTGGGAGCTTCAACTGGACCTTCTAGTACTTGATAATGAGGGGTGGCTGCAACTAGGAAATTGACTAAGTTTAACTTGTTCTTGGGAACTGGAAGCTTAGAAGACTTGTTATGTTAGGAGATTGATGAGAGATGTTAAAAATATTCAAGTGGGAGATTGTTAGGTGAATATTTGGTTGGTGAATATTTTTCTTTTCAAAGGTTGGTGAAGCAATATTCAAAGGGTTGGTGAATATGTTGAAAAACAACTCCATATTCACATTGATATATGTATATTATATACACACTCAAATGTATATAAATAGGGAGCTTCACTTGAGTTTTAGATGCACCACTTGAGCTCAAAACAAGAGTTATAAATTGTAATCTTGTGAGTATTAATAAGATTCTCCTAGTTGTAGCCCGTTGACGTAGGATTTGCACCGAATCCGAACCACGTAAAAATCCTTGTGTTCTTCTTGCTTTATTTTCGTGAGTTTGTGTGTGTGATAGTGTTTTCGCTGCGTGTACCCTGTCCGATTCCTAACAGTGTCCTCTATAAACATAATTATCATTGAAGTAGTGTGTCATAATACAGTCGTTTACAGCCCAACGGTCTCTGAGCAACATTTTTCGTGTCTTTGACTGTGAACTTTCAGCTTCATCTTCAACTTCTTCGTCTAAGATAGGTAAAAAAAATTGTAGGTATTTATTTGATTTTTAGGCGTTGTAGTTATAACGGGAAGGAGAGAGAATGTCACAAGTATATACCCAATATGGGCTTGCCGATGAGCATTGCAACCTTCATAAGGCTGCACGGAGTGGAACATTTTTTGTCGGAGGCATCCTACGTGGAGCCCTTTTGCCGGCGGCAACACCGCCCCCAAGGTGCGGCATGGAACAGCGGCAAGGGAGGAGCGGCATGCCTTTGCCGTTTCTCTCTCTTTGGAACATGTCGGGAATATTCACTATTTGACCGTTGAACGGTCCAATATTTAAAAAAAAATTTGTTTTTTTTTTAACTCAATACCATCTTCACTCTATATATATACATACACTTATTCAGATTTTTTACCCACACTTGCATCTATTGAGATCAAACTAATTTCAAAAAATGGCTTCCAACAATCCCTCCAACAATCCGCAAAACAACCCAAACATTTTTGGGTACGATCCGTCGTCTCCGCCACCGTATCGTCCACAATTCGAGGGTCCGATGTATTCGCCAAACCCGATGTTGAGCGGTTCACCATTTTATCCGCAATACGGGATAATACCGCAACAACTTTTTCAACAAAGCTTCAATCCGTTTCCACAATCGTCATCGGCCAACTTCAATTTCCAACAAACCCGAAGCCCACCCGAGCAAGCACCAATCCAAACCGATCCCGAGCCCGAGGAGCCGCAAAACGAGAATGCGGTGGAAAATTCGGATTCGTCAGCCGAAGCAGAGGAGGAGCCCCAACCTAGGCAAAGAAGTGGACGGGCCGCAAGTAAAAAGTGGACGGTTCAAGAAGAGACGGAGTTAGGCCGTGCATGGGTCGATGTGTCCGAGGATCCAAAAACGGGCAAAAATCAATAACGTGATCGGTTTTGGTTTCGAGTGACGAGACGTTTCCGCAAAGGCATGAAGAAAGGGAACTCTTACCGCAACAAAGATCAATGCAACACGAAGTGGAACAACATGAACAAATGTGTTATGGCTTTCAACGCCATTTACATTAATTTGGTGAATCAATGGAGGAGTGGAGAAAGCGAGTCGAGTATTTTGGAGAAAGCCAACTACATGTACCGAGACGACAACGTCAAGCCGTTTAAATTTCCACACGCTTGGAATGTTGTTCGTCATAGCCAAAAATGGGAACAAGTCTTTAAGTTGGAATTTGGTGGTGGTTCGAGCTCCAAAAGAAGCAAAACATCGGAGTCGGGCTCATATCACGTTTCTTCGGATGGTCATATCGGCGTCAACCTTAACGATGACGTTGATGAAGTTGAAGAAGTGGAACCATCACCGCCTCCACGTCCGATGGGTCGGGATCGGGCAAAAAGAAAAGGGAAGGCGACCTCATCCACTTCTTCCGCGGGTTCTCGGATGGAACAATATGAAGAAATGTGCGACGAGTTTAGAGGTTTGCGCACGTAGTTGGATAATCAATGGCAAGAAAACACCCGGCTAGCGGAAATGCAAATGTTTTTGCAAGACGTTAGTCACCTAAAAGGGGCGCATTACGAATCCGCGATGGCGCTCAAAGACCAAATCCGCAAGAAATATAATTTGTAGTTTTTTTTTCAAGTAGCGACGTCTTTATTTTGTTTTAAATTTTGAACTTTTAATTTCGTAGGATTTTATGTTATTTGTCTTTTTATTTTAATGAAATGGTATTTGGTGTGTTTTATTTTAATTTAAAATATGTTATGTTTTATTTTTATTTAAAATATGATTTTTTTAAATTAAAAAAAATATATATGTTGCCAACGTTCCATCCCTTGAGTGCCACAACAAAACTGGTGTTGCTAACAAAGTCTACGTGGCGCCTACGTGGCATGCTTGCCTCCCAAATGTTGGAGGCATCACTCCCTTCAGGCTAAGAGATGTTTTTCAACGGCATCCATCATATCAGATGTCAATAACATTAATCCCCCACTCTGAATAACCTAACCATATTTTCTATAAATACCATTATCAACTCCACACCCAATAAATCATTTTGAGACCTATATTCTGTCTTTACAATTTTGATTGTCTTTACAATTTTGATCGTCCTTATGATTGGGTGATACATTTTTAAGTGATTTCACTTTCGAAGTAATCAATTAATCTTACCAAAGCGTACTTTGGATCATTGCATCATTTCATAACTACATCATGCATCTCAAAAGAGAAAATTCTTATTTATATAAAATCAGTTATAGCTTCATTCAAAATAATTGTCATTGTCAACTACCCATAATCACTCATGTCATTTGATATCGTAAGCAAATTCATTCCAATTAATATTCTGATTTTAGATCACATTGACGACATCACAACAATATGGAAACAAAAAAAAACGATATCGGTATTAGTATAATCAATATACGAAAGAGTTTAAAAGAAAGAGAGATGTTGTACACGATGCATCATGAGTGGTATAAAGGTATACGCATTGAATACCATTGCAAAAAATAGGGTAGAAATCAGATAAAGCATGATCAAAGCACGTAGCATTCATTCCATTTCATTCCTCCACCTAATTCGAAGTACGATCAACATTTTTCACTCACGAGCCCTAGCACGTGCCTTACTTAACGGTATCACTAACTTCAACACACTTTAACAACTCGTCCGTTACTATTAACGGTAACGGAGTTTACCTAAATATTTATATATATATTTATATATAATAAACAAATAATTAACTTCCTAGTTTCGTACAAAAATTCCTCAGATATCCAAACCCGGTTCTAAAGCGAAACGAGAGGGTCCGACCCGAATATATCTCCAAACTCGTTGAAGTAATCATCAGCGGGCCAAGCACCGAATCCGGCATCAATGGCGGAATCGATGAACATGTTCACCGGGTCGGAGTCTTGAAACGGAGTACCAGACAAGCCTGTGGGGTCGAATATGTCGGGTATGATGTCCGGGAAATCGAACAGGTCGGAGGTGGAAAGAGGAGTGTCGAAAGCATGGAAACCGGAGAACTTCTCCAACGCAGATGTGTCGTCTGTGGTGATATCTGAAGCTTCGTTTCCCACGTCGTTATGCGCTGATTCGGTGGTTGAGTCGTCTGTGGAAGCGGAGGCGAAGCGCAGGACGGATTTCGGTGATGTCGCTTTATTGCTGGTGCAGTGGTTGTGAGAGTCGTCGCCGGAGTTGTAATCAGAGGATACCGGGGAAAGCTTCTTTACCGGTGACTGGGGAGCTGCAGGTGGTGGGACTGTGAAGTTTGTAAGCGCGTCGGGTCCACGTAGTTGGATGGCAGCGTGGTCGTAGACCATGGCAGCTTCTTCTGCTGTATCATATGTGCCCAGCCATAGTCGTACACGTCGTGTTGGATCTCTGATCTCAGCCGCCCATTTTCCCCACGGTCGTTGCCGTACACCGCGAAACCTTTTACCTGTATTAACCTTTAACCTCTTCTCCGCCGTGGCGTTAGTTTTTCCGACAACTTTCTTCCTCCGGTTAGACGCCGTTCTACTCACGCTTCTGTTTCCATTTCCGCTTCTCAAATCATCTCGCGAACGAGTCTCGATTGTAACCTCATTAACAAACTTCCTCACTCTTCGTCGGCCGTAACACTCACCCCCTTCGTCTCCGGAAGAATCAGTGGCATAAGCATCAGTCACTGATATCCTAACGACCCTGGGACCGGCGGAGATACCATTTGTTTCCCGACCAACTGATGTGGATAGCGATTTACTGACCATTGTAGTGTGGGTTTTGTGCTCAGTAAGCTTGACGCAATCGACCTTTTCCGTTTTACCCATTTACTCTGTTTTCAGTGAATTAATCAGATTCGCATTGGGTGCAAGAGGAGCACAGATAAATAGGAACAGAGCGTGCAAAAAGAGGAGATTCCTTTATCGATTGAAGAATATCGATGTTTCTACAGAGAGAGAAAGCGTTAAGAATACTCGTGTGACAGAGGCCAGGGAAAAAACTTAGAGAGGGCTTCAATGGCTACGAAAGAGGAAGTTGGTGTAGAGGCCTACCTTTTTACCGGAAAAAGGAAAAGGAAGAGGAATCAAGGAATATATTGATGTTGCAGAGGTCAGTGAGTGTGTACGGAGGTGATGTGATGAGGGTATCTATGACTTTGCTATTTCCGGTGAGACCAAAAGCAAAAGAGTAAGTACGGAGTAGGGTGGGTGAAGGTGGAGCCGTGGAAGAGCTCCGGTTTCTGAAATTTCCGGCGGGCTATTGAAATTTGAAGGAGAGAGAAAGAGTTTCTACAAAGTGGCGTGAAGAGTGAAGACGGAAAGCCTGCACCCAACTTGCCATTTTATAGGGTCCTCTTACCCGGAATTTTATTATCTTTATATTAATTCTTTTTAGAGAAAACTGCAAAAATGGTCCCTGTGGTTTGGTGTTTTTTGTGGTTCTGGTCCAAACCTTTGCAAAGTTGTATGGATGGTCATTTTTCAGAGGTTTCTTTATGGATTTAGTCCCTGTCCAACTTGAAATGCCTGTTATACCCTTTTAATTTCTTTTTACTGTTATTTTAATTATTTATCAAATTTATTAAATAAAAAAATTAAACAAATCACACCCCACCTACCCTCCCCCTTCCCCTCGTCTCTATCTCCCCCCTGTGACCACCCATCTGGTTTTTGTTCTTCTAAACACACACATACACACACTCAAGAACATCTAGGTTTGTTCTTAATGAATACACACCACCCGCTTTTGATAACCCGATTGGAAGATTCTTCAAGGGTTTAGATTAGTGGTCAAACAACCTGATTTTGATAACCCTATTGGAACATCGCTTCTGATTTCTGGAGATTGGAGATGTCGCTTCGAAGTCAATAGCTAAAGATGTCGCTTCCGTTCGAGCTCTAGGTACGTTGGAGATTGAAAATTGTATTTGTTCCTTTCTTCTGTTCGAGATTCGCCTATCGTTCTCGTCGATTTCGTCATCGAAACTTGATTGATCTTCGTCGCTCATGTTCTGATCGTTCAAGCTACAACCAAGTTTTTGTTTAAAACTAGGTTTTCGGTCGTCCCTATTTGGCAAGAAAAAGGTGACTGTGCTTGTACTTTAACCATATATTTTCTCCCGCCTCTTCTACTGAAAAGACTGAAACTAAGGCTAACGGGAATGTGGGTTCTTCAACACCATCATAGAGAGATGTATGAGGGACATTGAATAAAAGCATAGAGAAAGTGCAGGAAGAGAATGAGAAATCGATTATGGTAGTGTGTATTTCTCAGAACGAGAAACGAGGAAAAATTCTGGTTCGTGTAGCCTCTTCGAAATCGAAGAATGCAGTTTGGTGTGTGGGTTTTTTTTTCCGATAACCTCTCGCATCAATTAGGGTTTTCTTTAGATAGGTTTAGTTTTTGAGAGAGAGGGACAGAGATGAAGAGGAGGAGGCGATTCATCTGGTGTGTTTTCATGAAGAACAAATCAGATGTTCTTGAGTGTGTATACGTGTATGTTTCCATAAAGAATAAAACACAGATGGGAGAGAGAGAGAGAGAGAGAGAGAGAGAGAGAGAGAGAGAGAGAGAGAGAGGGGGGGAGGGGGAGGGGTACGGATATGTGGGTGTGATTTGTTTTAATTTTTTTATTTAATAAATTTGACAAATAATTAAAAATAATAGGAAAAAGAAATTAAAAGGGTATAACAGACATTTCAAGTTGGACAGGGACTAAATCCACAAAGAAACCTCTGAAAAATGACCATCCATACAAATTTGCAAAGATTTAGACCAAAACCACAAAAAACAGCAAACCACAGGGACCATTTTTGCAGTTTTCTCTTCTTTTTACATTTTACATACAACAATATCTTTTTATTTCAAATATACTGATTTGAATTCAAATATAACATTTTTTTTCATAGAAAACATAAACCATTTCCTTTTGAGAAAGATTGCATTTTAATTTACTTTTCCGTCGTGGTGAGCTTTTCGAATTTGTTTTGTAAACTTTTTTCTATATCAAGATAATTTCAGATTATAACTTATAAATTAAATTTTACTTATTTTGGTAATATCATGTTAAATATAGATAAAAACCGTGACGATCTCCACATAAGGATAGTGATTGCTTTGTTACTAAATGACATCTGAAGATATTAGCTTCTTTTAGCTATTAACATGATTCCATAAAAATATTACAATTCTTTTCTTATTGGAACAGAATCAAGTTTCTATGCAAATGTGATACACATATATGTAAACACTTTGTAAACTTTCTTATTTTGGTATTATTCGAAAGGAATTAACTCAATAGTAGTTCGTATAATTGAAGTATATTCCAGTACTTGAGCAATATTATTTAGTAAAGTTCCAATTCAAACTAACATGGTATTTTTTACTTTCAATGGAATCCGATAATGGAGAATACTAAATTTATACGTGTATGCTATGCAAATAATTTCGTAAATTATCTTATTTTGAATTAGTCAAATTTAAAATCATTTGTGAAGATAAATTGATCAATTTTCATTCAATATGTATTTTGGTTTTCCAACATTAAATAACCTATTTTAAAAACAATATAATTTTGATAATCATTTTATTATGTATACTAAAAAAAGTATAAAGAATTTTTTTGATTGCAACAATGATGGTAAGTGCGATAGAAGTAGAATCCTTGGGAATGGGATTTGATAGAATCATATGTCGTAACCGAAAACCGTTAAATGGAATGGATTCCGGTGACATTTCCGGCAGACGGAAATAGGAATCCGTGACACGTGATGTCTGTTTATATTAATGATATTTTGGAAGAGATAGGTGATGAGTCAGCAAATATTGTGTAATGGAAGCACCTCACGTGACAGCAGCAGAGTAGAGGACTCCGTTAATTCCCCCATGATGCCACGTCACTTGTTTTTTTTCACTCCACCACCATTATTTCTCATTCTTTATAATCACATTCAAATTTAATGCTTTAGAATTTAGAGAACAAGATTTAAATTTATAGTTACATATGCTGGAAGTGGTCAAAGATTATTTTAGGTTGCATGTTATGTATGTCATAGTGGATGAATATATTAAAGTGGTAACTTAATGAAAAGGAAGACAATAAATTAATGTAATAATTGGTGACTTTATGAATAATACCAATTTTGTTATATCACATTTATTACACTAAAAATTTAAATGTTTTACTTTTAACCGTAGATCATCTTTTTGTACGAGATGTTACTATATGTCGCACTACCGATGTTGAATACACTAACATCTTTATCATAGGTAATTCTTCCACATTTAAAGTAAACATTAATTTAAAGGAAAAAGGTAAATTATATTAATAGATTAAGTTGTTCCATTTGCTATGGTAAAAAATAGAAGTCGAGTCCAAGTTTCAATTTTCAATGTGATAACGGTATCAGTTCATTGCGACTTTGGTTCATCTAAAATTTACAGAATTAAATGTTATAGTCACTGTAATTAAGGACAATACCACTCCATCTCTCATCTTTGATGCTATATCCAAAATCCCTTGTGAATTTTTGTGTGTGTGGGGTGGGGGCGGGAATAAGTCATATTTGGAAACTCTAAAGAGGGTAGTCTTTCATAACATGGAAAGAATAATATGTCTTTAATTCACCATACTCTCCCCTAACAATGTTATTCAATCAAACAACATAATACACATTGTATTGGTCAATTTGAAATACCATGTATGTTATTTCTCTTCCAAGCTCTATTTACTCTTTTGTGTGACTAATATCTACTTAAAAGACACACTATATAACTTGCTTCTCACATGAGCACCTATCAAATTAGTACGTTAGTCTATAAGCCTAGTAATACACATATGGGTTTCATCTCAAAATACTAAAACTTTGTTTAGGAAAGAGCATAGTAGATATAACTCATATACTGAAATAAAACTCAAACTCAAAGAACAAACAATATATAGATGATGCAGTACATGATATCGTCGCTCGTGACCAAATCACACGTCATCTTTACCTTAAAATCACCATGCCCTCTATCTCTTAAAGGACTCATTGGTATACATCATGGTTGATGGTAAGATAGAGTAAATTATGTAAGTTAGCACACAACACATTTAGATACTCATAATCACAAAACTCTTAAACACTAGGAACACACGAACCATTTGAAAGCTTTACGAGACTTACGTGTCATGTGTGCTTACTAGAATGACATCCCAACTCTATCTCAAATAGATAATCTAAGTGTGTAGAACTGGCTGACCATACAACTCTCTTCATCCATACCTTGTATGAATGAATGAATACAACCTAAGCATGATTAATGCAACTCACAAGTGTCTTTAGAAACGCCAAAACGTTACAGAATATGCCCCTTCTCAAAAATCTATTCATAAAAACTATTTATTGGAACTAGATACATGTATAAAAAATTAATACATACTATATGTACTCAAAAGGAACATAATACGAAAAACGATATCGTATAGAGATATGTGCTCAAAATACTACATATTCACCTCGATGTAGATTGAGGAATCAAGACAATGATCACATCTATTTAATCCTTAATAACATCATATTTTATATTTCTATATAGTCTCTAAAGGTTCCTTCATGACCGACAAGTCAAATACAAATGAGTATAATACTTATACTCTACATATGTGAACTCCATTTAAAAGATTCCTTCACTCAAGCCCTTGTATAATGTGTATGATGCACAATACATGCCATATTAGACCTTATAAGATTTGTAAAAAACGTCATATAGTTCATGCACATCTTAATTACTAGAAAGCTATTTCAGTAGTGAGTTTAATACAAGTCGTAAAATGGATTTGTAAAGTCGTACCAAATCCAGTAGCTATCTTATATTCTCAAATTGTCCCATACGGTCTGTAAAAATTTCAAGGCCATACAAAAATTGGTGAAACTCTATTTCTATCCAAACATGAGGTTTTTGCTAATTTTAAATGCACAGACATCTTTAGTTACTTTAAGGATCAATTTAAGGGGGCGTTTGGTTCACATAATTTTTACAAAGGAATTGGAATCTGTAAGATGAATGAGAATTTGACGGAATTGGAATCCGAAGGAATTTGAATCCTTAGGGCGTTTGGTTGACAGATAAAGAAATGGAATTATTTGTTGAATTCTGCTAGTTTGCAAATTTTATCAAAAGAATTGGAATATAAAGTATATAAAATGACTAAATTACCCTTTATAAAGTTAAAATGTCATTTTAATCAGAGATAAGAAAAAATAATAAATAGAATTTGAATTATTTGGTAGTATGCAACGTAATGATAAATTCAATTATATATGAAATTTGATGGAATCTTACACAATTCCATTCCATCTATTTTTTAACCAAACACATTTTGAACATAATTTCTCTTTCCAATTCCTTTGAATTCCATTAAAATACTAATTAAAACCTCATTTAACACTATAATCCAAAATCACCATTAAGATAAATGGGTTTTCTCATTCTTCAACTCAAAATTTATATTGCAAGTCAAATAGGGAGACGTTATTACCTCAATCACTATCAAATAAAGAGTTTTCATATTTTTCAAAATCACATTAAAATAAATGATGTTTCTTAACATTATAATCCAAAATCATCATTAACATAAATGATTTTTCTTATTTTTCAACTCAAAAATTAATATGCAAGTCAAATAGGGAGACATTATAATCCAAAATCAACATTAACATAAATAGTTTTTCTTAGACATTACTAAAAAAATAGTTTTCTCATTTTCAACCTAAACTAGCGGGTGACCCGTGCGTTGCACGGGTCGATGGGTTAGAATTTCCAAAGTACAATGCCTTAATAAAAAGAAATAAAAAGAACATTGTCATCATAGATAGAAAGAAATGAAAATGTAATGCTACTATAAAAAATAAATGAAAGTATGTCGCCTTAAATAAAAATTTACTGAACATCTATTCCTTTGTTACCTTATGTAGCAACTTTTCATGCCACTACATGTAATTGTATCTTCCTGCTCTGCTTTATATATATATATATATATATATATATATATATATATATATATATATATATATATATATATATATATATATATATATATATATATATATATATATATATATATCCAGCTAATGCAACACCAGCAGTTCCCTAAGATAGAAAATATTGAAAAAAAATCAAATCTTTAGATGTTTAATATAAAGAGATACGGCTAAATAAAAAAATACAGCAATGTACTTTCATATACTTGTGTATTATAGCATCCTACTTTCATTTCTTTCTTTTAAAGAATTGTATCTCCAATTTATTTCTTATTAAGGGGTTATACTTTGAAAAATCTACCTAATTCTAACATTGTACTTCCAATTGTTTTCTTATTGTAGCAGTGAAATTAATTTTGTATTTGGATGACAAGTTTTTCAAAGTACAATGCTGTAATAGAAAGAAATGAAAGTAAAGTGCTATAATCGACAAATCAATGGAAGTACACTGTTATTTCTTACATTAAACCCTAAACAAAGAATATATATATATATATATATATATATATATATATATATATATATATATATATATATATATGATCCAACCTGTATGTCATCATTGAACATGCAGAACTTCATTCTGTATCTTTGAAGAGTTTCAAAAGCCCACTTGAATTGAAAATCTTCAAACTGATTCAACAATATAACCATCCAATACAAAATTAAACCAATAACAATAAGGTTATGAGACTAAATGGTCACAGGGTCAAGTCATTGCCTTTTTAAGGCAAAACAACATTAAAAAGACCATTATGACCCTATGAGAATATATAAAGAAATGAACCTGGATAACAGCTTTTGGCCAACGTGCATGAATAGCTTCCATTAATTCGTCCACTATAGATATGTATTCCTCTCCTTCCAACCTTCTTTCTCTTAATCCTAAATCTGTCAACATAAATTTACATGAGGTGGCATTTTTGTAAATTATGTTACAATGAGAAAGTTATGTATGTGTATCTACTTACAAAGACTATCTTCTAGAAGCTTCTGATTGTTTGTTCCAACATCAAGCATAATGGGGAGGACATGTGACAGCAAGAATAGATAGAACCCATTACATGATTACAGGGTTGCTTCTTTTTTTCCCATTGAGTAAAAATGAATAAAAACAAAATCCATATGACGTATGTGTATGTGTGTAGTATGGAAAATAAATTAAAGTTTTTGACATGAAAAAAACATACCCTTTGTGGATTAATACCAGCAGCAGCAACATACATATCAAGTTTCCCAGTAGGAATGCCAATTCCCTGAACTCCAAGATCACCCAAGCCAAGTATACGACTGCCATCTGTCAGCACTACCATGTCCACCTGTACAATTTGTTTACAACTAAACCTAGTCAACTAAAAATACCTCAAATCGAGGAAATAGTGGTGGTGGTGTTGGAGTTAGCAGAAGTACATCACCAGTTGGGGAGAATCAGAAAACATAGAGGAAGATGAGGGCTTTATTGAGAAAGACGACATGTTGTGTTCACCAGTGACAGAAGAAATTCCATTGCTTCAACTGCTGCACTTCTTGACTCCTCTCAGCAAAGCAAATCAATTGGAGAGGTCGTCACTTTGGATCTGTGAAACCAAAGTTCCTGTTGCTACGTTATGACTTTGTTGATTCTACTTCAAAATCTGAATTCCAACCTTCATAAAGCATTTCCCACATCAATACAATCCTAAAAGAATAAAGAAAGGGAATAAGAACAATCACCTTCCCTCCAATACTAAAAAAGTCTGCAATATCATGAAATTGCCCATGAATATCCCCATAGATTGTCACTGGGCTTTTAACAGGCTGCAAAAAGATATTAAAAAACAATTTTAAATTCATGAATCTGACATTTTATATTATTGAATATTGGGGAATGATAACAAAAAGATACCTGGACATTGCTTTCTTTCATCAGAATCTCTTTTGCTTTATCACATAATGACCTAACCTACACAATAAGAAAAGGGAAATCCACAGGATGACAACAAAAGTTGATATGATTCGTTAATGGTAATCAATTTTAACCAATTGTAAAGCAATATTATAGAGCACATACCACATTATTCGACCTTGAACTTAATACAATATTATCCGAATTTCAATTAGTATAATTCCAAAAAACTAAACGGATGTTTATCGCAAATTCACTAAATTTTTCATCCCCATATGCATAAAACATGCATGTATATAATCTCCAAAGGATTTCGAAGCAAATATCTGAGGAATTCCATAATTGAAAGAAAAAAGCTTCGGACTTTATCGTAATTTATCGACAGCATACCTTCTTCATCCCTAGCAAGCAAATACAATATCGCCCACTCCATCTTCCCCGCAGCCCTATATTGTTAAAAAGTTTCAAAAATATCAATCTTCTTTATTCATTCGTAAAATTAGGGTCTGTTTGTTTGAATTGAAATATTGAATCACTAACCATCCAAAGAAATCGAAAGCTAATCGATTCCCTTCTGGGATGTTCCAAATCTCTATGAATGTAAGCTAATCCGGCACCATTTTAGCATACTTGCTGAATATGTTCTGGAAGTGGACTGGCAGGTATCTAGAAATTAAAATGCATTGGATTCAAATTAAAATCAAAATCAAGATTGCACAAATTTAGAGAGATGTTAAGATTATGGCGGAACTTCCTTCGGTGTCGTAAGTTCCTGAATCGCTTCTGTGCTTTGCTCCGTGGATGTTGTGAATGTAGAAAAGAGAAAAACTTATGATCCTGGTAAGGACCCGTTTCAAAATTATCCTTCATTTTCTACCCATAACAACTTCAAAATCAATGACAGATTGTAGCTTCTTATAGCAATTGTTCATTAGCGATTTTTTCATCGAATAACTCATCTACACTCAAAATGTTCTATTAGGTGTAGATCTTCATTTAAATAACCTTGTGTACAAGGTGGGTGGCTTACAAAGAACTTCCATTTGATACAGTCTTTTTCACTAGCTGCAATGTTGACAGAACCTTTAAAGCTCCATCTCAAAAGAATCTAAAAAAAATTAAAACCTATAGTTAGAAGAACATACAAATAAAACCCAAAACTCAACAAAATCATTGAACCTTTTTAAGGAAGCATAAATAAGTCTAAAAACTCATTAAACATGTTCTGTTCTCAATGTTTGTTGTTTCTCCAACCACGGATTGCACGTAGAATCTACACACACAAATTCTTTTACAATATTAAAAAAAATTAGAGTAAAATCTGGTTGTGTTAATATGTATTCATGTGCAGATATACAAGGTAGAGTTAGAACAAAATAGGGTAGAAGAAGATGCATTTGTATATAACTGGCTTCAACAACAACTTAAGCTCTCACCCACATACAAAAAGGTAACCATTTTGTGAAAAATAAAGTGCATTGCCTATATTGTAAAAAAAAGTACGTTGCTATTTTATTAACATTGACCAAGTCTCGTGTAATAGATTCTTGAAATTGGTGTTTACATGGAGATGAAGGCTAAAAGATACAGACTCTGATATATTGGATATTTCTTTTGAGGAGTTATTAGCGTAGGAAAAAAAGATTCTTTTTGGTCAGTTAATAAATTATGAAGTAAAATTTGGTTGAATTATATCATTTTGGGGATTGAAATTTGTAAACTGATTTGCAGGCAAAAGAAAGGGAAACCTAAATCGGTGTTATCAAACCAAGAAAAGAGTATTTGAATCTTGATATTACACCTAAAATGAAAGTTTGCATTAGACACGGGGTTTAAACTTTAAAGAAAAGCACATGAACCCCTTTGTTCTGTCAAAAATATGGGAAATTGTGGTTTTTTATTTTTGTTTCTTCCACCATGTCATTAAATTTTTTTTTGTCAAAATGATGTCAAATTATGAAACTAATTCTTTTTTGTATCCATTTGTGCCCAAAATCGTGTGTAATTATCAAACTAAAGAAAGATAAATCCAATATTTGAAATTGCGGGATTCAACTTAAAAGAAAGTTCATTTAGACATGGGTTTAATAATAAAAAGAAGCTCATTTACCATTTTACTTTGTCATCGACTTAAAAGGGAGTGCATTTATACATGGAGGTTTAAAGACGTCAAGCTTTGGACCAGGAAATTGACCATTATTTAAGATAACCTGTAAAAAGTTATTAAAAGTAATGGTAAGTTTTACTAAACTAAAAATAAAATCCAAAATTAGAGTTTTAAATAATCAAGAACCTATTGAGGGACACCAAGAGAAGAAGCAGACCCGTAAGTAACAGTTCAGGTAAAGAACTTATAAGGGTCCTCTGCTTTCACCAGTGAAAAGCTCAAAAGGCCCAAAATTAAAAACCCTATCTGGAGTCGTCGTGTAGGTGAGGATGAGGATGCAGGGATGAGTCGGGAGCTTTTCTATACTCGTAAAAACCCTACCTGCAATAAAACAAACAAAGTTGATAGAAAGTCAGAGAATCCCAAAATTTAATTGCGCCAAATATAAGTACAACAAATGAAAATGGAAGCGGTAATCAACGGTGGTGAGAAGGGTGGTGTCAAACGACGATGTTTCTAGGGTTAGGGTTTTGTGGGTGCGATGATGGGTTTTCTTCAGGTTCTTTAGGTGTTGGGTATGGTGGTTGTGTGTATGGACCGGGGATGATCGACTTTCTTGAAGGGGTTTTCTCTTGCCACCGCCGAACGCCGACACCACCTGACCGCCGCAGGTGTGAGGAGGCGGGGATGAAGCTTGAAGTTTTCTTATGGAGACCGAGAACCCAAAGAAACATGTTGAGAAAGATGAGATCCAATGGAGAAAATGAAGCGGTGCGTGAGTTAAGTGGTGGGAGAAATATTAGAAATAAAGACAAACCCTACGTGACACCAAAAAAACCAAGTAAAAAAAAAACGTAACTGGAAGTACCAAAAAACACGGTATTTAAATATAGATATAAATAACTAGCTAAAACCCCTAAGGGGGTTTGCATGTGACATCCTCTTATTCTCTTTAAATATTGGTTTTAAAATTAAATATAATTTATATTTCCTTAATAGTATTTGTCACACGATATCTAACCCTAAATAACAGGTATAACAAACAAAAACCACTAAGAATAAGAAACATGTAAGAAATTTAAATTTACTCGATTCATTCAACAAAACAATTATTCTTTTTCTTTTAATAGGAAATCAAGAATGCTAGAAGCATTCCATAGTAGATGGAAAATGAAGAAGTGTAAAAGTTACGGTGTTGGCAACAGGGCAAGTACATTGTTACTCTATTAGCATAGTATTGTATCGCTTTTGATTTTCCTAGTATGATATTTATATTATCGTAGGGCCTTGAATATTATATACATGGCATGCAATCACAAAGTGTACATTAAAACGAGTGATACTTAAAACTTCATTGCTATATGAAATATTAAACCAATTATGTGAAAAATTGTTAAAACTTAGGTCTATGGAATTATGATTGGAAGTAGAGGGACCTAAGTGAAATTAATGTATATTCTGATACATAAACCATGATTAATCACACATGGATTTATGGTTGGCTATCTAAAGTATAAGATGAACAACTAATCTCTTTTGTTGCATCCATCGTGTAGCAAATATAATCATGGAAATGATTAACGACATAAGGTCATTATAATAATATAATTTATAAATTGGTGAACACCTTAAATAAACCACTTTGTAATTTAACAAACCGTAAGTGGAGATTGTGATATTCATATTTTGGACATAAAAACACCAACGTGAGACATGTCTCCTTGGAAACAACAAGAGTAACATAAGCATTTACAAATTACAACCAAAAATCGGATATTTACTGCTGGACTGAGCCGGCCCAAGGTTATTGGGTCGTTATTTTCTGATGGTCCAAGGCTCCAGCCTCCAAACAGTTACCAACGACGGATCAAACAAAAGACTGCCGTCCCACTTGTTTCTTTGCTACAATTTGTTTTTCTCACATTAAATGTAATAAATATCAATCAAACGATATAATGCTTGTTTAGTTATTACGGAATAACATACATTATTAATCATTATTATAGACAGAAACATTCTTTTGGTTCATGTTATATCTTGGAAATGAATGGAGTTATAAAATAAAAGTTAGTTTTGATAATTTGGTTTCTAGTTTTATATACTAGTTTATAAGATGGACATTATACATCGATTTTGGAATATGTTTATTAAAGTATCAATTGACTAAAACACACTTTTCATTTATGTGTAATTGGCCCATGATGATTTTAAACAATTTAAAAACGTACAAAAGACCAATTCTAGACAAAATCCAAATAACGGTCAAATAACCTTATTAATATTCACTTTAGCTATGAATCGTCAGTCACTCATAACATGTCATGGATCCAAGAAATTACACGCTTTCGTTATTACTAAAGTTATTATAAATATGTATTATTTAAAGAGTGGCATTTTATTATTCTTCAGTTTTCGACATTTAGTGTAAAAAACAGAATATAGGATGACAGATTATAATTTATCCATGGTCATTTCGGTCTTCCCTAAGTATGAAAGTTACAGCTCCAAATGATGAGTATGTACCTTCAAAATTCAGTAAGATTCCATATTTGGTATTATTTCTTTTGTTCAACATTAATTTTTCTTACAAATATGATTCTCTGTAATTTTAACAAATAACACAGTAATTTAAAATTTGATCCTACAAGGAAACAAAATTAATCTCAAGATTGGTGATTGTATTTCTTTTTCCTGAAACTTTGAACTACTGAATAAATACCCGTTAATGATTATTTTCAACAAATGCATACGTAATAAAACAAACTAATCACGTTCGAAATTAACAAAAAGCTCTTTTTTATACTCAACGAGACAATATTCCTTTACCATTATTGGATATTAAACTTATAGTTATTAATGAAAATAATGGGTTAATACATGGTGTCTCAAATAAAAAAAAAGTGTTTACATAGAAAAGCATCGGAACAACATTCTCGGGGAGTTCTGGGTCTTCCCTACACAACAAAAACCACTTTTATGTAGTTAAAGCATAAAACAAAAAAATAAATAAATAATCATCCAAATTAGGATATAGATGTTTTTATTAGCATTGTATATTGTCTGGAAAGATAATTCCAACACCAACTTGCTAATTATGCTGTTCCGCAACTATTCCTAAATCATTAGATAGGACTTAATAATCGTTTATTAACTTACTATTTTTATGTCAAAACTAATGAAGATTTGTGTCTTTTTGTATACTCTAATATGAGATTAATTATTTCTTAGTAAGACCAAATTTCCTTCGGTGTCATATAGACGTCACGTCACATTTCTCTTACTCCTTTAATATATATATATATATATATATATATATATATATATATATATATATATATATATATATATTTGTGTTTGTGTATAGTGAGAGAGAGAGAGAGAGAGAGAGAGAGAGAGGTATGTGGTGTATAAACCACACATGGAGTGAGTGAACCGCGGTGACCACCCCAAGAGGGGCGGTGTTACCGTATGGTATCTACCTCACACGTGGGACACCGCACCATATGATCCGTTCCTCTTAACGGTTATAAGTTATGATGAAAACATGATACTATTGAGTCCTAATTTTAATGTTTTTTCAATTTCAAATATTGTCATGTCTTATAATTTCTAAACATCATACATGTCAAGAATACTTTTTCATATACTATATATATTTGACAAAATACTGGATGTCATTAACTTAGAGTAATTATTTATGTTCTCTTATAAATCATGGTAAATAATAGGATTATTGATAAAATTAACAATGAAAATATCAGTATTGTTACTGAAAATCAAATTGAGTAAATTTTAACCTTAAAGTGTCAATATTATCACCATTTAGCCATTATAACATGTTCGAGCAGGTTGCTAGCCTATATGGCATGCCCGATAGGCTAATTTCGTCCCACCTTCGTCCAGGTAGTGCTGAAGTGGCATTCACATAGATTTTTTAAAATCCTTTTTAGTTAAATATATTATGTTATTCGACTATGCACTCAAAAGTATCCCTAAAGAGGAGCATGGATATGTGGCGTTTTGATTATAATATTCTCATCCTCGTCGGAACACTATGGTGCCCCTCCCAATCATCATCGTCTCTTAAGGCCTGTTAATTCCTCTCAACATTTTCTATGACTATTCACCTTTCCCTAAAATTCAGTCGTTGATTTGTTCTTTCTAATACATAGATCGGAGAAACATGTTTTACCAATAAAAACAAATTGTGATTCTGACTTGCGGTACGACATGTGCCCCATGAGTGGCAATACTTGCCACAGATGCACACATAATCAACTTCCAAGTCCTACTTCTAATGTATGTCAGTTTTATTAGTCCTTTTATGAAGTTAATGTGTGATCGAAACGTAGCGGTTAAATTGTAAGAATCATTTAAAAATTCATGATAGAATGATACTTTTACAACTTTTATGAACTTTCTTCTAGAACATGTGAATGGATTTCCTTGTGAAAGGGGATAGTAACGGTCATTGTCTCATAATTTTCTTGTCTCTCAACCACCCTCCGAGATTGGATTCCTTTTAATGGAGGGGAGAGGATTCTGAGATGGGATCTGAAATGTACATGCGTCCATTGAGGGATAAGATTTCAATGATTCATGGACGTTTAGATTGTAACATGCAACATTCACATCGTCGGTGATTAAATGCATCGATCATCTTTTCCCAACACATGACATGTTCATCATCAAATACCTAATTCCATCAGTGCTCCTACTACTACTAATAAAGTAAGAAGATTTTACACTTTGCAAGTGACCAGGAGGGTGGGAGGACTGATAGCAATGGTGGTTGTAGGTGACCAGAGGGTGAGGGGTGAGGTCTGGGTAATGGTTTTATGTGTCCAATGGAGTATTAGTAAATATCTAAAATAATAATAATAAATAATTTACTTTAGAAAAAAGTTATTTTTTAAATCTACGTAGATGCCACATCAGCACCACCGGTATGAAGGGGGTTAGATGAAGGTGGGTCAAAATTAGCCTACAAGACATATCATGTAGGCTAGTGTAAGACCTATTTTCTTTTTGAGATGCTTATTAAGGTAATTGAGTAATTCTCTTATAATTGGTATGGTTTTAGCTATGAGTTGCGTAGTGTCGTATGGCAATCATTTATGAAGCCTTTGAGTTTTGAGTTGTTTGATGAGTAAGAAGGGGTTGAAACCTTTATTATGTACTAATCTTGGTGTGATCAAGATTAGTTAGGTTGTTGTATGAGTTTGGGTTATTAGAAATCCATTTAGGAGAAGTTTGAGCCTTAAAAGTGCCAAAAGGAGGCTACACGGGTCGTGTAGAGTCACACGGGTCGTGTAAAAAGCCTTTAGAAACCAAACTGAGAGCTTTCTGGAGTCACACGGGTCGTGTACCTCTACACGGGTCGTGTATAGTTTGTTCAGAAAGCATGCAGTGGGTCGAAACAGGGTTATACGGGGCGTGCAAACCGAAAAGGGCCGTGCAGGCCACATTAGCGACGCTAATGTGTGACATTAACGAGATTAATGTACCTGCAGACCCATATATGTGCAGCAAACCTCATTTCGAGCAGAAAAACACCCTTTTCGATTTTGAGAGAAAAATATGGCGATTTTGTGTCAAATTAAGCCTGGAGGTTCGTAGGGAAGCATAGAGATCGAGATGCGGATCTAACCCCGTAAACGCGTTCTTGATTCCCAATTCGTCGAGGTGAGTAATTTCTCGGTTTTGGGGTTTTGAAACCCAAACTTTCAATTCTGTGATTTAGCTATATATTGCTATATATGTTGTTAGTAGATTGTTAGTGAATGCCTTTAGAGTTATTGGTGTGATTATTGTCGAGTTTCCACGGTTTAATGAGTAGATACGCAGATTTGGGGGTTTCGGTAAATATAGAGTTGATATTTACTGTTTATACTCTTTTGCCTCTTTCAATTACTACATCTTTTGAGTTAGTTATTGAGATGATTGCAGATGTTTGAGAATTGATTTAGACGGTGGTGTTACAACCAAGTCTAGTAGACAGGAGCCCGATATGCGTAATTTGGAGATTTCACACACTATGCCGATATTAGGTGAGTACTCGTTAGTACTTATGTAGAGTTTTAATTATTATATGTGTGTGCTATGTTGTGGTTATTGTTGTAATCACAGGTAGAGGGAATTGCTACTTGTAAGTAATAATAGTTGAGTTAAATATACATGTTAATTGTATAAAAAAGTAGATGCTAGAGTGATTGCTTTACAGAGTTATTGAGTCGGATTATACAACCATGAGGGTTGTTCAGATGGGGTATGATTGGTTGCAAAGAGGAGTCCATGTGACTATTATTGAATGAGTTATGAGTAAAAAGGAGTTCATGCAAATGTTCATGTATGAGTTATGAGTAGTCCCAGTTGTGGTACTTATTGATGAATTGAAGTTGCTAATAATTAGCTGGTATTGTAAAGTAAATGCAGGTTTCAGATATAAAAAGGAGATGTTACTTGCTAATGAGAATAACAAGAGTGAATAATGAGAATGGGCATTAAGAGACATGTGGAGTATGTTGGAGATTACTCACTAAGCTTTTTATAAGCTTACACTTGCATTGTTTGTTGTTTTGCACGTATCTGTAGCAGTGATAGGGGAAGGCATGTGATAAAGAGAGACGGACAACTTAGATCCTTGTAACACCCGGCTTTTAAAACAAAACACCCCTGAAAAATTTTTCATTTAAAACCAAGGTTTCATTACATAAAACCATAACAAAGGGGTATATTTTAATAAACACGGGTACAAGTGTATCAAGGAGAGTATAAAATACCATACTCTCCTTTGAAGCCGGGCTGCTACATACAGCATCTACAAGTCCACTTCTTGAGTCACGGACTTTATCCTTACCCTTATTAGGGTTATGCTAACCTGCAGGGACATTTAACAAACAGTATGAGCTACAAAGCTCAGTGAGTAATCGTATCTGCAAATAACATGTATCAAAATACAATAATATAATTGTCTGGATATCAAATCCAGAATCCTAGCCTTACTGGCTGACCGCATATATTCTAGGATTTCACATCCTAATCTGTAGCCTTACAGGCTGAATCATAGTAACCTGTAATTAACAAGCCACGTCAGTTATTTGCATACCAGTCTAATCAATTCTATACCATTTATGTCCCCTCTTTCTTAGTCATATTTGACTATACCATATATCATGACTATATAAGTCATATCATTTGTCATGGCTATTCTAGCCGCACCAAAACATTTCCAGCGTATGAATCGTAGCCCGAAAGCCGCACCAGTTAGGGTTCAACAACCCGAAATCGTAGCCACAAGGCCGTACCGTTTCTATATAATAATGCCATAGCCGTATAGGTCGCACCAGAATATCATAGCCCGAAGGCCGCACCAGAATATCATAGCCCAAAGGCCGCACCTGAATATCATAGCCCGAAGGCCGCACCAGTTGGATATTGCATCCGGAAATAGTTATGGCTCACGGGTTAGCCCGCTGTTGCCTTGGCTCACGGGTTAGCCCGCTGTTGCCTAGACTCACGGCTTATCCGGTCTTGTCTATATAAGTTTGACTCACAGCTCCGTTCTTGTCTATTATAGACTCACGGCTTATCTGGTCTTGTCTATATAGGTTTGACTCACAGCTCCGTTCGTGTCTATTATAGACTCACGGCTTATCTGGTATTGTCGCACCATTAATATTGACTGACTCACAGCTCCGTTCTTGTCTATAATAGACTCACGACTTATCTAGTATTGTCATGTCATTATTGTTGACTCACAGCTCCGTTCTTGTCTTTATCAGACTCACGGCTTATCTGGTATTGTCGTATCACAGTGTATATATATATGTATTGACTCACAGCTCCGTTCTTGTCATCGCAATGACTCACGGCTTATCTGGTATTGTCTTTTACATATATTTTACACTTGTCATTTTCGTCCTCCGAAGCCGTTTCAACCTGTAACAACTTAATCATCATATATCATATATGATATCAGTGAGATTACTCACCTGGATGCTAGCTGCATTTAAATCCCGGTTGTTTCTTGCCTTTGCGTGCACCACAACCATTTTGTCCCATACATATATATTCATTTATTTACCAAATGATAATAGGTTAATAATCATTCCAATTGACTCTAATACAATAGAGTTTAATACAATATCATTGCAAACAATGCCTAGTTAATAAACTTTCCGTTTACTAACTTTTTATGAATTTTACTATTCACCGAGGCATTCGAATCGATCTACAGTGCCCCCGAGGGGTCGAAAACTCAATATAAAAATTTTCCCAAACTTTTCAGACCATAACGAGCCTACGGTTCAAGTTTGAGCTAAAACGGACAAGCCAAACGAAAGTTAGCATTTTTGATCCCCTGCCTGGCCCCTGCCTAGAGGTGCACCGCGCCTAGGACAGGGCGCACTGTGCCTGGGCGCACCCCGCCAGGGGCTTGGGCGCACCGCGTCTAGCGCCTGCACATGTCTCCTGTCCAGCCGCGATTTGTGCACTGTAGCACGCAGTTTTAGCCCATTAAGTCCTTAATCCAGTCCTTAATCGTTTGGGGTTTGTTTCTAGGCTAAAACCTTATACTTTAACAAGGTTTTCAACCATTCAAAACAACTAAATCAATCAAAATGAAGAATTAGGGTTCTTAGTTCTAACAACCCCAAAACTTCAAATTCATCCAAAATAACAATCTACTTCCATTTTCTTTAATTAAGCCCTTATTAGCATGACTTAATGGAAGTATTACATCAATTTAAACACATAATTACAACTGAAATTTACAGATTTCAGTCTCTATCAAACCCATCAAGAAAACCTCAAGAACTTGGCTAGAAATCAAGTTTACTAACCTTAATTAGCTTAGGAATCACCAATTCCAAGCCTTGATTCCAATTCCTTGCCTCAAGCTTCTTGATTTCTGCAGAATCGCACCTCCCTTGCTCCTCCCGTTGCTGCCCAATTGGCTAGTCAATGAGAGAGTCAACTCTCTTATATTTATACCTCAAATTTTTACATTTTTGGTCCCTAAGTTCATTTTCTTGAACTTTGACTACAAAATCAAGTTTTATTACAATAAAACGTTCATTCTTTATACATTTGCCACAGACAACAATATTTTTCATATTTGGTCCTTCACATGGTCAAATGACCAAATTACCCTTTTGTGGTAACACGACCAAAAATCCGTTTTTATAACATTTTAAGTCCAAAACTCAAAAGACCAATTTACCCTTCCAAGGTAAAATGACCATTTTACCCTTTTTATTATAATTACGTAAAAAGAGTGTCTTGGCGTTACAATCCTATCTTTTAGTCATGTTGTATTTTATTTGTAATGCATGGTCTATGTTGTATGGACCTTTTGTGTAATTAATCACGTTAATAACATCTTGTTTCCATAGTTTGAGTATAAGTATGCCCATATTAATGTGTCATTGTTTGAAAATTTTTGGGTGTACTTTGTATGAGAAATCGGGTGTTCCAGCTAGTAACCTGCTCAACTTGTTATAGTATGTCCCAATGGCTAGTGATGACAATTACTTTGAGATTTAAATTAACACGATTTGATATTCATTGACCAAATTGTGACAAAACCAAAACTTTCATGACTAGTTTTATCAATAATCGTAAATAACATTAAAAATAATTTAAACACCACGTGTTATTACAAAACTATATAGTTAAAAATGAGGTGGTAGGTAATTGATTTGAGCTATATTTTATATTAAAATGTATCCAAGAATGTTAAACTTTCCATTTTATTCTTTCTTAGATTATTTTTTTAAGTTTGTAATGCTATCACTTTTAAAACTGTATATCATATATTGATTATTTATAGAGAAATTGTAAGAACCCGCGAAAAAGTCAAAAAGGGTAAAACCGTCTTTTGTCACGTTGTACGACTATTATGTGTAATAATATGTATTTGTAACATAATATAATAAGAAATAAAAGTTTATATGAAATTTGGAAGTTTTGCCGCGTGAATAGTAAAATTTGACCAAAAAGGGCAAATTGGTCATTTGACATGAAAATGACCAAAATGTCAAGAAAATGTCAAGTTAGTAGTTATTAGAACATTGCTTGCAAGGTTTATGGTTTTGGGACCCTTTTTGGAAAGAAATAAGAAGATTGAGGACCAAAATGTAAAGTTTTGTTAAAAACTAAATATCTATTATATATGATATCTATCCCTATTATTTGAGGAAGCCAGTAGAACATTACAGAAGGCACGAGAGAGATAGAGAGAGAGAGAGCAAGGGAGAACCAGAGAGAAGAAGAAGTTCTTGAAGGTTTGCCAAGAAATCAAAGGAATCAAGGGTTGGAATTAGTGATTCCAAGGTAAGGTTTCTTTAGTTCTAACCTAGTTTTTGGGTATATGCTTGATTTGGTCTTTGGATGGAATTGAAACTGCAATTGCAGTTATAAATCATGTGGGTTAAGTAGCTAATGCTTCCAATAAGTCATTAGTTAAGAACTTAACTCAAAAACATGGAAGTAGATTGCTATAATTGAGAATTTTCAAGTTTGGTCAAGAACTTCAATTCTTGCATATGATTGATTCAATCGATTTTAATAGCTTAAAACCTGTGTTTAGTCAAGGGTTTTAGTCCTAGAACAAACCCCATACGATTAAGAACTGAAATAAGTGCTTAATGGGTGAAAACTGCGTGCTACAGTGCACAAATCACGACTGATCAGGACACTGCCCAGGCGCCAGGCGCAGTGTGCCCAGGACCAGGGCGGGGTGCTCCCAGGCGCAGTGCGACCAGCCCTGGCGCAGTGCGCCTCCAGACAGGGACCAAAAATGTTAGAAATTTCAAATATTCCAAACGCTAGAAACCATAGCTAGACATGTCCGATTGACCTGAAATTTTAGCCATAACCCTAAAATGGTATAAGAACATGTCGGGAATGGTTATACATTTATTATAACCTGGAGTTATATCATATGAGACTTTAGCATTATAAAGTTAGTTATATTGAGTATTTATATATATTACTTGTATAGGTGGTGCTTCAAACGTTGTTGAGCACGGGAAGGGAAAAGCCGTACGTGAAGCTTAGTAAACCGTAGTAGCACCAATGTGAGTTTTATGAGGATTTCTATAGTACATAGCAAAATGTTATTTTCAGAAAAGTAAGATTTCCAAATGTTTATAAATACTAAAGTTTGGAAAATAGTTTTAAATGAAGCTCTATACAAGGGCTTAGTGTTTTAAGCAGATTTTTAAAGTATGGTTTGCAAAGTATTTTGAAAGAAGTTCCTTATAGGAACTAAGATGTCAAAAGTAGTTTTGAAAGTATTTTCAGTAAAGAGTTATAAAATGTTTGAGTAATAGTTGTTTACAAATTGTGTCCCATTTTGACCAATTTGAGATGAAATGAAGTAAGAATTAAAGAAAGAAAGAAGTATGAGCCAGTTGTCCGGACTAGGATCACCCACATAATCGGGGGATCAGAAGACACTACTGGGATGGTACCTCCCGTCGCGAAGTAGTTGTCTAGCTTAGCATACCCTTGTGCTTGAATTTGTTCCAAGTCACAAAGGGGAGACAGAATGAGCATAACCGAGTGGGCAGATCTGTTCTGTTCCGCGAGGGGAGCTAGTTGAATGAATTAAATAACTTAATTCATAAGTTTCAGTTGGTCACAAGAAAATGAGAAAGAAAGCAGTTTTGAGAAAGAAAGTATGTTTTTAAAAGTTTGAAAGTAAAGGAGAAAAGATATTTTGAGATTTATGATATAAATTAGTTTTGAGCATTTTACTTGTAATATTTCAAGTTTTTGAATAGAAAAGTTTTGGGTCTAAACTCTAAACCCATATTACTCACGAGACTTTATGTCTCACGTATACTATGTTTTTGAAATGCTATGTACTTAGGTGAAGGGAGCGAAGGTTGCAGTTGGGACCGTTTTGTACACTGTAAGTTTAAATTATGGTTATCTGTATTGAGTCTGTAATACCCCTCGAGTTTAAGTTTGTAAAATAAAACAAAAATTTAAGTGGCTATTTTATAGTCACGAGTTGTAAAATATGTTTGAAAACTGTATTTGTATTTTAAATATGGTTTGAGAAAAGGGGTGTTACAGTTTTGGTATCAGAGCCATAGTTTAAGCGAATTAGGTTGGAATACCATCCTAGGCTTAAACTAGCAAGAGTAGTAGTAAGTTGCCTTAGTAATATAGGAGGCATAGAGTGAGTATGAATGTTATAAAAGTACAGTCAAGATAAGGAGATAACATGCTACCGCTTATGAAATACTATATAAAATTGTGTATTAAACCGATAATTTGTTCATCTATATAGTAATGGAAAGCAGAAGACAAGCTGACAGGGGTGAGGGCAGTCACACTTCTTCAAGAGGAAGTGAACCACATGTTATTCGAAACGATGATCTGAGCCAAACCCACCACCACAACCTGTCACTATGGAGGCAATTCAGTTTCTAATTGATAACTTACGAAATGAGTTGAGACAAGATGTGAACAACATAATAGACAGCAGAATGGGTGAACCTAATGCCCAATCATCACAAGAAGTCTCCAAGAAGACGACTGAGGAAGCGGTTAGTGGAGGTAACAAGAGGGAAGAAAAGGGCTGCTCCTTTAAGTCCTTTATGGCTTGCAAACCGCCTGAATACCATGGTAGTTTTGAGCCAAAAGTGACAATGCGATGGGTCCGAGAGATTGAACAAGTGATACAAGCGAGCAAATATGGAGAAAAAGACCAAGTCACTTTCGCCTCTCGGCAGTTGAAGGATGATGCTTTGGTGTGGTGGAACACCAAATATGAAAGTTTGGGAAAGGATGTGGTATATGGTTGGTCATGGGCGGAGTTTGTCACGTGTCTCAAAGATAAATTCTGTCCCATGCGAGATTTGGAGAAAATGAATGAAGATTTCTTAACAATAAAGAAAGGAGATTTGACGGTGGATGAGTATACGAAGAAGTTTTGCGACATGTTGCCTTTTGTGGGGGAGTCTTACCCCAGTGAGCGGTCCCGAATTAACCGCTATGTCCGGGGTTTGCCATGGAACTATGAGCTAGAAGTAAAGAAAGCCGAAACGCTAGATGGGGCGATCAATGCTGCCCAAACTGTGGAAGATGTTGGAAAAAGAAGGAAGGAAGAAGGACCTGGTTTTAGTGACAAAAGGAAGACAGTTAGTATTAGTGGAAACATAAAGAAGAAAGGGAAGATGAGTTCAAGTCAGAGCCGACAGGGAAGTGTAAAGAAGTGCGAGAAATGTGGGAAAGAACACGGTGGTGAGTGCCGAGCGGGATCAAATGCCTGCTTTAATTGTGGCGGATTCGGTCATAAAGCGAAAGATTACAAAGCCAAGAAAGCCAGTGAGGTGGAATGCTTCTCATGCCATCAGATGGGGCACTATAGTTTCAATTGCCCAAATAAGGGAGGAGAAACTGTGGTGTCAACAGCTCAGAAGAAGACAGAACCTCAGAAAGTGAAAACCAGAGCTTTTCAGATCACCAGGGAAGAAGCGAAGGAGACTCACGATGTGGTCTCAGGTATACTACTAATCAACTCGACACCTGCATATGTCTTGTTTGATTCCGGGTCTACATATTCATTTGTGTCTCATAGGTTTGGAGCTAGATTAAAAGTCCCATTAGAATTGTTAGATCTAGTTTTTGAAGTAGAAGTGGCGGACGGGAAATTTGTTGAAGTTCAGCATATGTACCGAGATTGTGAACTTGACATTAATGGCCAGAAGTTCCGACTAATCTCCTTCCCATTGGAATTAAGTCATTTGATGTAATAATTGGGATGGATTGGCTTGGTGCAAATGATGCGAAAATAGCTTGTGGACAGAAGAGGGTGTCTGTTAAAACCCTAGGAGCTAAGGTGTACGTATATGGGGAAAGAAGAAAGCACGTGCCAAGTATCATCAGTGTAGCTAAGGCTCGAAGATGTATCAGGAAAGGATGTGTATCTTTCCTGGCCTATGTGATGACTGAAGACAAAGTGAAACAGACGTACAAAGACATAGAAGTAGTAAAAGAGTTTCCAGAAGTTTTCCCGGATGAATTGCCAGGCTTGCCACCAGAAAGGCAGGTTGAATTCCGAATAGATCTTGTTCCAGGAGCTTCCCCAATAGCACGAGCACCGTACCGGCTAGCACCAACAGAGATGAGGGAATTAATGTCCCAGTTGCAGGAGTTACTAGATAAAGGCTTCATCAGGCCTAGTTCTTCTCCGTGGGGTGCTCCAGTTCTGTTTGTGAAGAAGAAGGATGGATCAATGCGGATGTGCATTGATTACAGAGAATTGAACAAGATTACTATCAAGAACCGTTACCCGTTGCCCAGAATAGACGATTTGTTTGACCAGTTGCAAGGAGCAGATTACTTCTCAAAAATCGATCTGAGATCTGGGTATCACCAAGTCAGGGTAAAAGAAAGTGATGTAGAGAAGACAGCGTTCCGTACACGATACGGGCATTACGAGTTCTTAGTAATGCCATTTGGTCTTACGAATGCACCAGCAATCTTTATGGACTTAATGAATCGGGTCTGTAAACCATTCTTAGACCGGTTTGTTATAGTGTTCATAGATGACATTCTAATCTACTCAAAGAATAAAGAAGAGCATGCAAGCCATCTGCGGTTAGTACTTGAGACTTTGAAGCGGGAACAGCTATATGCAAAGTTCTCCAAGTGCGAGTTTTGGATGAGAGAGGTGCAGTTCCTTGGACATGTAGTTTCTATCCAAGGTATAAAAGTTGATCCAGCGAAAGTTGAAGCAGTGATGAAATGGGAGCCACCCAAGACGCCAACAGAAGTTAGAAGTTTTCTCGGTCTGGCCGGGTATTACAGGAGATTTATTCAAGATTTCTCCCGTATAGCAGTGCCGCTTACACGACTAACCCGGAAGGAAGAAAAATTTAGTTGGCAAGAAGAACAAGAAAGAGCTTTCGCTACATTGAAAGAGAAGTTGTGTAACGCGCCTGTCCTTACACTGCCAGATGGGACGGAAGACTTTGAAGTGTACAACGATGCCTCACATCGGGGACTTGGCTGTGTGTTAATGCAAAGAGGGAAGGTTATAGCATACACTTCCAGACAGTTGAAAGATCCAGAGAAAAAGTACACAACTCATGATTTAGAGCTTGCAGCGATCGTTTTTGCCTTGAAGATTTGGAGACATTACTTGTATGGTACAAAGTGCAAGCTATTCACCGATCACAAGAGTTTACAGTATGTGTTCACTCAAAAAGAGTTGAACATGAGACAGAGTAGATGGCTAGAGTTGATCAGTGATTATGATTGCGAAATTGTGTACCATCCAGGTAAAGCAAATGTAGTGGCAGATGCACTGAGTAGAAAAGTTCCTGAGAAAAGAATCAAGGCACGATCGATGAGAATAGAATTGGTGTCCAGCATTATAGAACAGATTAAAGCAGCTCAGCAGAAAGTTGAAGAAAGTGGAGACTTGAAAGACGAGAAATTAGGAAAAGATGTGCAGTTTGAAACGAATAGTCAGGGATTGAAGACTTCCAGGAACCGCATTTGGGTACCGAAAGTAGGAGGATTGAGAAAGCTAATTCTAGAAGAGTCGCATAAGTCAAAGTATTCCATACATCCAGGGAGTACCAAGACTTACCAAGATCTGAAAAGACAGTATTGGTGGCCTGGAATGAATAAGAGGATAGCTAAGTACATCTCCAAGTGTGTCATCTGTGCACAAGTTAAGGCAGAACATCAGGTCCCGTATGGGGATGCTCAGTCATTACACATTCCAGCCGGAAAGTGGGAAGATGTAACCATGGACTTGATTGTCGGGTTACCGAGAACAAGAAGAGGTCATGATAGTATATGGGTCATAGTGGACCGGTTGACCAAGAGTGCACTGTTTCTAGCCATAAAAGAAACTACTCCATTGGAGCAGTTAGCCCAGTTGTATACCGATGAAGTATTTAGAAGATATGGTGTACCGTTATCTATCGTGTCAGACAGAGACCCTAGATTTACCTCTAACTTCTGGAGAGCCTTACAAGATAAAATGGGAACAAGAATTCAGTTAAGTACCGCATATCATCCACAAACGGATGGTCAGAGTGAACGAACAATCCAGACATTAGAAGACATGCTAAGATCATGCGTGATGGATTTTGGAGGTAGTTGGGATGAACACCTGCCATTAGTGGAGTTTGCATACAACAACAGCTACCATTCTAGTATTAAAATGCCACCTTTTGAAGCATTGTATGGTAGAAAGTGTAGAACTCCTTTATGCTGGTCAGAAGCGGGTGAGACGAAGCTTACAGGGCCAGAGATTGTTAGAGTAACTAATGAGAAGATCGGAGTAATTCAATCCAACATGAAAGCACCACAAGATCGGCAAAGGAGTTACTCGAATCTAAAGAAGAGACCGTATGACTTGCAAGAAGGAGATTTGGTGATGATAAAAGTGTCGCCATGGAAAGGAGTGGTCAGATTTGGCAAGAGAGGAAAGCTGAGTCCAAGGTACATTGGACCTTTTAGAATTCTGAAGAGAGTTGGGCTACAGGCATTCAAGCTGGAGTTACCACCCGAACTTAGTGGAATACATGATACCTTTCATGTATGCTACTTGAAGAAGTACTTTGGTAAAGAAGAGCTAGTAATACCGTATACGGATTTGAGAGTGGAGACTCCTAGCAAAATGATTGAAGAACCTGAAGCGATTCTAGAGATGCAGACCAAAAAGCTAAGAAACAAAGAGATTGACCTTGTACTAGTCAAGTGGAAGCATCCCTTAGGGTCAAACTTGACTTGGGAAACGTTAGAAGAGATGAAGAGAAGATATCCGAATTTCACGGATTACGAAAAGATTCCGAGGACGGAATCCGCTTAAGGAGGGGTGACTGTAAGAACCCGCGAAAAAGTCAAAAAGGGTAAAACCGTCTTTTGTCACGTTGTACGACTATTATGTGTAATAATATGTATTTGTAACATAATATAATAAGAAATAAAAGTTTATATGAAATTTGGAAGTTTTGCCGCGTGAATAGTAAAATTTGACCAAAAAGGGCAAATTGGTCATTTGACATGAAAATGACCAAAATGTCAAGAAAATGTCAAGTTAGTAGTTATTAGAACATTGCTTGCAAGGTTTATGGTTTTGGGACCCTTTTTGGAAAGAAATAAGAAGATTGAGGACCAAAATGTAAAGTTTTATTAAAAACTAAATATCTATTATATATGATATCTATCCCTATTATTTGAGGAAGCCAGTAGAACATTACAGAAGGCACGAGAGAGAGAGAGAGCAAGGGAGAACCAGAGAGAAGAAGAAGTTCTTGAAGGTTTGCCAAGAAATCAAAGGAATCAAGGGTTGGAATTAGTGATTCCAAGGTAAGGTTTCTTTAGTTCTAACCTAGTTTTTGGGTATATGCTTGATTTGGTCTTTGGATGGAATTGAAACTGCAATTGCAGTTATAAATCATGTGGGTTAAGTAGCTAATGCTTCCAAAAAGTCATTAGTTAAGAACTTAACTCAAAAACATGGAAGTAGATTGCTATAATTGAGAATTTTCAAGTTTGGTCAAGAACTTAAATTCTTGCATATGATTGATTCAATCGATTTTAATAGCTTAAAACCTGTGTTTAGTCAAGGGTTTTAGTCCTAGAACAAACCCCATACGATTAAGAACTGAAATAAGTGCTTAATGGGTGAAAACTGCGTGCTACAGTGCACAAATCGCGACTGATCAGGACACTGCCCAGGCGCCAGGTGCAGTGCGCCCAGGCGCAGTGTGCCCTGCCCTGGCGCAGTGCGCCTCCAGACAGGGACCAAAAATGTTAGAAATTTCAAATATTCCAAACGCTAGAAACCATAGCTAGACATGTCCGATTGACCTGAAATTTTAGCCATAACCCTAAAATGGTATAAGAACATGTTGGGAATGGTCAAATCCGTAATTCGACCTTGCGGAAAAGTCACTGTAGCGGCAGTGGCTAAAATCACTATTCATGTTAAAACTTGATTTTTAGAATTTGAGCTAGACTTGTCCAATGAACTCCAAATTTGAAACACAAGTCTAATATGGTCTAAGATTTCATGGAAAAGAGTCGGAACTGAAATACGACCCCTCGGGGGTACTGTAGCAATATACGCGTATTCCAGAGAAAAACCGTAAAACGAGCTTATTAATGGTTATACATTTATTATAACCTGGAGTTATATCATATGAGACTTTAGCATTATAGAGTTAGTTATATTGATTATTTATATATATTACTTGTATAGGTGGTGCTTCAAACGTTGTTGAGCACGGGAAGGGAAAAGCCGTACGTGAAGCTTAGTAAACCGTAGTAGCACCAATGTGAGTTTTATGAGGATTTCTATAGTACATAGCAAAATGTTATTTTCAGAAAAGTAAGATTTCCAAATGTTTATAAATACTAAAGTTTGGAAAATAGTTTTAAATGAAGCTCTATACAAGGGCTTAGTGTTTTAAGCAGATTTTTAAAGTATGGTTTGCAAAGTATTTTGAAAGAAGTTCCTTATAGGAACTAAGATGTCAAAAGCAGTTTTGAAAGTATTTTCAGTAAAGAGTTATAAAATGTTTGAGTAAGAGTTGTTTACAAATTGTGTCCCATTTTGACCAATTTGAGATGAAATGAAGTAAGAATTAAAGAAAGAAAGAAGTATGAGCCAGTTGTCCGGACTAGGATCACCTACATAATCGGGGGATCAGAAGACACTACTGGGATGGTACCTCCCGTCGCGAAGTAGTTGTCTAGCTTAGCATACCCTTGTGCTTGAATTTGTTCCAAGTCACAAAGGGGAGACAGAATGAGCATAACCGAGTGGGCAGATCTGTTCTGTTCTGCGAGGGGAGCTAGTTGAATGAATTAAATAACTTAATTCATAAGTTTCAGTTGGTCACAAGAAAATGAGAAAGAAAGCAGTTTTGAGAAAGAAAGTATGTTTTTAAAAGTTTGAAAGTAAAGGAGAAAAGATATTTTGAGATTTATGATATAAATTAGTTTTGAGCATTTTACTTGTAATATTTCAAGTTTTTGAATAGAAAAGTTTTGGGTCTAAACTCTAAACCCATATTACTCACGAGACTTTATGTCTCACGTATACTATGTTTTTGAAATGCTATGTACTTAGGTGAAGGGAGCGAAGGCTGCAGTTGGGACCGTTTTGTACACTGTAAGTTTAAATTATGGTTATCTGTATTGAGTCTGTAATACCCCTCGAGTTTAAGTTTGTAAAATAAAACAAAAATTTAAGTGGCTATTTTATAGTCACGAGTTGTAAAATATGTTTGAAAACTGTATTTGTATTTTAAATATGGTTTGAGAAAAGGGGTGTTACAGAAATGACACCATAGTCCTAGAAATTTATAATTTATGTTTTAAAACATCCCTAAGGTTGCTTTTTGTTTTGCTTTCTAAGGGAATCAACTCCATTAAGTAGGGTTAAAAACATTGTTAACCCCCAAAAAAATGGGTCAGTCGATCAAGCTGGCATAGTCAGCAGCCACGTTAGTCCCAGTTAGCAGCCACGTTAACCATCTCACTAAATATATTAACATATAGAGCAACAGGCAGTTCAAATTTCACACGAAAACCCTTTTCAAGTTAAACCCCAAAACCCTTCTCATCGATCGATTTCTAGTTCGTGCTGATGACATCATATGTCAAAGTCGACTTACACTTCCTATGAGTGTTCATCAGGAAACCGTTTGGTTACTTTGAAGGCATGCATCATTTTTTTCGAAGACGTTGATTTTGTTGGGGATGGATGTATAGGAGTGTGTTGAGTTCTTGGAAAGATTTTCACAAGAGAAGTGCAAGAACTTGTTTTATTGTTTCTTGGAGGTTGGGTTAACTGAAGGTCTAAACTTAATTTCAAATGACATGAAATATGCTAACTTCATCGATATTGCATATCATTGTAGTTGCCAATTGTTGATGTACATGGATCATCTTGGTACTAATGTGCAAGACTAGATTGATGAATACAAATATGAAGTTGTTAGTCCCAAGGATAACCATTATGGTGTAGCTAATTTTTCACCAAATACACCATGCTTAAACAAAATGGAGATCGACATTCCCATGAACAGGACCATGAACGTCTCATTTTTAGTAAGCTATGTGGTATGGGACATCCGACCAATGGAAGTGTACCTAAGGATAGACCTGGCAAAATCAAACACGACATGACAACCCGACACGAAATTAGCGGGTTTGGGGAAAAGGTGTCGACCCGTTTAAGTAAACGGGTTGACACGACACGACACAAAATTTAAACGGGTTGGGTTAGGGTCAAGACTTTCAACTTGAAAATGACCCGAATGACCCGTTTAATTATACATATATTTTATAAATTTTATATTTTTATATATTATATATATTAATGTTATATATTAATAGTTGTAGTGTGAAAAATAAAAACGAGTATTGTAAATTGTATCGAACTTTTTAAAATAAAAACCTAAAGGAATGCATGGTGATTTACCATTGAAATATAGAATATATATATATATATATATATATATATATATATATATATATATATATATATATATATATATATATATATATATATATATATATATATATATATAAGCTACGAAATAAAGGCACAAACAACGACTTGGTTTGGTGGTTAACGCTTAGGGCTTTCAACATTGAGGTTCCAGGTTTGATTCTTGTTCAATACAATAGGTTAATATTTTTCCAGCCTTTGAAGTTCATCCCACATCGTTGTGGGGAGGAAACCGATGCCACTCTCATCTAGTTTATAAGGAGACAACTATCCTTCCATTTTCAAAGCCTTAGAATGCCATCCCACATCGCCGTGGGTAAGAAAATAGAGTTAATTTCCACTCTTATATATAAGAGTTGGGGCGACTCTTGTGTCTTAAAGGTGGCTTGGTCCCGACTTAACCATTGTTAGGTTGGTGAACGAGCTACTGAGTTGGTTTCAAATTAACCATCTTGGGTTAAATCTCTCTGAGTTGACCCGGTTGATTCAGTTGTGATTTCTTTGGCCGAGTAGCTAAGACTCGCCACTATGAGGGCCGAGTTTGGGTTACACGGGTCACGAGTTACACGGGGTCATGGATTGACTCCATATTTTAAACGGGTCTACGGGTTGTGTCGGGTTGACACGATATAATCGTGTCGAGTTCGAGTTATAGATTTTTAACTCGTTTACGTAAACAGGTCGTGTCTGGGTTCACCCCTCTCAGCTTGTTTAGTGTCATGACCCGACACGACCTGACCCATTTGCCACCTCTACCTAAGGATGACCTAGAAGTTCAAAATTGGTGAGCATGGCTCAAATGTTAAAATTTGTGAGAATAAACCACAAGTTGATGTTCAAATAAAGTTCAGTGAAGACGTTGAGTGGAAGAAGTAGAAGCACGTACTAGGTATGATGTTTAAAAATTCAAAACAGTTGAAAATATGATATGTAATTATGTTGTTGCAAATGGCTTTCAAATATGTTACAGAAAAAATATAGTAGAGGAGTATTGGTAAAATGATGTGATGGTCAATGCACATTAGTTGTACGCTTCATGGATGAGTAAAGTGCACTCATTCCAAATTAAGTCTCAAATACATAAGAATAATTGTGCTAGAAATTTCAAATTTAGGTTAATTAGTTAATTATACTTGGATTGATAGTCATTACATTAATGAAATTATTCATAAATAGAAAATGTATGTTAAACTACTTAGGGAAGAGGTGAAAAAGAAATTTGGCATAGAGGTTAGTATGGCTCAATATAGGAGAGCAAATAAGCATGCATTATCTATTATAGAATGTACCATTGTTGAAAACTATGCAAAGCTCTGTCATATGGAGAGGATATAGGAAGATCAAATCCAGGCTCTAATGTTAATCTAGATGTCAACTACATGCCATTTGAGAAAACTTATTTCAAGAAGTTTTATGTATGTTTTGAGGGAGTGAAACAAGGTTGGAGAAATGGGTGTAGAAGATTCATAAACCTAGATAACTATTTTTGAAGGATTTATGTAGTGGGGAGTTGTTGAGTGCAGTTGGTAGGATGTCAATAATCAGATTTTCCAATTTGCATGGGCTGTGGTTTGTGTGGAAAATAAAGAACACTCGAAATGGTCATTAAAATCTCACAGCAGATCTAAACCTTCAACCTGGACTTGGAATTAATTTGATCTCTGATCAACATAGGGTATGTGATATAATTATTATTTTTGTTCAATAATCTCATTATAGTACTATATAATGTAATTTATCATAACTTTGTAATGTCTACTAGAAGTAGTAAAAGAAGTATTTCTACAAGTAGAACATATGTAGTATGCAAGGCATATATATATATATATATATATATATATATATATATATATATATATATATATATATATATATATATATATATATATATATATATATATATATATGATAGCGTATCATGGAATACGAACTGGCAGAGCTCCATCGGTCCAAAACCTTAGGCGCTGCCCTGCAACGCTGAACTTACTCAAGCATGCCCCACGGCACCAGCAATCGCCTCTTTGGGTCGTCACCTCCACGACAACCTTCCCACAGAGCTAACGAGGCGACAACCTGCGAGAAAGCTGACACATGCAGACGACAAAATGTGTACACGGCGTACTACCGGTGCTCCCCTCGTATGCCTCCTGCACCATGATCGCGCACCAGGCGATCACCGAATCATCCCCTGAGCTCGCTGGAGGACTGACATCGGTGTCCCCAAAAGCGAGTCCAGCCTTAGGTATAAAAGGCCAAGGGGCCTTCAGGTAACACCCATGCTCTAAACACGACTATCTCTCGCCTTCTAGAGAAAATCACTCTATATACCCCACTGACTTGACCGTCAGAGCGCCCTCCCGGGATCGCCTCCCGGAGCGCGGCTTACGGTCGTTTCTCTCTTTGCTGTGATCTCAGGCATCCGAGACCACCGGAGCTACCACCCATCATCATCCCGGAGTCTGAAGTCACAACAAAACATATATATAAAAGAGATTTTTAGGGCTTATTTTGAAAACCGTTTTTGGAAAGCTAACAAGTCCACAAACAAACCTCATTTCAATGCATCCATGAAGAAAATTCACATGTTAAACACTGCAACATATGTCACCTAATATAAAGGGAACCCAAGACATGGCCAATAGCTTTTTTTGATTTGACGGCAGTTGTGATGTTTTTTAGAATGGTAACTCAAAAAGCTTCTAGTCTGATTATGGAAGCTAGTAAATCACTAACAACCACTATGCTTAAGGAAATACGTATTTATGTGATAGAAATGATGCATAAAATGAATGTCACGTGGTGTAATTGGCCTAACTACCAAGTTTCTCCAGTTATCTGACATAAACTAAATGAATTAAAAATCCGACAAAGGTAATTTTAAAATGTTGTACAAGGTATACATGTACCAATATTATTTACTACTTTGATGCCATTTGCAAATACTGGCAAGTTCAACATCGTTTCCAGCAATTTGAAACAAGAAACTTAGGAAGGTCCTATGCAGTAGACTTGGACCAAAAAAACATGCGCATGGTTATGACAACTCAATGGATATGGTTGTTTGCATTTAGTATCAATAACAACATACCTAAACAAACTAATTGACTCATTTATAGACTCACTATATCTTGCTACCTTTTATAAGAATACTTACGAGTTGTCTACGTATGGTATGAATGGAAACAATATGTGGCCTACAACAAAATACATTCCTCCATTGTCTCCAATAAGAAGGAGTATTCCATGTAGGCGAACTATTAAGAGGAAATTAAGGATGCTTTAGAAAGAGTATGAAGGCATACAATATCCAAAATAGGCAAAAGAGTTCTTTGTTGTATATGTAAATAGGCTGGACATAACAAGTCCACTTGTAAGCAAGTGGAAAGAGCATCCAAATTGAGAGTTACAATGAGATAAATGAAATGATAAGGGGCATCATAAAGAAGCAGTCATTGGTGTTAGTATTGTTGTGTAAGATATGATGATAGAACCATGAGGTGTTACGTTAAGTTAGGATGTAGTAGATGGAATGATGACATAGGAAAGTACCAACATTAGGAAACGGATGCCAAAAAGATCTTAGAGAATTGCCAAAAAGAAGTTGGCTAAAAGGGTTGACGGAAAGAATGGTGAATGAGACAATTCTACAACCCCAATGGATTTAGATTAATTTTTGGTTTATGGAAGTATGAGTCTTAGGTCAGTGTCTGAAATTGTTTTTAAAGTTTTGTTGTATTTGATTTTTCAAGAACATGGTTTATGTTCCAAGAACATGTTATACTCTTAGTGTCTGAAGTTGTTTTTAAATTTGTGTTGTATTTTAATTATCAAGAATATGGTTTCTTTGTCAATAACATGTTTACTATGATTGATTGTTTATGCTTAAAGTTGTGTTCCATTACATTACTACATTAACAAACTTAATTAGCAATGTTATAATACAAAGACAAACAACATTGCCTTTGTAGAAAGACCTATAATAGGTATATTGTCATTAAGATAAACATTCATCTTCAATAATTACAATTTAGGTGTTCCTTCTCAAACTTGAAGATATTTTCCTAGTATTAAATATTGGTCATACAAAGCCAAATTGCATTGCATGATCCTACCACCTTCCCCATCTTCACTTCAACATCATAACACTTGCAATAACAACCAGCAACGAACTTAGAATATATTGTCCCCACTTACTATTTTGAATCTGTTTGATGACACAAACCTCAATCTAGAGATTCGCCATTTCCTCATTCACAAGCTTCATTTCAGACTCAACCTCGTCACTGACTTTCGCCACTTCAGCTTTGGTGTCGGTTAACATCACTTCGTTGTCGATGAGCGGGGCGAGGAGATCATCCGTATTTATATCACCGAAATAAAAGCTTGAGGAAGACTCCGTCATTCTTTCGATTTACAA